>RRZL01000082.1:3352489-3392181 GCA_006782975.1 Chlorella sp. Dachan | reverse complement strand
GTGGGCTCCCAGTCCAGCGGCAAGTCGTCGGTGCTCGAGGCGCTGGTGGGCCGCGACTTCCTGCCGCGCGGCTCAAACATCGTCACGCGCCGGCCGCTCATCCTGCAGGCAAGCCCGTGGGGGGGATGGGGGGTGGGGGCGGAGGAGGGAAGGGCCAGTGCTGCATGGCGTCTGGTGACACGCGCCTGATGCTGCCCTCTGCTGGTTGCCGCTTGCCATGCTGCCTGCTGGCCAGCCTGCAGCCTATGCAGAACTGCTTGGTGTTGCTGATGGCAGGCATGCGGCTGCCTCGCTGCCACAGAGTGTGCTGCCGACCACCATACCATCACCTGAGCTCTGCAGCCGCATGCCTTCCCTGCCTGCTGCAGCTGTTCAAGACGCAGACATGCACAGCCCCCTCTGCTGTAGTGCCTTGCCTGCCTGCCTGCCTGACCGCCTCACTGACCTGCACCTGCCTGCCGCAGCTGGTCAAGACGCAGCCGGCGGCGGGGCAGTATGCCGAGTGGGGCGAGTTCCTGCACGCCCCCGGCAAGCGCTTCTATGATTTTGACCGCATCCGCCAGGCAAGCAGCAGCAGTTGTGCTTGTTGGCTGGCTTTACGTCTGCAGTTTCAACCGCATCCGCCAGGCAAGGCGCAGCGGTTGGGCTTGAGAGGCCTTCTGGTCTGCCCTGCTGATGCGCCAGCAGTTTCAACCGCATCCGCCAGGCAAGCTAGTGCTGTCAGGCTGCTTTTGGTTGAAGTTGGAGGCAGTTGCTACGCGCATTGGCTGCATTCTTGCGTGGACTGCCGTCTTGCAATGCAGCAGCAACCAAGCTGTGCGTGCATGCGCCTGTGAGCACTCCTTATTTGGTGGCCTATTGCAACAGATCTTGAGGGAGTCGGTGCAGCGCGGATTGGGCAGTAACACGGGCAGCTGTGCAGGGCTTCGCACCAACACGCTCTGTTGTTGCTGGGCGGCCCACAGGAGATCCTGACAGAGACGGAGCGCGTGGTGGGCAGCAACAAGGGCATTTCTGAGAAGCCCATCCGCCTGAAGATCTTCTCCCCCAACGTGCTGTGAGTGCGGAGGTTGGGCTGGCGTGCGGCTTATAGGTGGTGGTTCGTTGTTTGCGAGAAGCCTGCCCGGCTGAAGCTCTACCTCCCCAACGTGCTGCCGAGCGCTGGCATTGCAAGCCTCGCCATTTGTTTTATTGCGCATTGGTCCAGGCTGGGTTTGTGCACAAAGCTCCATCACGCGTGCCGATGCGCAGCCGACCTTTCCAGCAGTCCCACCTCAAACCAATCGCGCCGTACTGGCATCCCTGCCCTGCAGCACCATGACACTGGTCGATCTGCCGGGCATCACGCGCGTGCCTGTCGGCGACCAGCCGTCGGACATTGAGGCGCGCCTGCGGGGCATGATCTTGGAGTACATCAAGGCAAGCCGCATTTGGAGGAGTGCCGTGGGTGCCTTGCACTGTGCTGCACTGTGTGCTGTAAGCAAGGTCCTGCCTGCGGGCCTTGATGCTGGATTACATCAAAGGTGAGGGTAGGGATTGCTGCTGCTACGCCCAGGTTGCATCACCGCAGCCCACCCGACTCTTAGTCGCTGCCCTGCCATGTTGCAAGCACGCCCTTGGCTTTGGTCAACGCCCGCTGCCCTTGTTGCCTGCGTGCAGGCACCCTCTTGCCTCATCCTGGCGGTGTCGCCCGCCAACCAAGACATTGTGAACAGGTGGGGAAAACGGGTGGCAGTAGTGAGCATCAGCCGCAGCCCGAGGTAGAGTTCTACGTAGTGCACTGGCGTGGCGTGCGGCCGCATGCCTGGTGGCGCCTCGCACGTAAAGAAGAACTGCGCCGGCATTCCGCACGTGCAGCGACGCTCTGGACATGGCGCGGCAGGTGGACCCGGAAGGGCGCCGCACCATTGGTGCGATGGGCTGGCTGCTTGTGGTGGCTGTGTTGCATGCCATGCAGGCCTTTCCTGCCCTTCGGGTGTGACATGCAAGGATTCAGTCCTTCGCGACTGGGACAGCAGAGACTGCTGCTGCTGCTGCCAACCCATTGCATTGCCCACTAGCTGCTTACCGAACCACTGGTCTGCAGGCGTCCTAACAAAGCTGGACATCATGGACCGCGGCACCGATGCGGTGGCGGTGCTGAAGAACGAGGCTGTGCCGCTGGCGCTCGGATTTGTGGGCGTGGTGCTGCGCAGGTGTGATGGTAACGACTTGAACGCGTTTCAACTGGACGGTTCGCTGCACCGATGCCGTGCTCGATGGGTTTGATGCTGCATAGGCGGTTGAGCAGTGGGCAGGAACGCGCTAGGGTTTGCAGCTGCATCCAACGGCCCCACCACGATCCCCCCCTGTTATCCGTCCTGCAGCCAAGAAGACATTGCCAACCGGCGCAGCATGGCGGACGCGCGTTCCGCGGAGCGCGCCTTCTTCGAGTCGCATCCAGAGTACATGGAGGTGGCTCCGCAGGTGATTGGCAGTAGGATGCTTGATCGAGCTGGAGATTGGCAGCTGCAGTGCTTGTTCGAGCTGGTGATCGGCAGCTGCAGTGCTTGATCGAACTGGCCGTCGGCAGCTGCAGTGCTTGATCGAACTGGCCGTCGGCAGAATCGCGGGGCACTCGCCTTGTTGGATTCACAAATGAATGCAGCCCCCTGCCAAGCCCTCCACCCGTGGGCCACCTGGCGTGCGTGCGTAACACGTGGTGTCGCCCTGCCCATCCCATCTTCTTACCACCCTGCAACTGCACCCTCCTTCTTGCAGTGCGGCGTGGGCCACCTGGCGCGCGTGCTCAACACGCTGCTGGTGGAGCACATCCGCGGCCTGCTGCCCTCCCTGCGCAACAAGATCGGTGGGTGGCTAGCAGTAGGAAGGTTTTGGCAGTGGGTCCTGGGAGTTGGGGCACCTCCGTTGCCTGCTGCCCTCCCTGTGCAACAAGATCGGTGCGTGCATTGGGAAGGTGCAGAAGCTTGGAGCTGCACCACCCCATGCGTGAGCCTTGGGTCCGACAACCCCAAGCACATATCTGCCCTGCACCATTCTGTTACGTTGCCGCCATCACATTCCCTCCCCAACTCTGTCCCCGCACCGCCTAGTGGATGCCATCGCCGCTGGCCGCCGACGCGAGCTGCCCATGTGTGGCGATTCTATGCTCTGCCTCCCTATTTTGTGTAGTCCGCCTCACGCATTGCCGTTCGCTTCCCGTTCGCTTCCCCTCCACACCACAGAGGACGCCATCGCTGGCCGCCGCCGCGAGCTGTCCATGTACGGCGATGCGCCGCCGGGGAGCTCTTCTGCCGCCCGCGGCGGCCTGCTGCTGACCATCCTGGACGCCTACGCCAGCCGGTTCAGGTAATGGTGTCGGTTACTTCGTCCAGCTTATGTGTTTCGTGTTGGTAAGATGCCATCCCGGCTACTAGGCGGCCTGCTGCTGACGAGCCTGGACTCCAACGCCAATGCCAGCCGGTTCAGGTGGAGACTGGGGTTGGCAGTTTGTTTGACGTGGCCTTCTAACCAAGCGTGAGGTGGCCATGGCGCAACGCCATGGCGCAACGAGCTCAGCACCTTGAGGTAGGCGGGATCACCCGCATCGACATCCATTTTCCTCCCGCTGCTGCAGCGCACAGCTGGACGGGCGCAGCCAAGCATACGCCTGCGTATGAGCAGCCCTTAAGCTGATGGTGGCCTTCTGTTTCCCTCCCACTGCTGCAGCGCACAGCTGGACGGGCGCAGCCAAGCATGCGCCTGCGTTTGAGCAGCCCTTAAGCTGATGGTGGCCTTCTGTTTCCCTCCCGCTGCCGCAGCGCCATGCTGGACGGGCGCAGTGAGCACATGCCGGTCAGCGAACTGGCGGGCGGCGCCCGCATCCGCCACATCTTCCAGGTGGGTTAATTGGGGAAGCTAATTGGGAAGCTGGGCACACTGGTCGGGCGCCGCGCATGAGGCGTGGTCGTGCTTGACTGCACTGATGCGTTGCTGGGCTATCTGCTGCCCCAGAGCCAGCAAGCTGTGCACGCTGGGAGCTGTGCGTCCAGAAGAACAGGAGCACGTCCAGGAGTACACGAGTGCGATTAGGAGTACAGGAACGCGGGACCATCTCACGTGTGATTCCCATCACGCCATTTGCAGGAGATCTTCAACGCGGGGCTGGAGGAACTGGACCCTACCAGGTGCAGCATATAGTGTGGCTGTCAGTGTTGGAACTGCTGCTGGTGGGCTGCCGCTGGTGGTGCTTGAACTGCTGCTGGTGGGTGATTGCTGCTGCTGCTGGTGTTGAGATGCATACAACGGTCGAGCCCAGGCTATGCCTGGTGGGCTGGCAGTCGAGAAGGATGCCATCAGTGGTGCAGAGATCCGGATGGCAGGTGGGCTCGGTACGGCCGGCAAGGCAGCTGCTGCCGATGGCTCGCCTCGCACGCTGAGCCGACTTCTAACCCAACCCACACGTGCGAATCCGTACCCGCAGTGAGCTGACTGACGACGATGTGCGCACCGCCATCAAGAACAGCGGAGGCATCAAGGTTAGGCTTAGGGCAGGGGTTTAGTGTGCCGGTGCCTGCTTTCAGTTGGCGGTAATGCCGCTGGCGGCGCTTCCGCTGCGTCGACACTCATGCCCCAGTGTGCACACTCGACAAGCAAGCGCCTGCGCCCTGCATTGACCCGCTGATCCCCGAGACCCCTTGAGCTGCTGGTGCGCGGTTTTGAAATTTAAACTAATCAATCGGCCTTTGCCTGCTTCACAGGGCTCCCTGCTGATCCCCGAAGCTCCCTTTGAGCTGCTGGTTCGCCGCGCCATCGAGCGGCTGCTGCCGCCCGCGCTGCAGGTGCGCGGGGCAGTCGGTGGGCAGCAGGGCTGCGGGCTCCCTTGCAGCGGCGTATGCCTGTAGCTTGTACGCAAGCCCAGCCGGGCAACAGATGGCCCCCGTATACTTGGCTTTTGAGACGAGCTGTCACCTGTGCCGGCGTGCCGCTCCATGCATCGCAGTGCAAGGACTTTGTGCACAGCGAGCTGCTGCGCATCGCCAGCCAGTGCGCGCCGCCCGAGGTCAAGCGCTTCCAGATCCTGGGGGTGAGGTTGCTTGTGAGGTTGTTCGGCTGCAACTACACTTGACCGGGGGTGGGGAGGGCTTGTTGCGCGATGGCACCCCATGGACCTGCATACACTGAGTCAGGCAGTTCACATGGTTCTCAGGCCATGTGCATCCATGCATCCATGCACACCTGCTCTATGCTGAGCTCACGCCGTGTGCATCCATGCATACTCCCCGCCCTTTGCAGTCGCTGCTGAGCGAAGCGGTGGAGGAGTTCATTGCGGCGGGCACCAACCCGGCGGAGCAGCAGATTCGCAACCTGGTAAGCCTGCTCGGCATGCTTTGGTCTGCGGCGCGCTGCGGTGGAGCTGTGCTGTGGTTGCGCTGCGCTCGCGCTGTTGTTGCTTGTGGTGTGGCATTGACGAGGGCAGCAGGTTCACAACCTGGTGAGCCTGCTCGGCATGCTGTGGTCGTGCTGTGCTGGGCCTGGGATGTCATGCCGTGTGATCTGATCAGGGGGATGTAAATATTGTGCAATTGATCGTTGCCGCGCCCTCCCCTCTTGCATCATCCCAGGTGGCGTGCGAGCTGGCGTACATCAACACCTCGCACCCCCAGTTCATTGGCGGCAACCGCGCGATTGCGCAGGTGGGTGTGTTGCCGGGTGGCATGTGTGGCTGTGTGGCAGTTTACCCGCCTGAACATGCTTGGATGCGCTGCTCAGCAACAGCACAGCTGCAGGTTTTTAGGTGGTGCTGCTCCTGCTTGCTTGCTCCCTAGACATCCTGTCCTCACTGACTTCACTCCTTCCACTGTCCACTTGAACGCAGGTGCTGGAGCGGCGGGGCGTGGCCAGCGGCAGCGAGGACGAGGGCGGCAGCAGCGCGGGCGGCGCCAACGGCCGCGACGCCGGCGCGCCGCACAAGTCCAAGTCGACCTCTGCCCTGCCGGCAGGCAGTGCCCAGCTGCAGCCGCGCACGGGAGGGCTGGCGGCAGCAGCCAAGGCGGCCCTGAGAGGGGTGGAGCCAGAGCTGTTCAATCCAGAGGATCTGCTGGCGGCCACTGGCGGTCTGGGTCCAGGTGGGTGCTGGTGCTTGAGAGGTTGGGCACCGGCAGCGCTGGTGTGGTGTGCATGCTGCAGCTTCGCGCAGCGCACCTGCCAGCGCCGTTTCTCAGGACACTTATGCTCTGGCCTGAAGTCGACCTTTGCGCACCTTGCATGCCCATGGCATCCCGTGTGTGTCGCTTGCAGGCGGCGACCAGGCAGGCAGCTCTGGCGGGGGCACAACCGCTTGATGACACTGCTCACTCTCTCTGCCTTCCTCCTGTGGCAATTCTGCAGACGGCGACCGGGCGGGCGCTGCTGCTGGCGGCGCCACCACCTCGCCGCCCCGCCCCGGCCTGGCCAGCATCCCCAATGATGGCGCACAGAAGGGCTCCTGGTTCGCCAACTGGTGAGTACGGATACTGCTGCACTGTGTGTGTGTGCTCGCATGTGAGAGAGGATTGCATCCAGCCCCCCAATGACACCGGCGGCCTCCTTTTACTGTCTTGAACGTCACGCCCCCCACACACCCCCCAGGTTTGGCAACACGCGGGCGATGGATGAGACGGCCAGCGACCCCGGCGGCGATGATGGCGCGCTGCGGCGGCCGCCGCCGGTGCGCTGGCCTTGGGCTTGGTTGGCAGGCGGGGTGGGCAGTCGCGTGTTCTCATCAGCCCCTTGGGTTCTCATCAGCCCCCTGGTCAAAGCCTGGTGGCTGCATGGCGAGCCGCATGCTTGGTCTGGCCACTGCCTGGCTGCCAAGCCGCCCTTGGCTGCCTTAGTCACATCCCTCTGTGGCACCCCTGACTGTCTACCCCCTGCGCCTCTAACTGCAGACGCTGCGGGTGCCCAAGGCGGTTAGCGACCAGGAGGGGGTGCAGGTGAGGGGGCACTGGTTGGTTAGCCTGCAGATGAGCTGCACTCGTACGCACTGTGGTCTGTTGTTTTGGAAGGTGCTCGCCGGGCGCTCCCCGTGCATGCAATCATGCATGAATCCAGACAGGAGTACGCACACAAGGCAGGCTGTCAATCGTCTTTGCCAGCTTGGGTTGCGGTTTCGTCTGTGCAGGCTCAAACCCTCCGGTGACTTGTGCCTGTTTCAATGCAGGTCGAGGTGACGCGCCTGTTGGTGGCCTCCTACTTTGACATCGTGCGCAAGAACCTGCAGGTGCGAGTGTGCAGGGGGGTGGGCAGCAGAGGAAGACGTGCCAGCCTGGGGTGTTGCTGGACTGAGCAGCTGTGAAGAAACACTCGCCTCCTGCTGCGGCATTGTGCGCAAGGGAATGAAAGTGTGGGGGAGCAGGCGAGTGCGCTGGTAAGGTGCCCTTCAACACAGCACAGCACCAGCACTGCCCTGCAGTGCTCATGCTCATGGGCCCAAGGCGCTCATGCACTTCATGGTCAACAGCTGCACGCTGGCGAATCGACCGTTTGCTCTTAACTTCGATACCGATGCCTCCCTCTACTGCAGGACGGCGTGCCCAAGGCGCTCATGCACTTCATGGTCAACAACGTGCAGCGCGGCCTGCAGCAGCACCTCATCCGCAAGCTGTATCGCGAGGTGGGCCGCCTGGGTGGCTTGTTGTGGAGGGTGATGCAGCCGCCTGTGGAGGGTGATGCGGCCACCTGTGCGGCCTGTTTTGGAGGGTGATGCGGCCACCTGTGTGGCGCGTTGTGGGTGTGTGAATCATGTGCGGCCGGCGCATCGGACCCGTGCAGCGTTGCCAAGCAAGTGGGCATGTGGTGGTGGCCCGGGATGTGGCGTGCCCGCTGTGTCCTGGAGAAAGCTCTTGGCAAACTGCCTGGTCAGTGTTGTCCGTAGGGTTGGGCACTGATGTCCTGCAGATCGGAACTGATGTCTCCTAATGTCTCTTCCGATGCGCTGCACTACATGCAGGAGCCATGGTTCGGAACCGGCATGGAGAAGCGGCCAGTGGGCAACCGTTCCGGTTGTGGCCCATCTTCAATTGCTAAGCAGCGATCTTTCCTTCTTTTGCTGCGCAGGAGCTGTTTGAGGCAATCATGGAGGAGCGGCAGGACATCGCCGCCAAGCGCAACCAGTGCCAGGAGGTGGGCTGGGGGGCTGCAGGGGTGGGCTGGAGCTTGGTGCGCGACAGCGGTGGGCCAGCAGGGGGAGGCAAGTTGCAGCGGCTGCCGGTGCGGCGGCGTCACGGCTGCCGATGCTGCGGTCGCCCACACCTGCGGCTGCGGACTCATTGTTGTGCCTGCACCATGCCTAGGCTGCTCACCAGTTGTGCTCCACATCCCTGCCTCTTCGTTCAGGCGCTGCGCGCGCTGCGCGCCGCGCAGGCCACGCTGGAGGGCCTGCCTGCTGAGCTGCTGGGCCGCGTGAACCAGAGCGGGCGCTGGTCGTTCAAGCAGATGCTGGCAGACATGCCGGGCGGCGGCGGCGATGGGCGCAGCCCTCCCAAGGCAGACCTGAATGGCGTGCCGGGCGGGTTCAGCCGCCGCCTGCCCGCCGCGGCGGCCACGCAGCAGCAGCTGAGCGCCGCACAGAAAGCGGCCATGCAGGCGGTGTCGCTGTTGAGCGGAGGCATTGCGGCGCACCGGTAGGCGGCTCACTGGTGTGCCGCTCTAGGAGCCGTGTACTGCAGCGTCCCAGCCAGGGGGCTGCTTGCAATGCGGCAAGCCAGCCAGCCAGCCTGTGCAGTACCTCCCGCCTGTACCATTAGTAGATCAGCTAAAGAACGCCCTCCCAATCCGCTGCTCGCCGGCCGGCCGTTCCCGCCGCCGCCTGCCACGCTAGGCAGGCCCCATCCCACTCCTTTGCCATGCCACGTGTACAGATTGCCATACGCCGTTCCTCCCCTTGTGTCCCGCCTCCCTGGCTGCAAGCTTGTGTGTGCCAGCCTTGCCGGCCTGCTCTCCAACCAAATCACACTCCCTACCCATGTCCCGCGCAACCGCTCCTCATGCCTCCGGCCCATAGCGCCTTAATCCCCCCCCCCCCTCCGCTCTCTCCCCTCCTCCTTTGCTCGTCTCTCGTTGCCGCTGCTGTAATGCACACATGAGAATTGACAGGTGGGAGGTGAGGCGCTGCCAGAGCAAGCAGCCACCGTTAGAAAGAATGCGCTGAAACAGGTGGCAGGCGAGCCATAAACAGGTCTTCCAAAGGGTGTGCGGTGGCAATGACAAAGCGGGAAAAGGGTCTTGGCAATGCAGCTTGGCTGGGCAGTGTAGTGCTTCAAAGAGGGACAGGAATGGGGGGGCCTCAGGTTGGGGTTGGTTATAGCACTAGCAACAGTGTGCAATGAGGGGAGCATCCGCGTTAACGGTTTAAACCCGCTCACGGTACATGATGGCGTGGTCGCCGCCCACGATGAGGGGGATGGCGCCCGTCTCCGCCACCTCCCGCACAAAAGCACGGATGGATCCCAGGGACCGGTACCAGGAGGTGGGGTTGACCGGTGCGTCGCCGTAGTCAGCAATGGTCAGTCCCTGCACCGAGTCGCAGGAAGGGACGGATGAGGCCCGTGTGCATATGGGCTCCTTTTTTCCCCCGGCCGTGTGGGCCACCCGGGGTCCTGTCATCCTAATGATCGATTCAGACAGGTGTTCAGCCAGCCAGCCAGCCAGCCAGCCAATCTGCGGCCATCCACCGTCCAACCGGCTGGCCCCGGCCATCCCAACCAGGCCGCCGGAGGCCTCCGGCTGGCTGGCTTTACACCTGTCTGAATCGAACATTAGGATGACAGGACCCCGGGTGGCCCACACGGCCAAGGGGAAAATGATCTGGGCCAGTGAACAGACAGGCGGGGGAGAGAGGGGGATGCAAAACCGGTGCTCTCGAGACTAGGCGATCCAACCGGCATGAGTGGTGGCTCACTTCCCACCTGGCCCAGGGCCCAGCCGTTTGCATCCGTGCGGGAATCTGCACACAAGGGCGGGGATGCGGCATGGATAGTAACATCACAGCTGGCAGAGGTACGCTGCATGCCAAAGCACCACAGCATCAGCTGCCAATCACAACCCCGGTTGGAAGCCATGCTGGACCCGCCATGCACCAGGCCACCCCCATCAGGAGGCGCTCCCACCCCCGGCGCGCCTCATCACAGCGCAACCATGGTGGGGCAGCCACCGACTCACATTGATCCGGCATAGTGAAGCCAGCAGGGTACCAGTCGCCCAAGTTGCGTACGTAGCGGGGGCCCCAGGCGGAGCCGCGCCTGGCAAGGGGGTAGGGCGGGGCGAGGGGGGCCTCTCAGCGGGGGACCCTGGCTGGCACAAGCTGCTCAATCAGCGCAGGAGAAGAGGAAGGATCAGCTAAAGAGTTGCAGGGCGGTTCACATTGTTGCTGCCAAACACAAGGGCTCGGCGGGGAGGCAGGGAGTGGGATGTTGGGGAGGCACCGCACGCCTCACCTGAGCGGTGCCGTAGCAAGGGGCTGCGCTTAGCACTCAGCGACCAGGCTGCCAGACCAGTGGTCTCTGCTTCCCTCTGCTCAGGATGCTGCCTCCCGCAAGCAGACACAGCACCTCAGCAGCGGCGACCATCTGCCCGCACCTGGCATAGGAGACGTCGGCAGGGACGCCCATGAGCGCCACGCGTGGGGACGTACGTCGACCTTGGCGGCCTTGAGGTCGGCGGGCGTGAGGGCGAGCGGGGCGTTGAGGAGGGTGGGGATGCCGCCCAGGGACAGCGCCAGCATGGGGCGGTTGACGTAGATGAGGAGGGGGGTGCGGTTGCCTTGCAGGTCGTCCCGCGGGGTGCACCAGGCGTCAGTTGTGGCGTCCTCCTCGTTATACTCTGGGCGGGGGCTGTTGAAGTCGCAGCCTGCGGGGGCGAGGGCAGGTGGGGAGTGCTGGCCGCGTCGCGCGACCTACGTGGCTGCTCCCCCTCCGCAACCCCAAACAGACTGAGAGGGCCTCTAGGGAACATGCAGATGCCCCACCAGCCCTGGCTACAGTGCATATTTGCCCTTGGGCTGCAATGTGCCCCAAACCGGCCTCACCCGGTGACCTGCAGGGCCTGCGGCCGCCGCCGGGCGGGCGGCGAGTGCAAGCAGCGCCAGGGCCGCCGCCACTGTGACCGCAAGGCGCGCCATTGTTCTGATTCCCCTGCGTGCGGATAAAGAGAGGGGTCAGGCGGAGCGGGGAGGATCATCCTGACGATCATGATGACGAGACCCTCTGGGCTGAAGTCTGGGCGCCCGTCTGCCCCCGGGCGTCTGCTCAGATCTGCGCACTTGGGACACCGTGCTGGCAGCAGAGCACAGTGCCGGCCTGCGCGTGTGCCTGTGGTGAGCCCGCGCGGGTAGACCTCTCTCTGAGAGATCTCTCTGCGGCTTGCACCCGGTGGGGCCCACGTGAAACCCCGGCCAGGCTGCTGAGTTGGTGGCACAAGTGGTGGACAGCCAATTGCATGCAAGGTTGCAAGGGCGAGATGAGCCACATGGGGGCGGGTGGTGGCTGCCTCCGCTGTGACCGCACCTTTACCTGCATCATCGCGCATACTCAAGGGTTGCCGCGGCAGATCGTCGGCCTGGCATGCATGTTTGCATTGAATGGCGCGCCCTCAGCAAAATGAGGGCGCCAAACCGTTTGCACACTGGCTGCACAGGTGCCCGACCCCAGCTCCAGCCCCTGCATGAGACACCTGTGGGGCAAGCTTGTCAGTGCAGCTAGCATGACAAACCGTGGAGGTCGCCACCGCACAACTAGACGTGGAGGCTGAGTGGTGGTCTGGCCGGGCCATCTCCATGAGACTGCACCAGCGCCCGAGCCAGCCCTACCGCTGCAAGGGCGGCCATTGGCGCTGCTGCCATCAAAGTCGCTTCACCGCCTCTCCCACGACCACTCTGCCGTTGTACCGCACCAAGACGCACAACGGCAGATGCATCTGCACGGCAGGGCTGCATTCAAGCGCCAGCTGGGAATGCCTACAGCTGTTGAGGAGTGTGCTTGGTGCCAAAGGTCACGTGATGACATGTTGTGCCCGTACGCACGGGCAGTCAGGGTGGTGAGAAGTGGGGAAGGCAGCAGGACAGGGAGACAGCAGGGGCAAATGCAGCAGGGAACAACAACAGGAAGCTAACGGGCGGCGGCGGGAGCGGCAGCTATCCAAGGAAAGAGTAGCGCGGCAGCCATCCAAGGAACGAGTAGCCAAACAAGCCTGCCGCCCCAGGCGCTGCCACACCAAGCAACCTCACTGGGCCGCCGCCGCTGCTGCCGCCTGGGCGCCGCTGCCGCTGCTGCTGCCGCGCATGAAGCGCACTTGGTCCACCAGTGCCTTGAAGCTGTACGGCTCGTTCATCGCCTGCAGCAAGATGAACAGCAAGGGAGGCAGCTGTGTGAGAAGGGAACGATCGAAAGCGGTTGGTCCACCAGCGCTTAAAGCTGTACGGCTCGTTCATCGCCTGTCATATGGGTGGTGCAGGCAGCGGTTGGAGGCGCAGGATGAGCGGCAGCAGGAATTGGCCAGCAGCAAGTGCGGCAGGCTGAGCGGAAGAAGGTGGACGTCTGGCACAAGTGAGCCGAGCACACCGTGCATCGTGAAGCTGCATGTAGCACGTGTATCGGGAAGCTGCACTAACAACGCTCACCAGCTCCGACAGCATCTTGCGGTTGACCTGGATGTTCTCCTGCTTCAGGCCGTGGATCAGCTGCGAGTACTTGACCTGCAGTGTAACAAACATATTCCAGAGCTGCAGTGCAGCTTTCCAGGCGGATGGCCGCCAGCAGGCTGGCGCAGGGCAGGCATCTGCAAAGCGTGCTGCCGCTGCCCTAGCTGGTGCAGGGGAGGCCAGCAGGCAGCAGGCAGGCGTCCGCCAAGTGCATGCACACACATGCAACCAGCAGCCCGCACAGATCTAATGCGGCAGCCGCCAGCACACATTTCCAGCTAATACCCCTAACACAGGCGCAGCACAGCCGCCAGCCTCACCCCGTACTGCCGGCTGCCTGCTGTGATGCGCGTAATCCACAGCGACCGCATCTCCCGCTTCTGCGGCAGGACGACGCATTGTAAAGGAGTTAAGAGCAAGGAGTAGGGACTGCATTATGGCACAGCGACCGCATCAACCGCTTCTGCGGCAGGACGACAGTTAAGAGCAAGGAGTAGGGACTGCATTATGGCACAGCGACCGCATCAACCGCTTCTGCGGCAGGACGACGCATTGTAAAGGAGTTAAGAGGAGAAGGGGCAGACCTATTTTGCATGCAATCGCATCCAACAGTCCAGCAGCGGCAACAGAAGCGCGATAGCCGCTTTGCATGTTGTTGCAGCGATGATCCGTGGCGACAGCGAGCATTGCACAGCTTGCTGCATCGGCTGGAAGGGCGCAGCCGATGGGCCCAGCGGCACCGCAGGCCAGCATGGCATGCAGGCAGGTGGAGCACCGGATAAGCAGGCTGACCACCCGCCGCAAAGCTGCAAACAGTGGTGTGCTACATGCTACATCTGTAGCACCGCATCCCTCCACACAGCCAGGAGAGCGGCGCACGGCATGCCTACATGGCCGCACACAACCACCCCCCAGCCGCCGCTCGCCTTTGCTTTCCGGTCCCGGAAGGCATACTGCAGCGACTTCTCCACCCGCTCCCTCGCCACCCGGATGCAGTTCTTGGCCCGCCCCCGGAAGCCCTTGGCCTGCGGGTCGGCAGGGAGCGGCGGGTGAGCGAGGGCAGAGGGGGCACGCGGCAGCAGGCGGCGGCCGCCGCCGCTGCCGCCAGTGGCCGCTCGACCCAAAGGCGGCGGGGCGATGGCGCGCTGTTGGTGCTGCGGATGCATCGATGCATCGCATGCGAGCACCGGGAGGCGCAGGGGAGCAACAGACAGCGGAGCAAACATGCGTGCCGCGCGGGAGGGCCGGCGCCGCGCTCACCAGCTTAAATATCTTATCCCTATGCATTGCTGCGCTTGCTGCTGCTGCTGCGGGCCGCCAGGGAGAGGCTGCGGTCGGCTGCTGCTCGTTCGCCTGGCAGGGGTGGCGCCGCTGGGCGATGTCTGATGGGCAGGAGGGGCAGCTAAACAAAGCCGGATCGACGCCATGGCGCGCCATTTGCTGCCAAGCTGCACTGCGTGCTGCGACAAGAACCCTCGCTTCGCCTGTGCTGCTGGTGGCGCCCTGCGGATTGTTCCACAGCCGCCCGGTACCATGATGGATACGATTAATCGGCTGCTGCGCCTCCTGCTGCTGGCCACGGCCCTGTCGACAGCCGCTGCCCTGTCCCAGCACCCTAGCAATGCCCTGGAGCTGCCCTGCCCACGGTTTCCGAGGCAAGCAGTGCATGAAGCCAGCCGGCAGAGCGCCAGGGCTCGCGATTGGCTGCCCCCGCCGATCACCGCCGCCGCCGCCGCCATCACCGCCATTGCTGCTGCCGCCTGCCGCCTGTTTGCAGGCCCCACTATGAACAGAAGGCGGAGATGGCACGCTGGCTGGCGCACCAGCTAGACTGGGGCGTAGTTTCCACCACCAGCAGGTGAGGCAGGCACCCGCAGCAGCCTCGACACCATGCCGCCTGCGCAGCCATTGCTGCAGCGGTGCTTACTTGAGGTTGCCCCCTCCCTCCGGCCCGCTGCTGGCACACCGGCAGCTGGCTCTCGCCGCTCACAACCCACCCCAGCCCTGCCGCTCTTCTCCAGGCACCTGGGAGGCGTGGCGTTTGGCAACGCGCTGTCGTTTGCCGACGGCCCTCGCTGCCGCCCCACTGGCCGCCTCATCTTCTTCTTGTCTCCCATGGATGCCACCATGCAAGACCTGCAAAAGTGCAGCAACGCCAGCCTGACGCTGCATGAAGCGCAGCTGCCCGGGGCTTGCAAAGGGGTGGACCCTGAGAGCCCGCTCTGCGCCAAGCTGACCGTCACAGGTGGGGCGCATGGGCTTGAGCCGGGCCGTCTTGCAAGTGTTCTCCTGCGGGGGTTCCGACTGGGTGGACCTGAGAGCCCGCTGTGCACAAAGCGATCGTTACAGGTGGGGCGCAGCTGGGTTCGCAGCTGGCTGGAGTGCCTGGAGCCCACTTGCTCACTGGGCGTGGGCGGGGTCCTGCTCTGCTGGCTCTGTGCACCTTGCTATGCTTGATCTGCAGCTCGTAAGCGCTGTTGGCTGTGTGCCTCCTGCTAGATCTGGAGCTGCTGGGCGCCGTGCCTTGCAGGCGGCAGGCTGCACAGCTATGCCGCTGCCTGGGCAGGCAGGCGCCAATCAGGCTGGCGGGAGCAGCACGTGGTCTGCAGGCGTGCACAGCTGCAGGCGCTCAGCTGCCCATCCAGCACCGCCATGCCCCCCACGCAGGCGGCCTGCAGCCCGTGCCAGCAGATGTGCAGGAGAAGCATGCGTGCAATGACCTGTGCACGACAAGCACTGACCTCCATGGTACCCCTGCCATGCCCCAATGCAGGCAGCCTAGAGCCTGTGCCTGACGACGGCTTGGAAGCGGCAGCAGCGCTCATGTTCCCCCGTCATCCCGAGATGCGGCACTGGCCCAAGGGCCACCAATTCCGCCTGTGAGCTGGGAGCTTGAGTTGTGATGAGCACAGCTGCTGTGTGGCCGGCTCGTGCTGGGTAGCGGCGGGTGTCAGGCAGCGCCAGGCAGCGGCAGGGAGCGGCGGGTTGCCAGGCCGAGTGTGCAGCCTTTTGGTCCCATTCACATCTGGTGTGCTGCTGCGCAGCACGGCTGAGGGCTCCCCCAGTTTCTCACGCCTGTCTCAAGCTGCCGCCAGCTGGCCCTGCTTGCTCTCCCTGCAGGTTTGAGCTGCACATCAGCACGGTTCGGCTGCTGGATTACTTTGGGGGACCTAGCGACATGGGACCCGACGAATACTTTGCAGCAGAGCTGGGGGCCGGCACTGATGCTGAGCAGGCGTGAGCTGGCGCCACAGCCTGCGGTTGGGAATGCTGGTTGGCGTGGGGACAGGAGCGGCATTGTCTGGCAGCCAGCGTGTCCCTGCTGTTTCCATGCATGGCGCCTCGGGCTCGTAAGCTCCCCACGTTTCCGTGTAATCCTGGCAGCTCAACCTCTTGCACTTCAAGGGGGAACTTACACAGCACGCACTTGGCTGCTGTTGTAGCACACTCGTGGTGCTCCAACACCAGCAAAGGAGTGGCAGTCGACACACATGGAGGGGAGGGGACGGGACGGGAGGGGAGGGGAGGGGAGGGGAGGGCACACACGCAAAGACAGGGCATGCACAATCCGGCACACACAGCTGCATTGTTGGGTGAGGATGTGGCGGTTTGGCAGCCGCAAGGAGGAGTTCAGGGGAGTTCATGAATCAGAGAGGGGAGGGTCAGAGCAGCACTGGGTTTGTGCCGCGGGCTGTCAAAGAATGCACGCAGGAGCAGAGCGGCCGCTGCTTGCCAAGTGTGCAGTGCGGAGTGGAAACAGGTTGGGTGGGCAGGCACGCCACCGTTCGAGGGTCTGTCCAGGCCAGATGAGCACAGCGGGCTAGCCGGGCAGTACGCACGGCGTGTTGTCATGCCGCCAAGGCAGCTGGGCACGCGCCGGCTTCGCCAAAAGTGTGGTCAAGGCCACAGCTTCAAGCCCCAAAGTTTAGCCCCAGACTGCAAAGTGTGGAGGGCAGGGCGGGTGTGGTTACAGGGATTGTCACCGTTCGTCATTTTTAATTAATACACAATATGGCACATTCTGTTCAGCAGGCTCAGCAGGCTCAGCCGGCTCCCACCAGCGCCGCAAATGCGGCCCCCACCCCTCCCGAGCACGGCTGGCGGCCTGTGTGCTTTGGCTGCGTCATTCGCGCCAGCGCCATGGCGCTACAATATGCTTAGGCTGGCCTCTGGACTGCTCGGGCCCAGTGCCCCCAGACGTGGGCCCAGTGCGCGCTGGCAAGCCGAACCGTGAGCAGCCCAGACAAATCTGTGCCCCACCCAATCTCACCCTTGATCTCGTTGTAGGTGACTTCCGCCGGCGGGGTCTGGCTGGGGTTGTATGCAAAGCGCCAGTCAGTGAAGTTCCATACGAATCTGGTGTAAGGAGAGAACACGATGGCGTAGCTGCGGGTGTGCAGCAGGTGGGGTGACAAGGCAGGGAGAAGGGGGGCTTGTCGACGCCATGCAAGTGGTGCTATCGGTGGCCATGCACACCAGCGGGGGCAGCGGCACAAACAAACACGACTCCGGCGCACCATGCCTAGGCGCAGCTGTTGGACACCACAGCAGGGGAGGGACCCTGCGTGCCGGCGGGCCTGTGCACACTGGATGCCCACCGGCCCGCCCACTCCCCGAAAACAAACCAGACGCGTTAGGAGGGAAGCCCCACTCACTCGTTCAGCTGGGGCATGCTGAGGATCTGGTCGGCGCAGGTGCGCTTGGTGCACCACCTGCCTCCAATGGTCAGCGGCTTCAGGTTGTTCATGTTGCAGTTGAACAGGTCGGGCAGCTTGCTGTCCTGGGCGCACACCTGGGTGGTCCGGTAGGGCCGGGCACCAGACGGCTTTTAGCTTCCCACCATTCTTTCCCACCATGGCGGCCGTGCACCTGGGGCCTGCTTTCCCAGGGCCTGCTTCCCAATGCTGCGCAGGGCATGCCCACCTTTGGGACCCATTGGCAGCTACATGGGGAATTCCCTTAGTTGGCATTCGAGAGGAAGCGCACTCCCCCGTACTTTCTCGTGCACACCTTGCTAAAAATGTCGGTCGTGTTGACCAGCGCCACCACCGAGGACAGGGCGGGGTTGCGGCCCCAGCTGAGCGACCACCGCGCCGCCTTGCCAGCAAGCAGCCTGCGGCGCAGGGGGAGCAGGACGAGAGGCTGTCAGGGTGCGGCAAGAAAGAAAGAAACCCCTCAGGATGGGGCTGCCCCGGCGCCTTGGGCGCTGGGGCTAGCAGGCAGCAGCAAGCATGGAGCCCCAGCTCCCCCTGCCCCGGTCCCACTAAGCAGGGTATGTAGCAGAGCAGAACACGCACGGGAGCCACGCAATGGGTACCACGTCGCCGTTCAGCCGCTCCTTGCCAGGTTGTAGCGTGGTGGCGTAGTTGTGCATGAGCAGGCTGCCGTGGCTGACGGCCGCAAAGCGGGGCGAGGTGCCGCGCTTGCAGGGGTGCTCTGAAAGATGGAGGGGAAGAGGTGCGCTGATCCCGGTGGGATGTGCTGGCTGCCCCTACCCTCCGCCCTCTGCCCTCTGCCTGCACCCTCCACCCAGCTGTCTACCCTGCCCACCTGTCAAGCGCATGGTGTACTTGAAGCTGTAGGCAGTGGCACTGCGGGCAGGTGGGAGGGGCAGGCGCAGGCAGTGTGTGGTTTGGGCCGTGCAGGGTCGAGTGTGCTCCTTAAAGGCGTGCAGCAGGCGTTGCTTCCGTTGTGCGCACACCCGTTGCAGCCTGCCCACACGCGGTGCGCCTGTCCCACACCCTGGCTGGCTGGTGCATTCTGAGTGTCTGCTTGTTCAGCGCACAAGGAGGCTGGGTTGTGTGTCGGGGCGTGACTGCCGTCACGTCGGCTCCCGCCACCTGCCCCCACCCGTGCTCCTTCTCACTCGCTTGCTTTCCAGCCCCACACCTCGCACCAGTTCTGCTCGTAGTAAGGGGCATCGTAGCACTTGCCACTGATGGTAGCCAGGTTGGCAATCACGGCGGGGTTCTGTGGGACAAAAACAACGGAAAAGAAGCGGCGGGGTTGTGTCAAAGGGAGCGCGGCGGCGGCGGCCGGCATGAGGTCAGGGCGCAGGTCAGGGCGCAGGCATACAGTCGCAGCTGCAGCCAACAGGCCACATCGGCACCCCTCAAAGCCGCCCGGCTGCAAAGCAGGCAGGCATTGCGAGGGCTGGCTGGCTGGCTGGCTAGTAACTGGGAGCAGCTGCTACCTGCAGGCTTGCGGGGCAGGAGGCAAGCGCACCTTTGTGGTGATCATGTTTGTCATCCAAATCATCTTGCTCCAGCCCGCGCGAGGGACGGTGAGCGAGCACTTGCGCTTGTTGCCGTAAATGGTACACAGGGCCTACACGCCCGGGCGAGGAGGGTGCAGGCATGGTGGGTCCTCTGCTCGGCGGCCGGAGGCAAGCCGATGGCGACCTGCTGGCAACATGCATGCACGGGCTGACCTCCCACCCTCCACCCGACCGCGCGACTAACAAAGGGATGCCAACCAGGGTACCAGCAGGTCCCAGGCACGACAAAGCACCACACAGGTCCCAGGCACGGCAAAGCACCACACAGGTCCCAGGCACGGCAAAGCACGTTGCCGCTGAGCGCTAGCTTGCCTCGTTGTTCAGCCCAGCGGGCGTGTTTCCTTCGGGGGTCCTGGCGGGGCCCAGCAGGATCCAATCCAGCCGTGCCTGGAAGAGTGCAGCCGACTGGGCGTCGGCCTCCAGATCAGCCTGCGGCCGTGGGAGACAGCCGGGCACAGACAGGTGGGTATGTAACCAGAAGCCGTCCACGTGACGCTCGCGGGCAAGGATGAGCAGCGGGCTGGGTGAGTCAACGGGGCCCTGCCAAGCACTCAGCCTAGCAGCTCCGCCTGCACCAAGGCAGACAGCCACAGTATGACCAGGCAGGCATGGGTTTTCACGCAAGCAAGTGATCAGGTGCAGACAGGTGTGCGTGATCAGCCAGGCAGCCAGGTGCTGCCCCGGGTGCTGGTGGTGCATCGGAGCAGTGCTGTGTCAATGCAGCTCCCTCCTTGCTGCCAGGCAGGGAAGCGATCAGGGAGTCGGGCACACGTTGCATCGAGAACCCAGCAGGTTGGACTCACCGTCACAAAGCATGTGTCGTCAGCTGGACACAATGTGTTGTGGGCAGGCGGGTGGGTGGGTGAGTGGTGGGCTCAGGGGGTGGCAAGGGGTTAGCGCATGGGCCTGCACTGCCCATGCGACGGCCTTGCATGTGGCGCAGCGGTGCATAGCGCAGCAGCAGTGGCAGCAGCAGTGGCAGCAGCGGGCCCGGGTTCGGCTGGGGTCAGGCAGGGGCTGCCGGGCGCTGGTGGGGGGGCACGCCTCGCTGATCGAAGCCTCGTTCCTGCTCCATATGTAAGGCGCGCTCACCCAGACGGTAGATGAAGCCGCTGGGGTCATTGATGCCCACGCTCCAGCGCGCCTGAGAGGGAAGGAGGGGAGCGGAAGAGAGAGGACACCCTCGGGCACCGCTGAACCTATATTAGGTTGAAAACTTAAGCCGAACTAGCTTCCCTGCGGGGGCAGGCTGGGAATGTGCTGGAGCCAGAGGCAGGACCGTTACAAAGTTGCTCCCAAGCATGCTGCCGCATCACCGCCATGCATGCGCCCGCCCCAGCGCGCCTCCAGGGTTTTGGTCTTGGGCTGGCTGTGGTGGCGGGTGTTGGCCCGCGGCTGCGGCCCGCGCCACATGCAGGTCATCGAGACTGCAGGGTGGGGGGGATCGGCAGGAAAAACTGTGGCATTTCTTGTGCACCGCTTCCGTGGCATCGTGGTTGCGGATTCGGGGATGCCCCAAGCAACGAGAGTTCCCCCTGCATCCTTTGTACCAGCACAGCTAAAAGAAGGGCGCCTCCGGGCCTCCAATGGCGGGGACGTCCCACACCCTACATGCCCCTACATTCCCCTGCATGCGCGCACGCCCGCTGGCGCCCCTCACTCACGTGCGTTGAGTACCTTGTCGGCCTGGAGCGCCAGGCAGTCACTGCGGGTCGTGGCGGCATGGCACGCGCGGCAGGCGGCCACCTCACGAGGGTAGTCCTTCAACACAGCTGCGGCGCAGCCGCCCTGCTTGAAGTAGGCATCGGGCTCCTGAAGCACACGTGTGACGTTTGGCGGGGCGTTGCTGTACTCCAGGACGCCAGGGGTCCAGCTGCGAGGCCATGGGAGTCGGTCCGGGGCAGAGTGGGCGGTCAAGAGCGGAGGACTGGGAAGAGGCACATGTGCAGAGTCGAGCCCATGTGGCAGGCGGCAGGGCGGGGGACGGCTGCAGTCGCACTCACAGGCAGGCCTTGCCCTCGGGATCGTCCAGGTTGGTGGGGGGTGGGGTGGGGCGGCTGGGAACCTGCTGGCCTCCCCAGTGGCCACCCCACCAGCCCCAATGGCCGCCATGCTTGGCGGCAGCGGCGGCAGCGGCGGCGGCTGAGGGAGCCACCCGGCTGGCTGTCTGGGTCACCGCCAGCACGCCTGTCGATGCGCATGCTAGCAGCAGCAGCAGTAGGAGGTGCGCCCTCGCGCGGTGCGGGAGCATGGTGAGCGATTGGCGCTCGAGTGGACGAAGGCACTGCCTCTGGCAGAGGCCTAGTTCGAGCCAATTCCACAGCGGCTGGTCAAATGTGGAGTCGAGATAGGAAGAAGGCTATGTATAAACGTGGAGGACGTGTCGCCCAGGTCGACGAACTCGCACGAACGCCTGTTGCAGGCTG
The DNA here is from genome assembly GCA_006782975.1 of Chlorella sp. Dachan. Lineage (NCBI taxonomy): Eukaryota > Viridiplantae > Chlorophyta > Trebouxiophyceae > Chlorellales > Chlorellaceae > Chlorella > Chlorella sp. Dachan. The sequence goes on along the minus strand of RRZL01000082.1, from coordinate 3,370,823 downwards.
AAGCTGCAGCTGCCAACTCTAAAACTATTTGGAAAGTAGTAACAGAACACGCTGAGACGTGGGAAGGCGAAACCCCAACCTTGGGTGCGCGGTTGCCATGGGCGCCGACGGGACCTGGGCGGCGTGCATCGCCTGCAGCCCCAATCAGAAACGCTTCCAACCGCCCATCCCCAGCTTGCATGATTCCTGCTCCTACATGCGCCGGCAGCAAATTTGCAAACGGCATGTGTGTGGGATGCCAGCTGATGGGGCAAGCAAACTGTGCTGCGCGCGTTAAGCAGCAGCGCTGCTGAGCGCGCCTCGATTCCTGGCCACCACACGTCAACGCTGTGCCTTAGGCCTTGCCATGCCACTCTGCATGGAACCGCTCCAGAAACTGCTCCATGAAGGCGTGGCGCTCCTCTGCCAGCCGCCGCCCCGCAGCCGTGCGCATCAGGCCCTGCAGGCAGGCAAGGGAGGAAAGACGCAAACTGATGGGCAGTGGCTTGGATGTGCGGCTCTGAGCAGATGCGATTACTGTGCATGCAGGCCTGCAACGGGCTGTGTCTGCTACTAGCTTCTAGTGCGTCAAGCATGCTTCTGCTGCCGCACTGCACTTGCTGCAAGCTGAGCTGAACCGGCATGCCCAAAACTCGCCTTGAGCTTCAGCAGCCTGCAGCAACAAGGGGCGGCAGAGCAGCGGCAGAGGGGATTGGTTTTGTCGGCTGAGGCTAGGCACACCAATAGAAAACGCAGTGCCAAGGGGAGCTTGCAGCCCCTGCCCTACCCCAGGCGCGCCCATGCTGCACAACAGGCGCGCCATCCGAGCACTCCAGCCGCTGCTCAACACCCTAACAGGCGTGCCGTCCAAGCACTCCAACTGCGTTCCACCAAAGCAGGAGGCCGCTGCGAGCGTCACTCACTACTTACTTCTCGTAAAAGTGGTTGATGGTTGTCTGCTGCGCCGCCGCCGCCTTGTCTGCATACTGCTGCTTTGTGAGGGACAGCCGTGGCGGCACCGCTGGGTCGTGCAGCACCCGATTGAACCTGCAAAGAGCAATGAACGGGTGTGTTTGCAATACAGGAGCAGGCTGCTGCAGCTTCCTACCCCGGTGTCCCCATGCAGTGATGCCGCACAGGGCCTTGATGCAGCACAGGCGTGCTGCAGCCCACCTGCCGCCAAAGGTGAGGCAGCGGGCGATGCCAATTGCACCAATCGCGTCCAGCCGATCGGCGTCTTGCAGCACAGCCAGCACCCGCTGCTGCGCCTGCTGCTGCTGATCCACGCCTGCGCTCGCGGTGGGCTGCCCCGCCAGCCGCTGCGACGCCTGCTGCCCGTCTGCTGCATCAGCCTGCTGCCCAACTGCTGCGCAGGCCTGCTGTGCCTGCTGTGCCTGCTGCGCCTGCTGCCGCGCCAGCTCCTCTTTGAACCCCGACTGCTCGATGGCAAAGAGGACCACTTCCTGCTGCTCCGCAGGCAGCTGCAGCTGGCTGGACAGGAATTCCAGCAGGGAGCGGCGGTCGGCTGCTGGGTCCGCACTGCAGGCAAAGGGACCGACAGGGTTGCAGGGGCTGCCCCGACTGCCCTGATGACGCTGGCTAGCGCACGCGTCAAGCTTGGCAGTAGCCTGCTTCCCAGCCACGGCTGCACATGCTGGCGCACATCGCAACAGGCTTGCAGGCCCACAGCAGTGTCCATCAAGTGTCCACTTACGAGTACTTGTGATCCATGGACTCGTGCAGCAGGGCCGCCAGCTCAGCCAGCTGCGCCTCCCCCTCCTGCGCAGGCGGCACGGATGAGCACAATGTGGGCCGACCCGAAGCGGCATGTGTGGCATACAGTTTAAGAAGAGCTGCTGGCCAACCTCACACATCCGCAGAGCTGCAACACAAGCACAGGCTTATGAGCACCAAGGCCTGCTCCCCAGCAGCATTGCACCCTCTACCCATCGCAGCCTCTGCGCACCGGCAGGCCCTCTGCCGCCGCCAGCGAGCGGGCGGCGTTTGTCACACGCTCAATGTGGAACCAGTCGTGGCTGCTGTCGTGCGCCGCAATCTGGTGCTTCACCCAGGCTGTGGTCTGCTGCACGCGGGCGGCGTGCAGCTCCGCAGGGGCGGCGCTCAAGGCGACCGTCATTTGGGGCGGCAGCGGCGGCAGCTGGGGTGGTTGGGGGCTGGCTGGAGGCTTGCAGGCGACGCGATCACTTGGAGGTGTGGTAGAGAGGGCTGTGGGAGGCAGCAGTGACAGGGGCGACGCAAGCTGAGAGCTGGAGGAGCCCTGGGACACGCAAACCACAAACCAACCAGCAGATATATTTGCTGTGTGGCTGATGGTGAATGGCAATCGCGAACAGAGCTGCGCTCAACTCCACTCAAACCCTGCCACGCCTGCCCCAATGCGACATGCGTGGCCCGCTTGCAGGCGCCACCGGCACTTGCACCGCACTCTACAGATCGTGAGCACCTTGCTTTAGCCAGCAGCACGAGCATGGACAAGGCCCCGGTGAGCGGCGTCCGCCCAGCGGCTGGCAGCCGCCTGCGCTGCTGCAAACGGATCTGCATGGTTGTGGCACCCCATGCGACATCGCGGGTGCCCGTTCACGCCACCCCTTTGCACATGCCGTCGCGTCGCTCGCAGGCCGCCAACCTGCAGCAGCTGAGCCCTTGCGACGTGGCTGCTCTGGAGAAGTGCCTGAAGGAGAACAAGGGAGACCGGGAGAAGGTGCGGGGTTGGGGCCCTGCCACCGCTCCGCCGCCGCCACCGCCTGCCGCCACCGCCGCCACCGCCGCCAGGAGTGAGCGTCATCTGCCCCTGCAGCTCATTTGCTACCTCACACCTAGCTTCTCTTGCCAACTGCAGTGCCTGGCAGAGATCAACGCGTTCCAGCGCGCCTGCGGCAAGGCCAAGCCAGCGGGCCAGCCGGCTGCTGCCTCTGCTCAGCAGTGAGGCAAAGCAGCCAGCAGATAGGCAGCCGCAGCCGCCTCCAGGCAGTTGCAGAAGTGTGCACTGAGTCTTGCACCGCACTCTCGACAGCAGCGACTAGCAGCATGACTAGCAGCGCATCTGCGCCCAGCGCCGCGGTGCGGCAGCAGGCCGAGGATGCGTGCACCACCATGCAAGCGGCGCTGGCCGCTCTAAAGGACAGCCGGGACGCCAGCTGCCCCGCTCCCAGCCGGCCGCAGCTGCAGGCCGCCAGCCAGGCGCTGCGCATGGAGGTGGCCAAAGTGGGCCTGCTGTACAACCAGGGCGGCAGCCCCAGCGATGCCGAGGCGGGGCCCCTGATTGACGGCTTTCAGGCCGCGGTGTGCACGCTGTGCATGCTGTACACCGGCCTGGCGGCGGCGCCCGGCGGAGGGCCCACCTTGCGCGCCAGCCTGCACGCCACGGCCACCTCTGTGGTGGAGGCGTGCGTGGCGCTGGTCAGGTGCGGGGAAAGGGTGGGCGGGGAGGGGTTGAGGGGAGCGTGAGGCTGTTCGTATGGGGCGGACGCTGTGCCGTCTGAGGGGAGATCGCAGCGGAACTGGCTGAGCGAGGCATGGCAAGGCAGATGCACCATTCTATACAGTTTGTGCCGGAAACATAGCAGCCAGTTCCTGCTGGTGCTGTGCAGGGGCGCCAGTCTGAATGTTCACGTGCAGCGCTGCTCATGATGCCCGCGGCGTTGCTGCGTGCTGAGGACACGCCTGACTGCCACTAGCATGGGGTTCGCGTGTTGCTGTGCAGGGGTGCCATCCTGAACGGCGCGCGCGAGGCGCAGCTCATGATGCTCAGCGGCTTTGCGCTGGAAATGCTGGAGGCTGCTGGGCGCGCGCCGCTGGACAGCCGCACCGCCATTGGCCGCGCCATCACGCAGGCCAGTTGGGGATGAGCAGCACTGCTCGCTGGCGGTGTTGACCTGCTTGGAGTATGAAGCAGTTTGGCATCGGGATAGAGCGCAGCTGTGCTGCTGGCTGTGGCTGCTGTGCGCATCGTGGCTGAGGCTTGTTGGCGGTCGCCCGCCCTGCTTGTAAGGGCTGCTTCTGCGTCCCGTGTTCTGTCCCGCTTGTAAGCCGCCTTCTCAACCGTGCTGCCTCCCTGCTGGCCCCGCCTCGCTTTGCAGGTGCTGAAGCAGCTGGCCGATGCACAGAAGGAGCTGGAGGAGGCAATCCAAGAGGCAGAGGAGGAGGCGGCGGCAGCAGATGGGGAGGGTAGCGGCCAGGACGCAGCAGCAACGGCTTCGGCCGGCAATGGGCAGGCAAGCGGCGGCGGCGGCAGCGGCTCGGATGCCGACTCGGATGCCGGTTTTGGGTTCGAGGCGGAGGCGTTCAGCGCGGAGCAGCTGGAGGTGGCGCGGCGAGCCAAGGGGCTGCTGGCTGCGGTGGCCGCCCTCGTCAAGACGGTGGTGCGGCAGCTGCTGGCAGAGCGGTGAGGGGGGTGGAGGGCGGCTGCTTTACGCTGCAGTTAGCCGCTGCTCTCCAGCTGCCATGCCCAGCTGCTGCCGCCCGAGAGGAGGCCAGCCCCTCCTCACACATCCGCTGCTGCTGCGCACCTAACCCACCGCCCGCCTGCCCTGCGCAGGGAGGGCCTGGCGCCCGAGGCGGTGGAGGGCTGGGAGTCGATGCTGTATCACATCAAGGCGCTGGCCCCCGTGTGCGACGACCTGGCAGGTGAGGCTGGCAGGCCAGTTGCTTTCCTGTGCTTGGCGCTGCTGCCTCAACTGCTCTATGTTTGTTGTGCAGGGCGCTCGTGCGCCCCGCCCAGGCACTCAATTGGCATTACATTTGCCGCTTTCAAGTGCGCTCCCTTGCTGCTCACACACACTGTGCTGCCTGGCTCGCTCTCCTCCCCCTGCCGCAGCCGCAGTGTACCCGCCCCCAGACGCAGAGGAACTGGCTTCCGCAGCTGAGGCGCTTGCCACCAGCTGCGACCTGCTCAAAGAGGAGTGCCCTCCACCAGGGGAGGCAGCAGCTGTGGATGGTGGTAGCAATAGCGAGGCGGCGGCCGCGGCGCAGCGGGCGCTGCAGGCGGCAGTGGAGGGCGTGCAGGCGGCGCACGGCCAGCTTGCGGCGGCGCTGGGCGGGGCAGGGGAGGCAGCGGAAGGAGCAGAGGAGGCATGAACCAATAATTTACTGTTCGCTCAATGCCCAGCACAACTTGTGTGTAAAAAGAGCAGAAAAGAGGAAAAAGAGCAGGAAAGAGGAAGCAGGAGGGAAGCGCTCGTCAGAGCAGCTGAGGCAGGGCCTGCATGGGCTTGATTGTGCTTCTTCCAGCATGCTGCAGCTTCAACCCAGCCTCGATTAAGCCCTTGCAGCTGCTGGACACGGCTAGCTGGCCTGTGGCGGAACAGGTTGGGCGAGGAGGGACCCTTCTCGGACTGTCCGCTCGCTCTCTGGTTTGGCGAAAGCTGCGCCTCAAGTGATCGTAAGGTGCTGCCCTCACGCTCCCGGTTGCAGTGCAGGCAGGGGTGCAGCAGCGGCGGCAGAGACGGCAGCGGCAGCACTGAGAGCGACGCGGCAGTGACGCACGCAGCTTGCCCGCCTGCTCTGCCAAGACATGCCCCCAAAGCAGCTGCAGGGCGAGGAGAAGCGCTGCTCCCACTGCGCCAGCAGCCACACCTCAGGCAAATGGCGGAGGCACCCCACCAGCGGCCAGCGGCTCTGCGGCGCTTGCCGCGTGTATGCAGACAGCCATGGCGGCCAGCTGCCTCCCGACAGCGTGCTGCAGCGGCGCCCAGCGGAGCCCCGGCGGCTGGAAGAGGTGCGCAGAGATGTGGCGCAGCGGCGCTGCCTGCAGTGCGGCTCAGCCAGCCCCGGCAATGGCAGGACGGCGTGCTGGTGCCGCCACCCGGCCACCGGCGAGGAGTGGCTGTGCGTGCCCTGCTACAGTCGCATCTACGACCGACTGAAGGGGCGCACGAGCCATGCGCGGAAGGTCAAGCACACAGCAGGGCATGGCAGTGAGGTTGAGAAGGGGCAGCAGCAGCCAGGGCAGAACAGGCGGCAGCGGCTGCCGGCAAGCAGTAGTGACGTGCGCAGCTCAGAGGAAGGGGAGCAGGCACTGGCAGCCCCGCTGCGCCTGCGTGCCAAGCGCAAGTGGCAGCAGGAGCAGCAGGCAGCAGAAGGCGAGGCACCACCCGCATTCCACGCCGGCCCCGCTTCTGCTGCCAGGGAGCAGGCCCATGGCAGCATGCCTGGCGGAGCAGCGCCAGCAGGTGGCAGCAGCCAGGTTGCACAGCCTGCTGCTCAGCGGCGGCAGCGGCGCAAGCAGGCACAGCCCCAGCACCTGCCGCAGCAGCTGCAGGCACAGCCTGAGCAGCGGCAGTCGCTGCCTGCCACAGTGCTGATTGAGGGGGCGGAGGAGGCAGGGAACGGCAGTGCGCCTGAGGAGCCTCCTGCGGCCAGCATGCGCGGGGCTGTGATGGGAGCAGGGGCGGCCTCAGTGGCAGCAGGCATGGTGGCAGCGGCAGGCGACGGCAGCGGCAGGCGTGCCGGCAGCGAGCAATGTCCCCTGCCTCTGGCACAGCCGCCGCAGCAGGCAGCACCAGACGGTGCAGCACGGCAGGCCGTGCAGCAGGAAGCGGCGGCAGACCCAGCAGACGAGCGGCAGGCGCTGTTTGATTTGCTGGAGCAGGCGATGGATGTGGCAGCGGCAGCAGCTTGTGGCCTCACTCCCGAGCTGGTGGCGGCGTTTGCAGCGCTGCCGCCCCTGGACACGTATCAAGTGAGCCGCTGCGCCCAGATGGCTGCGCTGCTCTTCATCTGGTGTGCAGCTTGCCTTCTCGTCTGCTGCTGGGGTGCCGAGACTGCATGGGTCGAGTGCTGGTTGAGCATTGAGCACAGAGTGGTGCCACCATCACCCTCGCTTGTGTCTCTCAACACGGCTGGCACCACCTGCCCTGCTATTGCAGGAGGGCTTCATGCTGCGCCTGCTGCAGCGCAACAAGTTCAGCGCCGCAGCGGCCTTCATGACCAGCGCGCTGCGCGGGGCGGGCCGCCTGCCGCCTGCCACGAGCTGAGGGGAGCGCTGGGGTGATTGGGTGGGCCGGCAGGGTGAGAGCAGCCCAGCGGATGAGGTTTCATTGTTTAGATTTCGCTTGCTACTGATGTACAGAGTTGTAACTTACTGATGTACAGAGTTGTAACTTACTGATGTACAGAGTTGTAACGTACTGATGTACAGAGTTGTAACTGGTTGTGCCAAGGCAAGAGCGACGGCAGAGAGGGGGCATTCCTCGCCAACACTGCCTGCCCATGCTGTGCCAGTCTAGCAGGCGATGTGGGCGTGTACATGTGTGCACCATGCCAGGTGTGCAAGCTACGCTGCACTGGATCACAAGCTGCAGAGCGCCCGAGACAGCATGCCGGCTGTGCCGCCTTTGCCGCCACTCTGCTCTCTGCTCATCAGTCAGCTGCCTCAGCAGCCTGGCGACGGGTTGTCCGTGCAGCGCTGCACGCATGTGTCCATACAATGGTGCAACTGATGGGCGCCTTACCTGCCGCATCCAGGTGCACTCGCTCCCTGCTGATTATACTGCACAAACAACCCCTGCCACCCGGCTCGCTCCTCCCTCCTGCCTCCCCCTGCCGCAGCCGCGGTGTACCCGCCCCTGGACGCACCGGAGCTGGCTCCAGCAGCTGAGGCGCTTGCCACCGGCTGCGACCTGCTCAAAGAGGAGTGCCCGCAACCAGGCACAGCAGCAGCTGGGGATGGAGGCAGCAATAGCGAGGCAGCGGCTGCGGCGCAGCGGGCGCTGCAGGCAGCAGTGCAGGGCGCGCAGGCGGTGCACGGCCAGCTAGCGGTGGCGCTCGGCGGGGTGGGGCACGCAGCGGAAGGAGCAGAGGAGGCATGAAGTTATTCTGTTGCTATCCAGGCTTCCCAATGCCCAGCCCAACTTGTGTGAAAAGCAGCAGACAAGCTAAGCGGGAGGGAAGCGCTCGGCAGCTCAGCGGAGGCGCCGCCTGCATGGGCTCAGTGTGTGCTTCTCAAGCCTGCTGCACCTCCAACCTCCGCCTGGCTGAGCCCTGTGTGGCCTACTGAACACGGCTAGCTGGTGTGTGGTGAGCAGGTGGGGCGGGGAGGCACCCCTTCTCGGACTGTCCGCTCGCCCTCTGGTTGGGCGAAAGCTGCGCCTTCAAGTGCCTCACGACTTCTGCCCTCACGCTCCCGGCTGCAGGGCAGGCAGGCAGGGGGGCAGCAGTGGTGGCGGCGGCGGCAGCGGCAGGGCAGTGACGGCTCACGAAGCCTGCCAGCCTGTTCCACAAGCCATGCCCCCAGAGCAGCTACAGCAGGAGGAGAAGCGCTGCTCCCACTGCGGCAGCAGCCATACATCAAGCTTATGGCGGCGACACCCCACCAGCGGCCAGCTGCTCTGCAGCGCCTGCGGCATGTGCGCACATCAGCACGGCGGCCAGCTGCCTCCCGACAGCGTGCTGCAGCGGCGCCCAGCGCAACCGCGGCAGATGGAAGAGGTGCGCAGAGACATGGCGCAGCGGCGCTGCCTGCAGTGTGGCTCGGCCAGCCCAGGTGGCGGCAAGTCTGCACGGTGGCGCCGCAACCCGACCATTGGCGAGGAGTGGCTGTGCACGCCCTGCCATAGCCGCATTGATTGGCAGCTCAAACAGCGTGGCGACCAAAGGCGGCAAAAGAGGCACCGGCAGCAAAAGGAGGCAGCAGGGGAGCACAGCCAGCAGCAGCACAGCAGTGATGGCGGCTGCTCAGAGGAAGGGGAGCAGGCACCCGCAGCGCAGCCAAAGCCGCAGCAGCGGCCCAAGCGCAAGCGGCAGCAGGAGGAGCAGCATCCGAGCGCGAGTCCGTGCCTGCCTTCCATAGCAGCCCCGCCTCTGCTGCCAAAAAGCGAGGTCGCGACAAGCAGCAGGCGGCAGCCAACGATGGCGGGGTGCCGGCACGCCAAGACGCGGATCAGCAGTGCAAGCCGCCAGGTGGCCTGGCAGGCAGCAGTGGCCAGGAGCCGCAGCCTGGTCAGCAAGCTCAGCAGGCTCAGCAGGCTCAGCAGGTTTCCATGCGACGGCAAAGGCACAAGCAGGCCCAGCCCCAGCGCCTGCCGCAGGCACGCGCTGCGCAGCAGCCGTCGCTGGCCCCCACTGTGCTGGCTGAGAGCGCACGCGAGCCACCCGGCAGAGCAAGGCCAGCTGGACAGGCGGCGGCGGGCACTGCCTCTACTGCAGCAGCAGGGGTGCCTGCCGCCGCCATGGCCAACAACAGCGGGTCACTGGCGGCAGCTCAGCTGCAGGCAGCAATGGGCCAGCAGGGATGGGCGCCGCCCTCCCCACCAGCCGCTGGGCAGACTGTGTTTGATCTGCTCATGCAGGCGGATGAGGTGGCGGCAGCAGCCGCGTCTGGCCTAACAGCCGAGCTGGTGGGGGTGTTTGCGGCACTGCTACCGCTTGAGCCAACACAGGTGAGCGTGTTTGCACTGGGAAGTGGCATGCTGGAATCGAGAGCTCATTTCGCAACCCAATGGCTTGCACATGTGCTGCGCTCAGGATCTGGATGCTGACCACTCAGCATCAGATTCAGAAACACAACACGCCTGCCTCTTACAGTTCCCAACCCACCGAGTGCCAAATGTCCCATCACGCTGCTGCAGGAGGCCAACCTGAGCCACCTGCTGCAGCGCAGCAAGCTTGCTGCCGCCGCCGCCTTCATGAGCACGGCGCTGCAGCTGCGTGGGGTGGGCCCTGCGCTGCAGGGCGCGGCTTGAGCGGGGCAGCCAGGCGAGCGGCGGGAGCTGTGAGAGTGCGATCTCGGTGGCACGTGTTTGATGACGTGTCAACGCAAGGTGTGTGCAGCTTGCCTTTGTGTGCCATTCCTGGGCTGGCTTGCGGCATCGCAGGCCGCACCGGCGGCAGGCAGGCGGTGTGACGCACAAACAGCAAGAATCATACTATGCATTTCAGCGTGTATAGCCTTCTTTCATGATGCATGGCCTTTTGCCAGTCTTCTCCGCGGGCCAGCCTTTTGCAAATTCCGGCGTGAAAGGGACGCTCACCACACTGCGCAAGGCAGAATGCACGTCAGCAGCAGGTCATTGCCACTCAAAATCTCTAACCGTGTTAGTCTGTGTGATGCCGGTGCAGGGAAGCTGGTAATCAGATTAGTTGCATGCTACACACAGCCACTAGCCTTGCATCGCCAGGCCCGTTCAAAGCGCATGCGCCGCCACCCGCCGGCAGCGGAGCACAGCGGAGCTCTTGCACGGAAGGCGCCCAGGCCATCTTCAACAGCCTGCAAATATTGTTCTGTGAAGCGCTGCGGTCCGGTTGCTGTGCGGAACGGCGGGCTGCCTTGGCTCACGCCGCTCCCAGGGCCCCGGACGCCCGCCCAAGCCGTGCACCTACTTCAGGCAGTCTGCGCTGTCGATTGGGGGCGCGATCGGAAGGGTCTGCATGCCGCCCCTGCCGTCGCCGCCCTCGTCGCCTGCCCCGCCGCCTTGCCGTCGAGTGCACGCTCACCCTGCCATTGCACTGCACCACTCTGCAGGCAATGGCCGACATCGAGCAGGAGCTTGCAGCTTATGCGGAGCGAAGGGCGGGTGGCCGTACCGCTCGTGCCGCTCGCCTGGTGGCGGATGCTGCTCACGCGTACCGAGCCGCGGTGCAGGCGATGCAGCGGCACGGTGCCAGCAGCAACAAGTTCGGAAGGCGCTAGAGGTCAGGGGATGGGCAGCGCCAATGCCACCGCAGCTTGTCTGTCCGAGAGAATCCAGTGTCTAGAGAGCTGTCGCCTGATGCACAGTCCTGGCCACTGCGCGTGCCACAGCCGCCGTTGGCTCATGCCACCCACTCGCTGCATTGTGGCCCCCTTCCTGGCTGCCACAGGTGACGTCGTACGCCATTGATGCAATCCTGTACGGCCTTCAGGGCGAGCCAGGTGAGCCACAGTGGGGGCTGCTTTGAGGGTCGGCCAGCTGCGGTTGTTTGCACTGTGTCGCTAGGCAGCAGGGTACCCACCTGCCCTTGTTTTGCTGCCGTTCCCACGGGCAAGCCCGCCTCCCGTCTCCCGTTTCCTCCCACCTGCGCCTTACACAGACTACTACTTTGGCGCGCACCAGTATGCCGAGCTTGTGCTGCCGGCCCTGCGAGCCGTGGGCTCCAACAGGGGTGTGCACCCCATCGGCCAGCAGATCTGCTTTGTGAGTTTGGATGCCGCTCAGGCAGGGTGCAACATGGGCTGTGGGCATGCAGCCGCATGCAGCCTGGATGCAGTCTCGGCTGTGCCGCTGAACTGGAGCTGCCTTGTCCAACCCGGCTTGAGCTGCCTTGCCCAACCCGGCTTGAGCTGCCTCGTCCAACCCGCCTTGAGCTGCGTTGTCCAACCCGCCTTGAGCTCCTTCCACCTTGCACCTAATGTATCCACAGGTGGGCGACTTTGTGGTGCACACTCACTGCGAGGAGCTGAGCCTGGAGCAGCAGCTGGCGGGTGTGCGGGAGCTGTGCCGCCACCTGGGCCTGGTTGATACGGAGCGAGACATCGAGCTGCAGCGCCAGATGCGGTACTGCATCCTCAACGCAATTGCCAAGGTGGGCACGCCCGCTGCTGACCGCTGGCTCCCATAGTAGCTGCTGCGCACGCCTGCCGCTGGCGCCGTGACCACACCACCACAAACAGGCTCTGGTTGGGAATGGTGGTTCAAGCCAAAGTGGTGTGCACGGCTGCGTGCTTCACCCCTCCCCACCCTCCCGCCCTGCTGTCCCAGACTGGGTTCACAACCACGGCACGGGATGAGGGCCGCACTGTGAGCGACTACCACCGCCACGTGCACCCGGAGGTTGAGCTGGAGGCGGGGCGCTGTGGCGCCCTGAAGGGCGCGCTGCGCATGCTGGCCAGCCCCCTGGCTGTTGCATTCCTGGGAGGGCCGTCCGGCGGCGAGTGAGTGGCGGTGCTGGTGCTGCCGCTGCGCACGGCCTGCCGCTGTAGCTGAAGCTGCTGTGCGCTCGGTTGGTTGACTGGCTGCTGGGAGCAGCATGTTTTAGTGCGATGCCTAGCCGTGTCGGCTTGCTGCTCTGGAAGTTGATCCCAAGCTGCTCACAACTGCTGCTGCCTCCCTCCTGCCCCACCACCCTCCCAGCTGCGACTCGCACGTGCTCTACTCCGCCCAGCGCATGGCGGCAGCCGTGGGCAACCAGGGGGATGATGCAACAGCAGCCCAGCTGTCCGAGTGGCTGCTGCAGCGGCCGGCTGTCGTGAGGGCGCTGCACGCTCGCCTGCAGCGGCCGGCTCACGAGGTGAGCTGAGAGGGTGAGGGGGCAGGAGTTGCTTGTGGTGCTGGGCAGCTGGAGGGCTGGAGGGCAGGAGTTGAGCGGCAGTGGGCTGCAACCCTACACACGCCTTGGCACTGCTGGCTGCACCATGCGGCGCCACCCAGCCCCAGCACCTGATGGGCCCACTTGATTTATCCTTGTTCTGCCCCTCCCGCAGCACTATGTCAACACGGCTCTCACCTGCCTGCTGGTGGCCCACCTGGCAACCCTGTCCCCGGGCCTACTCCACAAATTTGAGAGTGAGGGGCTGCTGCAAGCCTTCAAGTCGCGCTTTGCTGAGTTGGCGGCCAGGTGCGGAGGGGGAGTTTGATAAGGAGGTTGTACGTAAGGTGCGGACGCGTCAATAGGCTGCTGCGTCAGTTTGGGCGCCGCTTTGCAGAACCGGTGGTCTGGGCATGTGGTAGGAAGCGCTGGATGAATTGGATGCACGAACCAGCTGGCCGCGTGCTGTTCCCCATGCCGGCAGCCGCTCCAGGCCTCACCCAGTCCCTCAGCCCAACCCTGCATCGTGAAAGGCCATCTCTTGCTCCACTGCCATCCCTGTATTTTTGCAGCTCCTTCCGCGACCTGGCAGGACAGGTGTTCCTTGCCGAGCGCCGCCTGCACTGGTGGCAGCAGGAGAATGAAAACGCTTCTGCCCAGCAGGCACAGCAGCGGGCCCAGCAGGCGCAGCAGCCGCCGCCGGTCACCCGAGAGGAGCTGCAGGCGCTGCCGGTGCGGGAGCTCAAGGCGCGCTTGGCAGCAGCGGGCATAGACAGCAGCGGCTGTGCTGAAAAGGGCGAACTGGTCGATCTGCTGCTTGCCAACCAGCAGCGACAGGATGGTGGTGGCGGCAGCGGCAGCGGCGGCAGCGCTGAGCAGCTGCGGCGGGATGCAGGCGGCGCAGCAGCAGCGGAGGCGCAAGAGCGGAGGCCCAACAAGCGATGTCTGCGTTGTGACGCAACCAGCGCACCAGACGGCCGCAAGCTGAAGCTGTGCGCCGGCTGCCGGGCGGTGCACTTTTGCTCGGTGGACTGCCAGCGGGCGGCATGGCCGGAGCATAGGGAGGCCTGCCAAGCGGCGCAAGCTGCCGCCCGAGATGCAGCAGGAGGTTGAATGGTAGCTTAGAACAATCTATCTGGTCAATGTAAACTGCTTCTCTGAATTGACTATGGGAGCCGCCGTGCTGACCGGGCGGCAACGGATGGCGGGCACTTCTGGCTCAACTGCTGGTCTGCTGACACTCAGCCGCTTCTCAGCAGCCATGGGGGCGCCCAGCATCGCCAGCAGAGGCGGGGTTTGAGCTCCTCCGAGCAGGTGCGTGTGGAGGGTCGCCTTGGAAGCTGCTGGGGTTGCTCACGTAGACTGCAACGCCTCACATGGAGCTCCCGTGACGAATGCAGGCTGCAGGGGAAGCCGCAGCAGGCCGCTCGCTATGCCGCCCCGGCGCCAACCAGAAGGCTGTAGCGAGGAGAAGCGCTGCGCACACTGCGGCAGCACCCAAACTGCAGGGTTCTGGAGGCGGCACTCCACAAGCGGGCAGCGGCTCTGCAATGCCTGCGGCAAATAAGCAGAAGGTCATGGCGGCCTGCTGCCTCCAGACATTGTGCTGCTGCGGCGCCCAGCCCAGCCACAGCGGCGTGGGACAAGGGAGGAAATGGCACAGCGGCGCTGCCTGCAGTGCGGCTCGGCCAGTCCGGGCAGTGGCAAACGGTCCTTCTGGTGCCGCCACCCGACCACCGGCGAGGAGTGGGTGTGCGGGCCCTGCTGCAGACGCATTTATGGCCAGCTTAAGGGGCGCAAGCGGCATGTGCAGCAAGCAGGGCGGGCGCCGGCCAGCAGAAGTGGCAGTGAAAGCGGCGGGGAGCAGGTGGAGGAGGCAGCACCCGTCCAATCAGCGCAGCGTCAGCAGCAACGGCAGCGGGAGGGGCGGCCAGGGCTCGGCGCCGGGCGGGCGGGCTCCAGGGAAGGGCAGCAGGCACCGGCAGTGCTGAACCAGCCGCCAGACGCTTCGCTGCCGCCGCCACAGCAGCAACAGCAGAGGCAGGCACCCACACCGCCAGCCTTCCCGGGCGGCCTCGCCTCCGCTGCCAAGAAGCGGGCATGTGGCAGGGAGCAGGTAATAGGCAACGCCGGCAGGGCGCCAGGGCGGCAGGGCACGCCAGCTGGGCTGCAAGGTGCCTCAGCGAGCGGCGAAGGAGCAGCCCCTGGGCCTGCCGCCAAGCGGCGGCGCAAGCAAGGGCAGCCACGGCGGGTGCCATTGCCTGAGCCGCAGCAGAGCAGCCTGCAGCACAGCCTGCCGCCTGGCTCGGAGCAGCGGCAGCTGCATGCGTGGGAGCCGTCGATGGCACCCACTGAGCTGGTTGAGGGGCGGCTGAGCCAGATGGCAGCATGGGCCCAGCCGCAGCCAGTCTGCGCGGTTCCCTGGTGGCAGGGGCAAATGGGCCGGCAGCCATGGCAGCAGGCACTGCAAGTGCGGGTGCTGCACAGCCAGCGCAGCCTGCAGCACTGCCGCAGCCCGTTGAACAGCAGCCCCTGGCCGGCCCAGCGGAGGGAGAGCCAGATTTGCTCGACCTGCTGGAGGCAGCTGCGGAGGTGGCAGCGGCGGCAGCCTCGGGCCTGACCCACGAGCTGGTGGCAGCGTTTGCCATGCTGCCACCCCTGGAGGCGGGCCGGGTGAGGACACATGGCTGCGTTTCTGGGCCTCTTCGTGCACGGCTGCAAGTGCGACGCAGGCGGGAGCACTGCTTCTGCCGCAACTCATGCCCTCCCAACTGGCCACGCTGTATGCAGGAGGCCTACCTGCGCCGCAGGGTGCGGCGCCACCAGTACAGCGCGGCGGCGGCAGGCATGCAGGCGGCCCTGCAGTTGGCAAACGTGCAAGTGCCTCGCGTTTGAGTGACGCTGCGATCTGCGGCATACCCGCCGCCGGGCGTGGGCTGATTTTTCGGCGGCAAGAAGCGGCAAGCGTGCTGAGTGACGGAACGCGTGCTTGCTTGAGCCTTGTGAACTTTGCGCGTCAAAAAACGGCACAGCCATCAAGCTATGAGGCGGAGGAAGAACACCCAACAGCGTCCCATTACAAAGCCGGGCGCTCTGCACGTGCCGCCGCCGCTCTGCCGCGCTGTGGCGGCGGCTTGATGAGATGCCTTCCACCCGTCGCGATCACTCTCGTTGTGCCTCAGCATCGCGGCAGAGCAGCAGCCATGTCCTGGCCGGCCGTGAACACACAGCTGCGGGCTCTCCTGCCCCGGTTCAGTGTTTCTGCCGGCGCAGACTCGGCGGCAGACCTTTGCAACAGTCTGACCGGCCTTTTGAGGCAAGGCAGCGAGCTCTCCAGGCTGCAGGCGGGCGGGTCCGCACCCTCCTCTGCCGAAGCGAAGAAACTGCGCAAGTAAGGGTGCAGCACAGTGTTTCGATGATCGTAGCACGGCCGTTCATCCGAGCTGAGCGGCACAGGCTCAGTTTGTTGCCGCCGCCGCCGCCCTGAACGTGTTTTAACGGTTCTGCAACCCGTCGCAGGACACTAGCCATGGCTGGCAAGCGTTTGGCTGCGCTTGACGCCAGCATGCCAGGGTTGGTGGCTGACATGGCTGCCCTGCAGCGGTACAATGCGGCGTGTCAGCTCATCAGTGTGTGCTCTCACGTGTGCACCGACGGCGGTCTGCCTGATGCAATGGTGCCATTCCTGCCCACCGCTCAGCTGCTGCTTCGCTGCGGCGCGGCAGCACAGCAGTTTGTGATGGATGAGGTGCAGCGCGATGCTGTACCAGCCGGTCAGCTGGGCGCCACATTGGCTGCCCAGGTGTGGAGCCTGAAAGCCTGGCAGGTGATGGCCTGCAACCTGATGACCCTGGAGGTGTTGCCGCCTGGGAGCCTGCTGCAGCATCAAGTGTGTTACAATCACCGTGCGTATACGAGCCTCTCAGGTGGCCCAGGACACGGGGCTGGTAGGCCAGCCGAACCTGCCTTGCAGCACGAGCGCAGGCCTGCGCACCATCAGCGCTGCTGTATCAGTGGCTGCAGTGCACACTTGACACCCTCCAGCTGCTGGCGCCGCTTTGGAAGCAGGGTGGGGATCGGGCGCATGGCTGGGATTTGGCTGGTTGGCTCGAGGGTCCTTCTCTCTCGGCGGTTGGGTAGTGCACGTGCGGGCATTGGTTGCCGCAGGCAATGCGCGCGGGAGTATTTCAGCATTCCCTTCCAACTGTCTACTCACCCCCGCCTCGCACTGTGCAGGCTCTGCCCTCGCCAGCTTTGGGCGTGCCTTTCTGAAATGCTGGGCCGGTTGTTTGCCTTCCCACCCTTTGGTGCGCACAGGCAGCAGCTGCTGCAGGATGGGCAGCTGCGCAGCGACTAGTTGCAGCTCATGCTGCCTGCTTTGTCAGCCATGGCGGTGGGCCTGCAGCTGCCGCCGGAGCACCGTGCGGAAGAGGGCGCCTGGCAGGCAGCCGTGCACATGGCAGCCTGTGCGTCTGCCTTCCTCAGTGATAGCCACCAGCAGACGCCGTCTGTAGGTGCGGAGGCGGCCCGGCGCTTGACAACCGCTGCGGCGCAGCTTCTGCAGCACTGCCCCTTCCCGGCCCCCTCTGGTGCTGACCTCACCGCCCCCTGCGTCCTGAAGACCACGCTCTACTTCATCAGGCTGCTGGACGATGCAGTGCTGCGCGAATATCCCAGCATGCTCGACCCAAAGGAGCAACCGTTGACGCTGGAGCTTCCTAGGCGGCAGGCGCAGCAGCTGCTGGCTGTGCTGCCGAGGCTCGGCGAGGTGTTGTCTGCTTTTGCTGCGTCCGCAGCACCCAGCCCACAGCTCTCAGGCCGTATCATTGGGGCAGCCGCCTCAGTAGCAAGCCTTCTTGCTGAGGCTGCGCACCCGGAGGCTGATGGCGCTCGACCAGCGGCAGCAATGACTGCAGCGCAGGCCTTGCCAGCCTGGCTGAACGCTGCGTCCGCGGTGCTGCGGTGGCTGCCTGGTTTGGCCTCCATTGTTGAGCAGCAGCCGCCGCACGGTTTGGGATCCGCTGAACACCGTGCCGAGCTTGTTGTGGGGGCGTTGCAGTTGGCGCAGCATGCTGGTGGAAGCAGCTTTATGGGCATGCACTTGCGAAGCGCAGCTTTGGCGGCCTGGAACTCAGATGTCAGGGATGAGTGCCTGTTGTCTGGTGCATTGGGCACTGTCAGACAGCACGCCGCACCCCTGGCCCCCCTCAGCCCCCCCACACCCTGTGAACTTGTACATGCTGGCACAGCACCCGTTCCTGGCTGCGTCCCGCTTTGCCGGGGCAGGACGTGGTGACTTGTCACTGTCGCCACAAGGTGATAGGTGAGGCAGTGGGGATTGCAAGCCACTGCCGAGGCTGCTGGCGGAAGATTTGGAGGGGCTGAGCTGACACAGGGATGCACCGCCACCGCCCGTCTGCCTGCAGGTGCATGGCGGCCATGGCCGTAGCACACAGCGCTGTGCTGCTTGCCATCCTGGGAGTCAGCCGTGACAACCAACTGGCTCCGTACCTGGCCGGCCAGATGCTTGGCGCTATCGCTGCTGCAGCAATGTGGGGACCAAGCAGCCTGGGGACTGATGGCCTGCTGCAGGAGGCTGTGGCCAAATGCCTGGACAAGCTAACCCAGGTGGGTGCGATGTGCTGCCGCAGAGAAGGAGGGGAGCATGCCTGGAGACGCTTTGGCGGGCTCGAACGCTGCCATAGCATGGTTGCTGAGGGGGCCTGTGAATGCGTCCGCGCAGGGGGCCCATCTGCAAGTCGACAACAGCGACACGCTGGTTGATTTTGCCACGAGATCGCCGCATTTTGCCGCCATGCTTGTGGCGGTCGGTCTGCTGGACCAAATGCTGCAGGCAGCAAAAGCCAGGGGTACAAGATACCCCGCTGCCCTTTGCTGGAGCGGCTCGCGTGTTGAGCAGCCTCCTAACGGCAGCGATGCATGCGGCGGCGGCAGGGCGGGATGCAGGACTGACCGAGGCAGTGGCAGCTGTGAACCAGGTGTGGGGGCGCAGCTGTGAGCTGCTCACAGAGGACAGCACCGCTGCCGCCCGCCACCTGGCCGCCGCGCTGCTGGCCTGGTGGCGCCGCCCCGAGGCGCAGCCGGCGGCGGC
>RRZL01000082.1:3315807-3349897 GCA_006782975.1 Chlorella sp. Dachan | reverse complement strand
GGCATGTAGACCATGCCTTCGTCGGCGATGAACTCGAGCACGCCGCAGTGGGTGCTGCGCGCGTCGCGCCGGTTCTCGACTTGGAAGAGCATGGGGTAGTCGATGTGCAGCTGGGCTGCAGCACGGGGTGGAGTGGCAGAATGGAGGGCATTGCTTCAGAGTGCGGCAGGCGCAGGCAAGTACATGGGGCAGTGGATGTGCAGCTGGGCTGCAGCAAGTGGGAGGGCATTGGTTCCGGACGCACCCGGCTACCCTCCAAGCACATGGGCTGCTGCCGCACCACCACCACCACTCCGCCAGCACCAGCATGCGACACACGCCCAGCCAACCAACCGGTCAACCCACCCAGGCGGTCCAGTGCGGAGGGCGGCAGGAAGATCTTGTCTCCCCGCTCCGCCTCTGGCTTGTCCAGAAACGAGACAGGGTAGCAGCGGTAGCTGGCCTCAAAGCGGCCGCCGCCGGGCCCGCCGTAGCCGCCAAACCCGCCGAATCCAAACATTGCTGCGGGTCTGAGCTGTGCCTGCAAGGCGCGGGAGCAACAAGCAGGGCTCGACTTTGCGTTCAGGCGGCACGACAGCCGCCGCCGTCACTGCCGCCGCTCGACAGGCCAGCAGGCTCCGGCCGCCTTGTTGTCGCGTGCTACTGCACGATCCGATGGACAGCTGCACTCTGGATCGCACCTGGAGGCTGCAGCGGCTGTCCTGGCCGACTGGCTGTGGAGCTCGGCGAGGGGTGGCCGGCTGGGGCGGGGCTCAGGTGCAGATCTGTCGATGCAGATGACAATGGGCCTCCTGGTGCGCCTGCTACAGCGTTTCCTGTCAAGGCGCCGACTCGAGCCTCGCTGGCAGTCATGACTGGGGCAGCGCCTGTCGGGCTCCTCTCGCCTTCTCCGACCGGCGCCCACCTCCGCTCATTGCTCCGCCTTCCAGCCGCCGTCCCAGCCGCCCCTTCCACTTCGCTAGCAGACTCATTTCGCTCTTGCGCGCCAATCGGCACCCGCAGGCAGCATGGTGAGGCGGGCCGCGCACTGCAATGTCAATCAGCCAGCTCTGCAGCTGCGTAGGCGCCGCCCGTCCGTTGCGCGGCAGCCGCCGCCGCCTGGCGCCGCCGTGCGGCCCTGCCGTCCGACCGCGTTCCATTGGCCAGCCCGCTGTGCAGGATCACCACACGATAGTGCTGATGCAGCCCACGACCAGCAAGAGCAGCCGCACATTTTCAGACTAGTGAGTGGCGGCAGGAGGTCTCCTCAGCACTGCTGGCACATTGCCGCAAGCTGTTGCAAGCCGTGGCGTTTAGCCTCCGACACAGCGCCTCACCGACCCCTGCTCGCTGCCTTGCTGTCCCTGCAGTGATAGCGTGGAGCGTGCCATTGACGGTGAGGAGAGGCGCAGCCTGGTTTGGCTGCTGTGCTGCAGCCCGCGGTCCTGACAGCACGCAGATGAGCCACCGCAAGCCCGCTCGGATCGCCGCTGCCGAATGCTGCCCGACGCACTTACGCTGCCTGTTGCACTGCGCTGCCGAATGCTGTGCCTGACACCCAGCGCTGCCTGATGGTGCCCGCCGCACCGCTGCAGGCATCTGTGCGGAGTTTGAGCGGCGGCTGCGAGAGCTGAACCCGCAGCTGCGCAGCATCACGTACGACATCGGCGACCTGTACAGCTGGGTGGACAACATGCCTGACCTCAGGTGCGGGGGGATGTGGGGTGGGGTGAGGTGGTGGGGGGTGCGGGGTGGGGTGAGGTGAGGTGGAGTGCGGTGAGGTGGGGTGGAGTGGGTTGGGGGGCAGCTGCCTGCCAAGGGCAAGCTACACGTTCATGCATCATGCGTCCCTGCTGGCCTTGCTGTGGGGGCTTGACAAGAAGGCCGGCTGCGGCCTGGCAGGGGCTGTGGGCTGGCACGGGCTCTGGGCAGCCGCGGCCCTGGGAGCACGGCGCAATGCCTGGCGCAGCTCGTGCTGCATGCGACTGCATAGCCCAGCCTGCGCTGAAAGGACGTGTGTGTATGCCAGCTTCTGCTGTGCTGATCACGCCTCTGCTGAGCGCGCCTCCCTGCCTGCACCGCCTGGTGCAGTGCGCTTGTGTTTGAGCCCAAGGTCCAGGCATACGTGCCGTGCGGCAAGGTGAGGCTGCAGCCTGCCATGTCACGCTGCTGGAGCTGCAGCATGTTGCAAAGGGCTGGCACGTGACAGCCATACGTGCGCTGCTTCATTGCAAGCAATGGGGCGCTGCCCGTACCGCACACTGTCCCTTGTTCTGCGCCGTGCACATTTTGATGCTGCACACTGTGTCCGTTTCCTGCCCGTGCAGGAGTGGATCAAGAAGAAGGCGTTCACGCACCTGCGGCGGCTGGCAGACCAGGCGGGGCGGTGACGCGGCTCATTCATCGCTGGCATTAGCTGGGAGGGGTACTCCCCTCCAGCGCTGCTCCCCCAGCCTGCCTTCTGTCTTCTTTGCTCCGCTGCTGCCGGATGTGTGTACCACCACCACTATCAACCCTGAACCAATGTAACTCATTAAGCGCACAGCCTGTTATGGTTACGTCGGCGCTGATGGTGTTACTTTACACATGTTGTCGCTAGCGTATTTGGGTGTGGTGGGACGTGCACATGTGCTGTGGCGCAGCTTGCCGCGATCCTAGGGAGGGCATCACCAAATGAATGCCGGCCCAAGCATGGGAGTGACGTTTTGACCAAAACTGGTGCAACCTCGAGTTGCAATGAGAGCGGGATGTGGTGCACGCTAGTGTTCTATAGATTTGATGGGGAGGGGCGGATGGGGTGGGCGGAGGGGATCAGATGGCGCTCCAATGGCGCTCAAAGCCAGCGGGGGTTGTTGTGGGAGCCAAGGTTCGTTTTGGGAAGCAGAGCCAGGGGAGGGCAGGGCTTGGGAGGGAGGATTGAGAGGATCCAAGTTGTGGGAGGCACGCCAAGGTGCATCATCTGTGAAACAACACACACATACATCGATACATTGGAGCCTCACAGTATGGAAGCACGCCGTGGCGCGTCAGCTATGAAGCAACACACACATCGATACAGTGTACATTGGTGGAGTCCTCGCAACTCCTGCTGGTATATGTCAAGGGTGCCCTCAAGCCGCTTGTTGGCAAGGTGGTTCGTCAGGCTGCCGTCGCCTCAGTGCCAGTTGGTGCAAGCTGCGCGTACCTCCTGGCGGTGGCAGCAAATGCGCCCAGCAATGCGTGCTCACGCAGTAGCAGCCTCGGCGCTGCCAGCGGCGGCTGCCGCCTCCTGGCGAGAGGCGGCGTGTGCGTCCAGCAGCGGGTGCATGACGTGCATGTACAGAGGAGGCACCAGGGACAGCAGCATGGCGGTTGGGTCTGCAGGCAGAGGGTAGGAGGAGAGGTTGGCTGGGAGAGGGATGCCAAAATTGGCGGAACCATGTATGAATGTGATGGCCATTGTGCAAGCCTGCCCCCGTCTGCAGGCAGCTGGAGGGCAGAGCGGGGCAGGGTTGAAGCTCTGCATTTTGCTTGCAGGCCTGTTTTTGAACACGCATGCCGCGAGTGGGTGGGCATGGAGGCCGCTCTGGTCAGCCTGTGCACGGCTGATCACACATGAACTGCATCCAACAGGATAATCCCCAGACAACCTGGCAGCCCAGCAGCAAGGCCCAGCAGCCACTCACAGCTGAAGGGCAGCTGCGGGGCATCCGGCAGGTTGCGCAGCAGCTGGAAGGGGCGGCTCCCGTGCATGTGGTGGTCCGCGTGGCGTTCCAGCCTGTGGGAGGGAGGGGAAGGTACCCGGGGTGCGACTGCGTCCATGCCGAGCAAGGCAGGGCGCCGCCACATGCCAGCACACGCATGATCATTGCCTGGTGCTGCACCGCCAATGCTGCACCGCCCGTTGCAGCCCACCCGCTGCCTTCCATGCAGCTGGTGAGGGTGTATCCTGTAATCCCGGCAGGCACAGCAACAAGCGAGCAAGCAAGCTAGCTCCCCACCGGAAGGATATCGAGTCGGTGAACACATGGCTGGTGCTCCACGAGTGCTGCGGCCCGCACTTCTCGTACCTGCGGCCAAGCGGATGCAGTGGGTGTGGCTACGAGCAAGTTGGTACATTGGACGCGCCAACGTCGTTGCCATCAGCAGCGGCATCGGGCAGCGCAGCAGCAGGAGGGTGTGAAAAGCGGCGGGGCAACAGCCAGCAGCAGGAGCAGCGGTGGCAGCGGCGGCAGCATCGCGACAGCAGCGGCGCCGCTGCCATCGAGGCTCCCAGCGGCTGGCCGCCCCACCTGCCATCGGGCCCCTTCTGGCGCTGCAGGCCGTAGTGCTCGATGTAGTTCACTGTCTCCAGCATGAGGATGCTGCAAATGGGATAGGGTGAGGGGTAGGCAACAAGTCCAGTGACAGTGTTAGGAGTGATCTCAGCCCCAGAGGCGCTTGCGCGCTGGAAGCCTAGCCTGCACGTAGTTCACAGTCTCCAGCATGAGGATGCTGCGAGTGAGGGGGGGATGGGAGGAAGGGTGACCAAAAATCAATCGGGCCATATGTAGTTGACCGTCTCCAGCATGGGGATGCTGCGAAAGGGCAGGGACAGGGGGAGGGGCAGGCAGCACGTCCAGCGGCGCCTGCGGGCTAGAAGCCTAGTCTCCATGACTGAACCTTGCCGTCGCCGGCTTGCACCAGCTGCTTCCTGCAGGGCATGTTCCGATCAGTGTGCCCCCACCTGCCAGCGCCTGCGCCGCCCAGAAGGCCCGCCCCCTCCTGAAAGCAAACGGCCACACCGATCCGTGTTCGTTTCATGAAGCATGGCCCCACCTGCCCAGAGCCTGGCCCGCCCAGAAGGCCAGCCCCATCCATCCATACAGCGCGTAGGCGGTGGCCGCCAGGGTGGCGGGGCAGGCCACCCACCACACCATCCTGCGGGCAGGCGTTGGGAGGAGTGTGGTAGCCCTTTGTGCGTAGGCAGTGCAGCAAGGGCCACTGCTAGTCTAGCTTAGCGCCAGCCCACTACAGTAGGGTCCATTGCGAGCAAGCACACGTTGGCTGTGCACAAGCGCATGTGACCCTAGGTTGTTGTTGAGCACTGCCCTGCCTCGCAGCAGTATCAGAGGCACGCCGCCCATCCCCGCCGCCCTCACACCTGTTGCGCGGCGAGAGCAGCGGGATGCCACGCTTGGCCAGGCGCTTGGCCTCGGCGCTGTACCTGCAGCAATAAATGGGGATGCGGCAAGGAGCATTGTTCGTAAGCACAGCGGACATGCCCTTCCCCTATGGCGAGCCGGCACTGCTGTCTGTTTCGCTGCGCCTGGAACAGACGGCGCACCGCCCACCCTGCCCGCCACCACCCCCACACACGCATCTGCAGTCCCTCGCTTTGTAGCATCCACTCACCCGTCAACCAGGTTGCCCCAGATGCTGCGCAGGATGAAGGCGTACAGCGGCTCTCCGCGGCGGGCGGACGCCGGGTCCTCGGGTGTGGCCACCTGCAAATGGCAAGCAGGCACATGGTAAGGCGGGCCAACTGACCGGCATTCATGGCACAACATTGGCTCTCCACGGTGGGCGGAGGTCGGGCTCTCGGGAGCGGCCACCTGCAAATGGTCAGCAGGCACGGAAAGCACCGAACGGCTGGCTGCCACGTGCGGCACGACGTCTGCAGCTGCCATCCGCACAGGAGGTTGCATGCCCATTTGGAGGATGCAGTCCAACGCTCACCTTGACATGGTGGGCCAGGTGGCTCTCGCCCCAGTGCATGTACGCGGTGCTTGCCAGCAGCAGGTTGGCCAGCCCACGGTCCAGCCCGGTACAGCCATGGTACTGCAGAGATGCAGTTGCGGTGGTGTGGGGGTTGGGAGGTGCACACAGAGGCCGTGCGCTGGTAAGGTCAGTGGCTAGGCGAGCAGGCCGCCCTAGCCTGTAGTTGCATCCCGCCCAACCTTGTCAAATATGCAAACCAGCAGCGGTTTGAGAGCCTGTTTGAAATCCCAACCCTGCACATGCAAGCAAAACTGGGCAGCGCACCAGCTCGTGGGCGGCAGTGAACAGGACGCCGCCGCTCACGCCGGCGCTGATGGTGGCCCCGATGAAGGCGGCTGGCGCGACCGCCGAGGTGCTGCAGAGGGGGCGGGAGCGCGAGTGTGGGTGTATGTGAGGCATGCAGCCCTGAATGGCAACACAGTCAACAGGAGCCGCCGCAGCATCGCCGCCCGCTGGGGGCTGGGTGACCAGCAGCCGCCGCTCAGTTTGCAGCGCATGCCGTGCCTCAGCCCCGCCGCAGGATCCATGCGCCAGCGCAATGCGCACCAACCCCGCAAGCCCGCCCCTCGCGCACCACAGGATGTGGCAGGCTGCAGCCAGGCCTGCCAGCTGCAGTGGGGCATAGGCCCAGAGCACCCAGCGGTAGGAGGCGTCCTGGCCGCCCTGCGCCACCGCCGCCTCGTCAGCCTGCAAAGTGTGGAGGGAGGTGCGCACAACAATTGAGCACAGCACCCGGCGGTAGGAGGCGTGCTGGCCGCCCTGCCCCACCGCAGCTGTGCATCCAGCGCCACAAAGCAACGCAACAACCTCGACCCATGCATCGCTTTGCCCACCTCGGAGGGAGCGCGCAGGTCGCGCCCCAGCAGCCAGTCCATGACCGGAATCGCCACAAACGAGAACAGGCCAGTGGCCAGGGAGCCGGCCACTGCCAGCAGTGTGGCGCTGAGCTGGGATCCGGCCAGGTGCTGCAGCATCGGGCTCAGCGGGCCCAGCACCTGGGTGGGGGTGGAGCAGAAGCGGGTTGGGTGGGGGGTGGGGGATGGATGAGCAGGGAGCGTTGGCAGGCTGCGTGGGCAGTGTTGGTGCAGCAACACACAAACCCTGCCGCTGGCATAGCTGCAACAGGCAGCACTGCATTATCGAGACTGCATTGCTGCACTAACCGCCACGGCCTGGCGTCTGCCCCCAGCAGCACGCACTACCAACCCATAGCCCACCCATCCCCTTGCCCGCACCTGCACGACCGGCGAAGCGGCCACAGCCTGCACTGCGGTAGCCATGTGCACAGCAGACAGCGCTGCCGTCACGTTCACGGCTGGGTACAGCAGGGCTGGCAGGAAGAAGGCTGGGCCGGGCAGCAGGCGCTGGAACAGCTCCCCGAGCAGTGACTCGGCGGGAGGAGCGGCCTGGCCCGCGCCCGACAGGTTGCCCAGGAAGCCTGCAGTGCAAGGCAAGGCGCATGACGGTGCATGTGTTGCAGCGACTAGCTCAGCACAGAGGCAGGTCACGGGAGTGCAGCTGCGGGAGCGGGGCAAATCAGGTGCATCAGTGTGAGGCGCAGGCGCCGCCGGCGGCGGCGGCGCAGCAAGCCCGCGCCTCGCCAGCCTTGCAGCCCCGCACCCGCCTCGGATCAACCCCAGCAGCAGCATGGGAGGCTTACCAGTGTGCCGCGAGACGTCTGCAGCCCGGGCAGAGACGCGGCGTTGCGGGGCGCGCCGCGGGGCGTGCTGCAGTGGCGGCCTGAACGTGCGCACGTTGGCGGTTGGGCGGCAGGCCGCCGGACGCAGTGCAGCGGCGCAGGCCAGCTTGAACATGCTGGTCCTGTTGGGTTGGGCGCCCTCGGGCTCTTCCTATGGCCCCTGGCAGGCCCACAAAGCCCACAAACGCGATCGACAGCCGCTGAACTCAGGTGGAGGAGCTATACCCACATGTGGCAAGCTGACCTGAATGCTGCGCGCCGGGGCGGTACAGGATGCTCCCGCCCCTCCGCACACCAGCAGCAAGCAAGCTTGAGATTAGCAGCCTTGTGCGACGTTAACATGGCACCTCTGCATGCAGACAGGCAAGGCACGCATCGCTAGCTACTGCTGCGGGCTGGGGGCTGCAGCCTCCACCACAGCTGGCGCAGGCTCAACTGCTGCCGCCGCTGCCTCTCCCGTCTGCGCGGCTGCTGGCACCTGAGCTGCCTCTGCGGCTGTTGCAGCAACAGGCACATCAGCCGCTGCCGGTGCTCCCACTGCTGCACTCGCTGCTGCTGCCGTCTCATCTGCCGCCGGTGGCGCGGCTGCTGGGGCAGGCTTCGGCGCGGGTGCAGCAGCTGCGTTCGGTGCCAGCGCGCCAGAGGAGATGGCGACCTGTGCGGTGGGATCGGGCTTGGGCTTGGGACGCTTGCTCTCCTTGTGACCCATGTGCTTGAACATGTCATAGCTGGGGGGTGGAAGGCAGTGGGATGGAAGGTGTTGGGTCAGCACTCTGTCCGGAAACGCTGCGGGCGTGCACGGCGTTATCAGGCACTGCTGTGCAGAGCGGGACCAGCTCATCTGGCATGCATGCCTCCTACACGGCAGCCACGCAGCCCCGGGCACACAGCTTGGCTGCTCGCCAGGCTGCCCTCCGCAAGCACACCGCCCAAAACTCGCGCCACACACCCCCGCTCACATCTTCTGCCGCGTCTCCAGGCAGTATTCGCAGTCGGTGTCTGGCAAAATCTTGTTCAGAGGGTTCTCCGGGTCAATCTCCACACCATGGCTCGTCACCCCGCCGCTGGCGGTGACGCGCGGCGGCGGCGTGTGGCCGACGGCTCGCTCCGCCGCCTCCCGAGCCTCTGTTTCCGCCATGCTGTCCAGGTGCTTCTTCTCGAAAACGGCGCCCATGACTGCGGGGCGGAGTGAAGGGTGGATTGGAGGTAGGGCGAGAGGGAGCTTGAACGCGAATGGGAAAGAGCGGGGGGACAGTGGCAGGATTAGCACGCGCAGCGGGGAGGGTGTGGCCAGCAAAGAAACGGCAGGGCGCTTCCCAGCATGCTGCCACTCGAGTCCACACCGCATTGTACGCCACCTGCTGCACATGCCAGACACTGCAAGAGCTGGGAAACGCTGCTCTGCAGCCGGGCCGCACCTCCGATGGGGACGAGGGCCAGGAAGAAGTTGCGCAGGCTGGAGCTGCGGCAGGAGGGAGGGGTGGGGCAGGCTCTGATCTGCAGCACTAACATGGATGACGGCCCTCGTCACACACTGTGGTCGCAACATACTGTGGTTGCCAACCGGCCGCTGCTTTTTTGCAGTGCGGCACGCCACCTCGAACAATAACGACGGCCAGCCTGCCCTGCTCCACACAACCCTCATGGACGCACCTCTTGGCGGGGGCGGTCTGAGATTCAGCTGCCGAGGACATCATGCGTGCAGCAGCTGCCCGGCTGGCTCCTGCATGTAGGCAGATGGCAGGCAGTGAGCACACTTGCAGGCTTCCCGGGCGGCAGGGGAGCCGCGGCGGCAGCGGCGGCGGCGGCAGCGGCAGGGGAAGGTCGGCTTCAGGGGCCGACTGCAACGCGCCGAGCACGTAGCACAACACCACAGTTCACAACGGGCTGCTGCTGGCGTGCAGGACGCACCGGCAGCAAGCTGGGAGCGGGTTTGCAGCAGGGCGCGCAGCATTGCGTCTCGCTCGTTGCCGATCAGTTATTGGCCACTGCTGCAAGAGTGTGACAGCGGCTGCCGTCCGTGGAGTCCAGGTCGTGGAAGCACCGAGAGTCGGCGGGCAGCAGGGGCGCGTGGCGGGCCGTTTGCGGTGCAATTCAGCGACAGAAAAGTAAGCTGCGCGGGTGCACGCCTTGAGGCCCAGTCCTGTCGTCTGCTGCGCAGTGCCGTCAGCGGCAGCATGCGGTAGAGCGCGTCGGGCGTCGTCGCCACAGCCCAGCGTCAGCCCTGGACGGCCCCTCACATGGAAGCACGCTACATGCATCCTTGGCCTCGCCAGTGTGACGGCAGGCTTATTCATGCCGCAGAACGAGCAGAGCTCTTGGCCGCCACCCCGCTGAGCAGGCGGCAGAAAGAGCCAGCAAGCTGCTCCCTTTCGCCACACTCCCCCTCTGAGCACCATCTCTCAAGCTGTTTGAGGGCTTTTCCTAGCAGCCCGCCCCTTCTCTCGCGCCACGGTGCCACAAGCTCGCATCGCTGCAGGCCTGGGAGGCTCTCACCTGCTTCGCCATCAGGCAGCCGCTGGACCCATCAGGCAAGGCTCCAAGCTCACTGCTGCTGGTGCTGCCTTGCCGCCGCTGCTGGCCTGCCGCTCAGCCCGCAGCTGCCGAGTCCCACCCAACCGCTCTCCTTCCCCACGCCAAGCAGCTGCCACAACCCATCCTTGGACACTCCGCCGCCTGCTCCAGCAGCTGTCCATGGCAGACACCGCAGACACTGCAGCGCTGGTGCGCCGCCTGCGCGGCCGCAGCCGAACGGCGCAGCTGCAGGCGCTGGTCGATCCGAGGGCGCTCATGGTGCGCAGCCCGGCGCTGCAAGCAGCGTTTGTTGCAGCGGGCGGCATCCCAGCTTGCTTTGAGCTGGTGCAAGGCGGCCCGCCAGCCATCCAGTACAAAGCGCTGATGGCGCTGTCTGGTGGACAATGGGGGCACCAGCCGGGCGCTGGTCCAAGCCGGCTTGAGCCCCTTGGTCCGGCTGCTGCAGACCCCTGGGGGCGACCAAACAGTGCAAGGCCGTGCCGCAACGCTGCTGTACGCGCTTTTGCAGGGCGAGTGCGCCCCAGAAGTCAGCAGGCTGCTCATGGCGGCAGGCGCCCTCCCGGCCATTGCAGCGCTGCTGCAGCGCAGCCGCGACTGTGAAGCAGCCAGTGGCGTGCCGGTCTTACTCGCCAAACACAGCCAGGAGGCGGCAGACAGCCTGGCTTCCGTTGGCGCCATCCAAACCATGGTGCGCCTGCTGCTGGAGACGCAAGGCGGTACGCGCGACCACCTTCTGGCCTGCCTCGCCCAAGTCCTGCCCCTGTCGGATGTGTGCGTGGAAGCCTTTGCGGCATGCGGCGGCATCAGCGCAATGATGCAGTGCGCTGGTAGGGATGCAGCCGACTCCACACGAGCCGGGGCAGCTACGGTCCTGTTCACCGCAGCAAGCCAGCACCCCCACCTGGTACCGGCCGTCCTGGATGTCGGCGTGCTGCAGCTGCTGCAGCAGCTTGAGCACAGTCCAAGCCCCACTGCCAGGGCCATGGCAGTGTCAGGTAGAGAGTACTTCCTTTTGGAGCAGCAGGCACGAAGCGCGCCCCAAGCAGCTGAGCCGGCTGCTGCAGCCGGCACCGCCCCGCACGCCAGCAGCCAGG
The DNA here is from genome assembly GCA_006782975.1 of Chlorella sp. Dachan. Classification (NCBI taxonomy): domain Eukaryota; kingdom Viridiplantae; phylum Chlorophyta; class Trebouxiophyceae; order Chlorellales; family Chlorellaceae; genus Chlorella; species Chlorella sp. Dachan. The sequence goes on along the minus strand of RRZL01000082.1, from coordinate 3,338,851 downwards.
CCGCCGGCGCGTCTGTGCACCGCCAGGCTGCGGCGCCGAGNAGCGAGGCCTGCAGCCGGGCGCACTGGTTGATGCACAAGGCCGAGTGCCGCCGCCTGCAGGCGGAAAAGGCGGCAGCTGAGCAGCGGAGTGACAGTGCGGAACCTGCCAACCCCTGATGTTTTTTGTGCACTGTTTGCAGGGCATGCTCGTGATGGGCTGCTAATCTTGATTGCATGTGGATGTTACGTACGCACGGCCAGAATGGGGCTGGAATGATATCTGCGCGACCCGAGGCAAGGCCTGCGGTAGCTGGTACAGCAGCGAATGCACGTGGCTTCAACGACTCCCTCAGAAAGGCTTGATCTGACACATGGAACCTTGGCTTAGGATCAGCACATCAGACATGTGCTCCAGGAAATCAATCTGGGCCAGCCCACAAACCGGTCGCCGCCAGCGCAGCGGCGGCGCCGCCGCCCACCCCAAGTCGGCCGCCTATTCGCTCCCCGTGCATCCCATCGCAACCACCCACTCCTGCGCGGCAGTCATGGCGGCCTGTGCGGCGCTGCAGCGCCCGGCTGGGCTGCTGCGCGCTCCGGCCGGCCTGGGCGGGCGCCCTCTGCCCGCGCCGCGATTGCCAGCGGTGTCGGCGCGGCGCGGCCGAGGTCCCCTGCGCTGCCGAGCGCACCAGGGGCACCACCACGCTCACGACCACCCCCATCAGCACGGCGAGAAACACTCACACTCGGGCTGCTCGCACGGCCACTCCCACGGCTGCGGCCACGATCACGGCGGCCCAGACCCCTCCAACCCCGCGCACAGGTTGCTGTCGGCGGCGTTTGACGCCACCCGCCTCACGCCGGTGGCGGCGTGGCTCGAGTCCAGCATGCCCGCCTCCATCGGCAAGGTGGCGCTCTTCCTGGTGGCCGCCGGCGCAGCGGGGTGGGCCAGCAGCAGCTGGGCGACCAGCGCAGCAGCAGCGGCGGCGGCACGGGCGCTGTCCACGGCCGCCACAGCCGGCGTGTACGTGCTAGCAGGCCTGCCGGCGGCAGTGGACCTGTCGTACGACCTCACAGCCGGCAAGATTGACACCCACGTGCTGATGAACCTGGCGGTGCTGGGCACGCTGGCCACCGGGCATGCGCTGGAGGTGGGTGGGCTGGGTGCTGTGTGCTGGGCAGTTGACTAGAAGAGCCCGGGGAGCTGCTCCTTGTGCGGAGCGAATCCAAGCCTGGCCAGTCCACTGCTGCAGCTGCCCGTTTGCCTGCTGCACAACTGGCGTCGCAGTGGTCTGCCGTATCTGTTATGCAGGCTGGCGCCGTGGCATGCTTGCTCAACAGCAAATCTGCTTGCTTGTGGTGCTGTGCGTGCCGGCTCTTGACCTGCGTGCTCAGCCTGCCTGCTCATGCGATGCAGGGCGCGCTGCTGCTGGTGCTCTTCCAGTCGTCCCACGCTCTGGAGCACCTGCTGAGCGAGCGGGCGCAGGTGCGGTGCGATGGTGAACAGCTCTGCGGCCAATGTAGTCTGATGCAGGCGTAGGCTGATCGAGTCGATGTGCTGCGCTGCTGAGCGAGCGGGCGCAGGTGCTGTGCCGGTTCTGATAGCTGCCCACTTCTGCTGCTAGGTGCCGTTGCAAGTGGCGCTGCGCTGCTGCTGCTGCGTTGCAGTCGGGCGGTGTTGCAGCCGTGCCGGCCACTGCTGCAATCTGCCTGCTGAGGCAAATGCGTGCTGGGTGATGCCCGCCCCCTGCTGGCTGATTCCTGCCCCCTGCTGGGTGATGCCTGCCCCCTGCCGCAGGGCAACCTGGCAGCTCTGTACGACAGCATGCCCAAGGCGGCGGTGCTGGTGCAGCTGGGGTCGGATGGCGGGCCCGACCTCGGCTCCGCTCGGCGGGTGCTGGCCAGTGAGGTGGCAGTGGGGCAGCTGATGCTTGTGAAGCCGGGGGAGCAGGTGAGCGAGGGCTGAGGGGGCGGTTGTCTTGGAATACATGCGCTGGAATAAGGGTTCTGGCCATTGGTGGTGGGGCAGCTGATGCTGGTCAAGCCTGGGGAGCAGGTGCGCGCACATAGTGTGTTGTGCATCTAATGCGTGCATCCTGAGGTTGCTGTGCCACATAAGGATGCTGCTGCGCCGGCACAACTGGCTGCTCTACGCTTCTCTCAATTTCGTGCGCTCGACATCCTGCGCAGGTGCCGCTGGACGGCCGCGCCATGGCGCCCTCGACCCCCTTTCTGGCTACACCAAACGAGCCGTTGCGTGTGCCTCTGCTTCTGCAGGTGCCGCTCGATGGCGAGATCGTGCACGGGCGCGCCATGGTGTCATCGGAGCACATCACGGGCGAAAGCCTGCCTGTGCTGCGGCGGTCTGGGGACGAGGTGCGGCTAGCCGTGCAGCCGAAGGGCTTGACAGCAGCCCTTCTCGTCCGCAAGCGGGTCCCTGGTGCCTTTTTGCTGAGACAGGCACGCGTAAACCCTGCACTCCCCACGCTTCACACACACACAGGTGGCCGCCGGCTCGCTGAACCGGGACGGCGTGCTGGTGCTGCGCGCGCTGCGCCCTGCTGAGGAGTCCACGCCAGCGCGCATAGCGCGCCTCACACTCGACGCCCAGGTGAGCTGAAGCCTGCCGGGTTTGTGACAGCATGGGTGCCTGCTCAGTGGTCAAAGGGGTGCCCCGGTGCACTATGTGCTCCTTGGGATGCTCGCTGAATGGTGGGCGTGCCGCCGCAGCCCACTGGGACCCACGTCGGCTGCCTCCCACCCGCCTCTCACTTGCAGGCCAAGCGCCCCCAGCTGCGCACCTGGCTCGACCAGTTTGGCGAAGTGTACAGCAAGGCGGTGGTGGGGGCCACAGTGGTGCTGCTGGCGGGGCTGCTGGCCACCGGCGTGCCGCTCCTGGGCGCGGCAGGGCAGGTGCGGTGAAGGGGCTGAATCCGGGGGCTCTGCCGCGCCAGTGCGGCTGGGGCGCTTTGTGGCTGTAGGCGAAGCCGCCATCGCCTTTGCAGAGTGCCCCCGTGCCTCTCAAGGCATCCCAGGCTGTCACCCAACCTGTTTGCTTGTGGCTCCCCTGCGCGGCTCCCCTGCAGCGTGGTGCCTTCCACCGGGCCATGGGCCCGCTGACGTCCTGCACTCCCCTGCCACAGCGTAGCCCGACTGATGTTCATGTCGGCTCGCATTCCCACCTACTTTTTGCAGCGCGGCGCCTTCTACCGGGCCATGGGCCTGCTGACTGTGGCCTCCCCCTGCGCCCTCGTCATGGTGCCGCTAGCCTACGTGTCCGCCATTGCCGCGATTGCGTCCAGGTCAGCAGCGGCCCCGCTGTGTCAACGGTGTGGCTAGCCTGCAGCTGGGTTCCTACGCGCCTGCCCTGTCTGCAATCTGTGTGGAACGGGCCGCGTGTGAAACACACGGACGCCTTGTGGAACAGACGGCTGTCAACCCACTTGCGAGTCGACTTTGCCGTTGGGATGCCACTGCCTCCTGCAGGGGCATGTTGGCCAGGGCGGCCGCCTGCTGGACGCCCTGGGCTGCCAGTTCAGTCGTTGGGCTAACCGCTTCCTGTTCATTCCCTCGCATGCACTGCAGGGGCATCTTGGTGAAGGGCGGCCGCGTGCTGGACGCCCTGGTGGGCTGCAACACAGTCGCCTTTGACAAGACCGGCACCCTGACCACGGGCTCACTGTCCTGCACCGCCATGCGCCAGCTGCACGGCTCAACCGCCAGCGGCAACGGCAACGGCGCGGCGGGGCAGGAGGGCAGCAGCCTCAGCGCCGCAGACGGCAGGGATGCGCGAAAGGCGGCGCTCGGGGCGGCGGTGGCACTGTCGCTGCGCAGCAACCACCCTGTGTCTGATGCGGTGGTGCTGCACGGCCAGTCCAAGGGGGAGGACGGCAGCAGCATGGAGGTTTCAGACTTCCAGCTCGTGGCCGGCGGCGGCGTGCAGGGCACGGTGCGCAGCGCAGGCGGCCGGCGGCCGGCCTGGGGCAGCCATCGCGCCGCCTTTGGCTCGCTCGATTTCGTGAGCGACCGGCTGTCAGCCGAGGAGATAGCGGCAGTCGAGCAGATGGCAGCAGAGCAGGGCTCATCACGTGTGCTCTCAGTTATGGTGCTAGAGCCGGAGGGCAGCAGCGGCGGCAGCGGCGCTCCCAGCGCCAATGGCAGCAGCGGCAGCGACGGCAGCAATGGCGGCGGCCGTGCAGGCGTCCAGCAGCGCAGCACGTGGGTGCTTGCGTTTGAGGACAGCATCCGCAAGCAGAGCAGCTCGGCGGTGCGGGAGCTACAGACGGTGAGGAAATCTGGAAGGGACAGGGCAGCGCTGCGGCATGCTTCTGCTGATCTGGGCAGCGGATGCGGAGTGTTGCATGGCGCTCGGCGTGCATTGGCGGCTGCACTGACAGGTTTGTCACCTGCTTTTTTGCTGGGTTGTTTCCAAGGTGTTCAGGGCTCCTGGACGGGTTCCTCCTCTGCTAATCGCCTCACTGTGCCCAATGCTGGCTCTGCATCTTCATTCTGCTGTGCTGCAGGGCTCCTGGACGGGTTCCTCCTCCCTAGCCAACCGCCTGACTGTGACCATGCTGACTCTGCACGCCTTCATTCCGCTGACTCTGCACGTCATTCCGCTGTGCTGCAGGGCTCCTGGACTGGGTCCTCCTCTTTTGCCAACCGCCTGACGGTGACCATGCTGACGGGCGACAACGAGCGCTCGGCGCAGCGCATCGCCCGCAAGCTGGGCATCGCAAACGTCAAGGCGGCGCTCAGGTGGGCGGGTCGCACCTGGAAGTCTGGAAGTCTGGCTGGCTCCTGGTTTATTCAGTGAATGCGAAGCAGTGCACCAGGGGCAAGCTGGGCAGTGGCGTTGTGCGCAGTGCGGTGCGCTGAGGTGGCCAGCGCGGGTGGCGGCTTGGGATGTTTGCAGGCCAACAGCCAGCCCTCCTCTGCAGGCCAACAGCCAGCCCTCCTCCTGCCCTGCCCCCTGCAGCCCAGAGCAGAAGCTGGCTCAGGTGCAGCAGCTGAGCGGGCGAGAGCAGCAGGAGGCTGCCCTGCTTGCTAAGGCGGCGCAGCAGCAGCATGACGACCACTCGCACGAGCGCGAGGGGGCGTGCAGCAGCAGCGGGCATAACCACGACCACAGCCACAGCAGCAAGCCTGGCAGCAGCGGCCACAGCACGCGTAGCAGCAGCAGGGAGCGGCGCAGCAGCGGCGGGAGCCGCGGGGTGATCATGGTGGGAGATGGCATCAACGATGCACCCGCCCTGGCAGCAGCAGATGTGGGAGTTGCCATCGCCTCGTCTGCCACCACCGCTGCCTCGCTGGCAGCGGACGTGGTGGTGGTGAACAGCAGCGGCATTGCGGCGGTGCCCTTCCTGCTGCGAGTCGCGCGCGCCACGCAGGTGCGAATGCAGCGAGGGCGGGTTTGATTGCAGTTGTGCTAGGCTGGAACCAGCAGGCTTGGGGTGGCTGGTGCATGCACCGCGGGTGGGCAGCCTGGGGGGCTCAGAGGCGCTCAACCTGCGGCGTCCAGCCCATGCCACCAAACCACACGGCCACCCTCCCTTTCTCCCACCCCATGTGCAGGCGGTGATTCGGCAGAACCTCGCGCTGGCCATCGGCAGCATCGTGGCCCTGGCCCTGCCCACCGTTCTGGGCTGGGTGCCGCTCTGGTTTGCCGTCATGCTCCACGAGGGCTCCACACTGCTGGTGGCGCTCAACTCGCTGAGGCTGCTGGCCTTTGGGGCGCCGCTGCGCCAGTGGCAGCAGTCGGCTGCGGCGGACAGCGAGGGCGGCGCAGAAGCCCCGCCGGCGGCAGCTGAAGCTGACGAGCATGGCGGGGAGCAGGGTGTGCCAGCTGCCATGGCTGCCTGAGCGCCTGTACTACTGTCCTCTTGCATCCCTTTGTACCGTCCTCCCTGTATTGTTTCGGCCCCACTAGAACGCACTGTTCCCCTTCTTGTTGACATTCCTGCATGGCTGCATCCCACCGACCCCCGAACGAGTGCCGCGTACTTACTTAGCGCAAAACGTCATGTGAGCGTCCAGTGAGTGCAATGCAATCCAGTTCTGCACAGAGGAGGTCAGTGAGCAGCAGCTGGAGGTGGCAGGAGCGATCAGCGGCCCACCTTGCAAAGGCAGCGGCGGCAAGACTGTTGGCAGCAGGCACAGCGGCGGCGGAGAGCACCTGCTCATGCTCTGGATGACTGGAGGCTGTTCAGCAGCTCGTGTGGCCCATGTCAGCCGCGTCCAGGCGGCCTGGGCGGCGCTGGGCCGCCTGGGCGGTGCCGGCCCTGCCGGTCGTTGCGCTGCTGGCCTGGCTGCACAGCGGCAGCAGCTGGCGTGCAGGCACAGAAGCCGGCTTGGCGCCCGCCGCCAAGCAGCAGCTGGGCGGGGCCTGCCGCCACTGGGCCGCCGTCGACCGCTTGGGCGGGTGCGCCGCGCTTCCTCGCCGTCTGACTGCTCTGGCTGCTGTTGGAGCCTCTTTGTCACCAACTACCCTGGCCCTCTGTGCCTGCAGGTGCATTGCTGAGTTTGCTCCGGTGCCGCCGCTGGTTTTCCAGTGCTGCAAGCACCCGCACGGCGCCAACTTTACGTGCTCAGACTGTGCACCCGCCCTGCTGCACCATGTGGCATGCCTGGCCTCCCGCCAGTCCCTGCTGCGCCTACCGCACGGCTGCAGAGGAGCAGCGCTACCGTTCCCGCCGCCGCCGGCCCCGCCGCTGCCGCCGGCCGGGCCCCACGGCTGCCCCATGTCGGCCGCAGATGTGGCGGCGGGCAAGTGGCTGCCCACTGCCAACACCAGCGCAGCAGGCATGCCATCCATCCCCCTGCTGGTGTTCCAGCTGCCAGACACGCACAACGGCAGCAGCAGCGGCGCTGGATCCGCAGGGGCGGCTGGCGGTGCCAGCAGCAGCAGGAGCAGCAGCAGCAGTAGCAGCAGCGGCAGGCCAGCAGGCAGCACCCGCAGCAGCCCGGCCTGCCAGCAGCGGCGTCTCGGATCAGCAGAGGTGCCGGCCTGCCTCTGGGCGGCCGGGTTTGATCGAGTTGTGGTCAGCGGTGACAGCACGGTCCGCATGCTGTGGAATCGCTTGCACTAGTGAGTGGCCGGGGGATGGCTGCTGTTTGGTCAGTGGTTTTGGGCGGGCATGCATGCAGGTCAGCAGACGTACTGCTGGGCTGCGCCCATGGGCCTAGCACCCAGTAGTTGTTCATGTTGTCTCCATGCGTATCCACTCTGCCTCCCTGCCTGCAGCCTGGTACGGCAGGCGCCTGTGTCTTTCGACGCCGCAGCCTCCATGACACATGGCCACTACGTGCTGGAGCTGCACCACAGCTCACCCGGCGGTAGCAGCAGCAGCAGCGGCAGCAGCGGTGGCGGTGGCGGCAGTGCGGCAGAAGGCGCAGTGTTTGCCACTGACAGCCTGTGGTTTGCGCCACCTGGCAACACCCAGCCCCGGGTGTTCAATGACAGCGTGATGATGGACGGTCTGAGGCACCTGATCAAGCGCACAGGTGCGGCTAACCACGGCAGCGGCAGCAGCAGTAGCGGCAGGCAGGGCAGCGGCAGCAGCAGCAGTAGCAGCGGCAGCAGGCGGCTGACCCTGGATTTTCTAGTGGGCTCCACCTCAGCGTGGCAGCAGCAGCACGTGCGGAAGTACGTGGGCAGTGCCATGGGCGGCGACGACAGCTGGCGCCAGCGCACGCTGCTGGTCTTGTCGCTGTGCATCTGGGAGGGCACCGATGTGCGGCCAGCGTGAGCGGCCATGATCACTGGTTGTTGGTTGTCATGATCGCTGGTTGTTGGTTGTCATGATCGCTGGTTGTTGGTTGTCATGATCGCTGGTTGTTGGTTGATGTGGCCCCCAATGTGCTTTGAGTGTGGGGTGTTGGCTTTGGAGCGGGATGGCCATTCCCGGGCGGTGCAGAGACCCTCGTAGCCGCAGCCGACCAGCGCAACCCACATGCCCACTCGCTAGCTGACAGCCCGCTTGCGTGCACGCCCTGAACTCAGCCTGCCGCCCCTGCCTCCACCTGCAGCGGCTGGTTTGAGTTCCTGGAAGAGATGCGGCAGCAGGTGGGCCAGGTGGTGCTGCTCACCTGCCCCACCGAGCGGTTTGGCGTGCCAGATCGGTTTGCCACTCGGCGGGTGGTGGCCCAGCGGAACGACGTGCTGCGGCAGCTGGTGGCAGATAGCCGAGGGGGCAGCGTGCCCAGCGGCGGCAGCAGCGGCGGCAGTGGCGGCGGCGCAGACGACACCACCGGCGGCAGCACAGCAGGTGGCAGCCCAGGTAGCAGCGCTAGCACGGGCAGCAGCTCTAGCAGTAGCAGCAGCAGCGGCAGCAGCAGCAGCAGCGGAGCTGGTCCCAATCCGTTCCTGCTTGTGGATCTGGATGCCATGACCAAGTGGCTGCCGAGGGAGGTGGCACTCTCGCCACACGACTTCCACTACCAGGCGAGCTGTGATATTGCAGCAGCTGTGCGCCTGATTGTGCAGCAACTGTGCGAAAGGATGCCATGATGGGTGGTTGTTAAAAGAGGAATCACTCTCGCCACACGACTTCCACTACCAGGCGAGCTGTGATATTGCAGCAGCTGTGCGCCTGATGTTGCAGCAACTGTGCGAAAGGGTGACGTGATGGGTGCCATCATTTCGGAAGATCGTGTGCTGGGTGGCTTGGCGAAAGCATGAAGCGAGAGTGCCAACCTGCCTGTTCCAACCCTCCCCCGCCCCCCACCTGCAGTGCTACCCCATGACCCAGAGCGCCTACAAAGGTGAGCTGTGGTGCCAAACATGCGTGCACTGCCCGCGCACTTTGCAAACCGGTTGCTCGCCGCGCATGCACAATGTGCACACCCTCCCTTCCTCAGGCACCCAAACTCCCTCAACCTGCATGCCTGAACCGCCGCACTTTGTGCCTTCCCATGCGTGCAGTGGGCTCTCTGGAGTGGTCCGGCGGCGACGGCTCGCCTCTGCCAATCTACTCGCCCCGCAGGCTCAGCCACATGAACATCGCAGCCAACGGCTGGTGTGCGGATCCTGTTGACTACTCAGCCTGGCAGCTGCTGTTCCACATGCTGTGCCCTCGGCCGGGCGGAGAGTGAGGCGGTTTGGCGGGTGCAGGCTTGCCGTCGTTGTGGCTGCACCGCACATGTAATGTAGAACTCAGCGTTCCAAAAGTAGCAGGATGATGCTGGGGCTAGAGGTGTGTCGGCCAGGCTCTGCTCCCTGATCAGGCAGCAAACAGGCAGCGGTCGGGACTGCCGCCGCCCTCGCCATGCACAGCAGGCGGGAACAGTTTCGGGGCCTGGTCGCTGATCTGATCAGCCATCTGCAGCTCGCCAAACCGTCATGACCCCGCGCAGGGCGGCTGAGCCTCACAGCAAGGCCCGCCCACTCAAAGCCCTGCTGCTGGCGGGCGCCTGCATCGCGCTGCTGGCCTCCAGACTTCGAGGACCTGGCTCGGCGCACACAGCGGACCAGCAGCCGGCGCGCTGCAGCCACTGGGCTGCGACCGACAGCCTGGGCGGAGGGTGCATCGCCGCTCTGCCGCCGGGCGTAGCGGCCTTTCCCTGCTGCAGCGGTGGCAGACTGGGCCCAAGCTGCCCTGAATGCGGCCAACACCTGCTTCAAAAGCTGCAGTGTTTGGCACCACGGCAGATGCTGCTGCGGCCGCAGCCAGGCTGCGGCATGCAGCTGCTGCCGAGGCAGCAGTTGTCGCCGCCGCCACCCCCGCCGCAGCTGCCATGCAGCCTGGTACCCGCATCCCTGGCAGGAGGCAGCTGGGTTGCAACACCACCCGGCGTGCCAGCGGCGCCACGGCTCAGCTTCCGGCCCGCTGCACCATGCCAGCAGCAGCAGCGTGTAGGTTCGGCAGAGGTGCCCGCCTGCCTCTGGGCGGCCGGGTTTGATCGAGTCGTGGTCAGCGGCGACAGCACGGCCCGACAGCTGTACACACGGCTGATAGGGTGAGCCTTCTGTTTGGCTGCTTTTGTCTGGCTGGATGGGTGTCTTGGGGCGCCCCCCAACTGTGTGCCCCTTCGCGCTGCCGGTTCTTTGGCCCGCCCGATTGTTGCCAGCACAATCCCACCCCGCTCCCCCTGCTCTCCTCTGCACCTGCAGCCTCATCCGGCAGCAGCCCCAAGTGATTGATGCGGGCGCCTCCCTTGTCTATGCCCACTACACTCTGGCAGAGCGGCAGCCGACAGCCGGGGCTCCCCCGGGCAGCAGCAGCACGAGTGGAGGCAGCAGCGGTGATGGCAGCAGCAGCGGCGAGGTTAGCAGCAGGGGCAGCGGTGGCCACACCAGTAGCAGCAGCAGCAGCAGCCCCATCTTCACAGACAGCCTGTGGTTCTCTCCACCGGGAAACACGCTGCCCGGCCAGTTCAACCTGACCCGCGTAGCCATTGGGCTGCAACACCTGCTGCTGCGCACGACCGCCGCAGCCGCCCAGGCGGCCAGCGAGGCGGCAGACTTGGCAGCACAGGCAGGGGGCATGCAACCGGGGGTAGCAGCTGCAGAAGGCGAGGCGGCCGCGGCAGCAGGCTTTGGCAGCAGGCGGCTGACGCTGGACTTTGTTGTGGGTCCGCTTTCGGAGTGGCAGCAGAAGCACGTGCGCGGGTACCTGCACAGCCCGCTGTGGACGGATGCGGCTTGGCGGCGCTCTACGTCGCTGCTGCTCAGCCTGTGCGTTTGGGAGCAGGAGGTCGCAGTGCCAAAGTGAGTGGGGCTGGGGGGTGCTGCTGGTGTGAGCATTGTGGTGTGATGCCGCGCAGTGTCTGTGCATGTCGTGCATGTCGTGTTTGGCATTGCAGTGAGATGCTGCAGCTCTGTGCATGTTGGCCACTGCAGCGCTTGCGGCGGCTGGCTTGCTGTGCAAGGCTTGCACACCCGGTGCATGCCAGTGCATGCGAGCATCGGCTGCTTGGGACTGGCGCGGAAGCCACTCGCCGTGGTGTGCTGCTGGTCTAAACCCAACCAGCGTGCCACCGAACCACACGTTGCCACACCGGTGTTGAGATGCCAACTGCTGGCCTGTCCACCTCCCTGCCCGCCTGTCTGCAGGGGCTGGCTGGATTTTATCGAAGAGGTGCGGCAGCAGGTGGGCCAGGTGGTGCTGCTCACCTGTCCCACCGACCGATTCCGGACACCCGACAAGGAGGCAGGGCGAGCGGTGGTTGCCCAACGCAACGACATTGTCAGGCAGCTGGTGGCTGACAGCTGGAGCAGAGGCGGCAGCACCAGCAGCGGCAGTGGCAGCAGCAGCAGAGGCGGCGGCATGCATGCAGCAAGCGCAGCAGGCGGTGGCGGCAGCACCGGCAGCAGCACAGCGGTCGTCGGCGGGACGGCCAGCAGCACAGCAGGCGGTGGCGGCAGCACCGGCAGCAGCACAGCGGTAGACGGCGGGACAGCCAGCAGCCCCAGGCCGCTGCTTCTGCTGGACCTGGATGCGCTCACAAAAGAGGGGCTGCCACCGGGCCTGCAGATCAGCGCAGACGACTACCACTATCAGTGTTACCCGGGCACCAGCTCCGGCTTTGCAAGTGAGTGACAGCTGCGGGCCAGGGGGAGGGGAGGGGGGTGATGGCGGCGCTGACGGATTGCACCACGACTGCCTGCCGATGCAGCCGATGGGGTCATGGACGCCAGCATGCTGCGCAGTTGCCGGCCGCAGAAATACAACCCGTTCTCGCCACTTCCACCTTACAACGCCCGCAGAAGGCTCGCTGGCGTGGGCGGGCGGCGACGGCAGCTCGCGGCCCCACTACCCGCCTCGCAACTTTGAGTTTCTGCAAGTGCCTGCATCCGGCTCTTGCGCCGATCCTGTCAATTATGCCGCCTGGCAGCTGCTGCTGGGCGCGCTGTGTAATGGCACATGAAGAGCGCCGCAGGAAGGCAGGGCAGACGGTCAGCAAGCCGTGAAAGAGGTGCTTGGCACGGCTCGAAACCGCGGCCAGGTCAGCGGCCACCACCTGCTGTGCCGCGCGGCAGCTGCGCAGCAGCAATGAGGAACAGTGGTGAACCTTGCCGGGTGGACTTGCGGTGCTGCGATATACCTCAACAGCCGTGCCGCTACTGCACTCAGTCGCCACCACGCCCAACTCATTCTGCGGGAGACGTAGGCGTGCCCGCCGCCACTCTGTCGCAATACCAAGCAGGCGATGTCGATAAGGTAGACCCTGGAATGCAGAAGCAGGGCATGCGTCTGTGGGATGATGTGGCAGCGGCATGCTGCCGGTGCTGCGCCATGCTGCGCGTGCTGTGGCTGGTGCTCGGGTGCTCGGGTGCGCGGGTGCTCGGGTGCTCAGGTGCGCGGGTGCTCGGGCCGCCGCCGCCGCCGCCAGTCCCTGCTGCCGCCGGCTCACACAACGCATGACTTTTCAATTCCTTCAGCTTGGTGACTCGTCCTTACTGCAGCCGGATCTCACTGCGGATAAAGCCTCTCAACATGCACTGCGATTCTACTGCTGACGGTTTTACACGAATGTCACTTGCGCTTGGGAAACAGGTACTTGGCACGGTCAAAAGTCGACGGCCGCCACCTCCCACTCGTGCGGCACCCACGCCATGACAGCGGTGCCCTGCGACAGGTGCATCAGCACAGTGCGGAACAGGACGGTGGCGGCGCTCTCGTTGCCATAGGCCAGCGTCACGCCTTCAACCAGGCACTGCTGCAGGTGGGCACGAAGGGCAGCGCTGTGTCACGCCCGATCCTCAGCTGAGCTGCTGCCGCACTCAATCTGCTGGGGGTGGATTGTGAGGAGGGATTCAGACCACCGTTTCAAAGTGCTCTGCTTTGCACGTAGAGCAGCTTACGGCACAATCAAAGCGACCTTTCTCGCACACTCACCACGCATGCCGCTGCCGCTGCCGCTGCCGCCGCCGCCGCCGGAGGGGCAGCATCTGCCCCTAAGCCAAAAGTGCTCTGCTTGCGTTTGTTGAACTCCCGCGACAACGCTTGTTGCGAGCCACGCCTCTGATCGAGTAACCTGCAAGCTGCAGCAGGCACGGCCCGCACCTCCACAGCCCCGCCCCGCCTGACCGTCAGAAACACAGCTACGCCCGGCGGCTATTGTAACGCCTAAGCAGCGGCCGATACCCCCCAGGCAGCTGCGCCGCCCTCGCTGCCGCCCGCCACCGCCGCCGCCATCATGTCGACTGGCCCTGAGCGGCCCTCTGCAGCCGAGCCAGCAGCCCCCCGGCCCATTGCAGACGAGGAGCTGCAGCTGCTGGCTCGCTATACGGGGCAGAACGACCTGGCAGCCCTGCGGCAGCATGTGGTGGCCCTGTGGCAGCGCGCCTGCTCCGGCAGCGCACCCGTGTACCTCTGTGTGCGGGCCCTCATGTTTCTGGAGCCTCGCATCCGCGGCCACCCGGCTTACCAGCGCGCCCTGCAGCTCATTGTTGCGGCACGGCAAATGGCGGCAGCAGCACCGGCAGCTGCCACGTTGCCTGGCGCACCGGGCGGCAGCAGCGTGGCGGCAGCACCGGCGGCAGCAGCACCGGCTGCCGCAGCAGCACCCCCACTCTGGATTGATGTGGGTGCTGCAGTGGGCACAGATGTGCGCCAGCTGCGGGTGGACGGCCTGCAGTTTGAAGAGCTGGTGGCGCTGGATGTTCCTGCTGCACGCCACTACTGGTGAGAAGGCATGGGACCAATGGTGCAGGGAGGCGCGCCTAGGCCGCCTTGGCGGCGTGGCTGACAGATGTTGTGTAAGGCTGTGCAACCCGAGCTGAATCCAGGCCCTTCAACCTGCCGATGCTCCCGCCAACCGCCGATTCCCCTAATCTCCTGCCTCCTACCTCCCTTACAGGGATGTCGGGCTGGAGCTGTACATGGATGCCTCCCGCCCGCCCTGCACCGCCTTGTTTGGGGACATCACAGATGATGCCGTGCTGCCACCCTTGGCCGCCGCTGGTGCTGCGCCTGCTGTGCTAGCAGCGGGAGCGGCGGCAGGAGGAGCCGCAGCAGGGGAGGCAGCAAGCGCCTCGGTGCAACCTGAGCAGCAGCAGCACCAGCACCAGCAGCGATGGGACAGCATCGGCCAGCTGGCAGGGGCAGCGCACGTGGTGTCCTGCACCGCTGTGCTGCACTGCCTGGGGCAGGAGCAGGTGGCGGCACTGCTGAGCAAGGTGCGAGGGAGTTGAATGCCCGGCTGGGACGGCGTACGCAGTGGGCGCCTCAGTTGCAGCTTCCACCAATATTGGGGGCCGGAGGAGGCTATTACCGTGGTCGGAGATTGCTGTGGAGGCGCCTTCACCACTGCCGCCGCGCTGCCCGCCGTGCCCTGCCTCCCCATGCCGTCCCTGTGCGCACCCACGGCACGCCTGCTGTCTCAACCCCCACAGATGGCGCTGCTGCTGCGCCCCGGCGGCCTACTGCTGGGAAGCACTCTGGGCGCACCTATCCCCCGCCCCTGGGAAGCCTCCTACCAAGCAGGCCACAGCCGCTGGCTGCACTCAGGCGACTCGCTTGCGGCGGCGCTGGAGGCGGCGGGGTTTGGACAAGTGCAGGTGGCCCCCACAACCTGGCAGGTGAGCCTAGTGGCGTGGAGCTGTCATTGCTGCATGTTGGGTGCGTACGAGGCAGTGGCTGGCAGAATGCTCGAGGGCTTGGGGGCTGGGCGCCAGACGTGACAAGGCTGGTGCTGGGCTGATGCCGCACCGAGAGCTTGGCGCCCCTGCTAGGTACCAACTGACCATGTGCGCCTGCCCCCTGCCCACAACAGGACCTGCAGCAGCACTGCGGCGCCCTCCAGCCGCTGGTGCAGCAGCACGTGGGCAGCGGGCTGGGGGGGCTGGGCGCAGACGAGCGCTGCATGCTGGCCTTCACGGCAGTGCGGCGTGTGGCATGAGCCCACTGATTTGCGGCACCATCCAGCCGCTGCTGCAGTTGCGCAAGGTTGGCGTGACGGACTTGTATTGCGATGCAGCCCTCTACTGCTGGGCTCTCAACTGCTGTTTCCTGAGAATGTGAGCTTTGCAGCAGCGGCGGGTTGCATGCAGGGCTTGGGTGGGCGCACAGGCGTGAACTGGCTGTGCCAGCATGGCAAGCAGAGTGACAGAGTGGGGCATTGGACAAGCACGTCGCAAAGCATGGTAGAAAGTGGTGGCTATGATTAAAAAGAGGTCCAGCATGGGGAGGCTGCTGTCGCGGCTCTCGCGCAGCTCAACCGCCACATTTGGCAGAGCCGCCAGTTCTGCTGCCACGGCTTCCGGGGCAATGCAGTGCGTCAGGGTGAGGCGCTTCATAGCCGGCAGCTGGCACAGCACGCCTGTGACATCGCTGCTCTGCAGGCAGTGCTGGTGCTGAAACGACAGCTCCAGGCTGCTCAGCCGCGTTGCAGTTGTGAGCGCTGCCGGCAGGCGCGGCACCAACAACCAACGAAGGCTGAGATGCTCCAGATCGGCAAGCGGTTGAGGTGGTACGGTGGGGTGGGAAGGGTTGCTGCGGAGTGACTGCACGCAAGCCCAGGCAGACCAATGGTTGTGTGCGCAGCACAAAGCCAAAGCGGCAGCCCTTGCTTTCCACCTTCAAGGTAAGGCCCTGTGGGCACGTGTGTGAGGGGCCATGCCATCTGGAGAGAGGTCAGCCCTTGCAGGCTGACGAGGCTGCTACCCAAACTGTAGGCCTCAGTGAGAGCGCTGCGCCACACAGCCAAGCGGGCCAGATGGGGGGTTTGGGGCAGCAGTGCCGCCAGAAGGTCGTTCAGATCAGGGGCGCCTGCGTCGTCACATTTGGTGCGCAGGTAGAGGCAGGTCACCGCTGACAGCTGGGGAGCGTTGTGGCAGAGCCAGGGGTCTAGCGGGCCGCTGGCAAAGCGGCCCAGCGGAGAGGCCGCAGTGATGCTGGTGGCAGGGCCGCTGGCACCTCCCGGCTGAAGGGCCTGCAGCATCTGCTGCAGCGGCACCTGCTGCCGCGGCCCTTCAAACTTGAGAGTGGGTCCGTCCTCAGTCCAACGATACGAATCCAGCAGAAAGCCTGCCACCTGCAGCAGGTGGCGTGGGCGCTGCCTGAGCAGCATCCCAGCTGCAGTTTGCCAGCCCAAGGCAAGCCAAGCCGCCTGTGCGGGATGTGGTTCACTTACCATGATCTGCCCCGCGCCAGCACAGAAGCAACAGTGCTGCATCGCAAGCGACATTCGGGGGCAGTGCTGAGCAGGCCAGAGGTAAGATGTTTGACACAACGCAGTCCCCCATGCAGCAGCGCCGCACCTGTAGCACCGGGAAATCGGACGGAGTGGGGAGGGCCAGGGGTGGCACGGGGGGGCTGCCGCCGTCAATCAGGAACAAGGTGTCTAGGCGGGGTAGCTGCACCAGCGAGTGCAGCTGCTGCGTGGGGAAGGTGCCCCCCTCTCCAGCCGCGAGAAACAGCCAGGACAAGTGCGACAGCTGGGCGGCAGCTGCCACGGCTGCGGCAGGCACATCCCCTTTGGACTCGAGAGTCAGATGGCGCAGGCGAGACAGCTGCGACAGCACGCCCTCGCCGGCCAGTGCAGCTGCTGGCACCCGCAGTTCAAGATGCGTCAGCCCAGAGAAGCGCCGCAATGCTGCTGCACTTGTGGAGACCAAGCAGCACTCGCCCACCAGCGCCTTCAAACCGTCCGGCTGCAGCTGAGCCAGCAGGCTGTCCAGGCTGATAGGGTCTGTGTTGGGCTCCCATTCCCATCCATCGCCGGCCGGTTGCAGGTAAACGCTGCGCACAAAGCCGGCAACGCGCTGCAGCAGGCGGCGGCCGATGCTGCTCTCCCACTTCTGCTCTGCCCCATCCAGGATTCCCAGCCTCAGATAGCTCCACATCCAGGGCTGCTCGTAGAACACGCGGTGCCAGCGGTGGCACACCAGCGTCACAGCCGGCCTGCAGGAACAAGGGCAAGGCGTCAACAAGGCATCAACAAGGTGGGGCGGCAGCGGGCGGCGGCGACGCCGGCAGCACTCAAGCGGTCCGTGCGGCGCTGCCCGGTTGCTGGAGATCATAGGCGCAGCGTCGCACCCTGCATCCCGGCCGGCGGCGGCCAACACGGCGCCTAACAGCTCGTCGGGCAGCGCCTGGAGCGTGAGGTCGCTCCCATGGACCGCAGAGTCTGCCATGTTGTTCGTAAGGTTTGTGAATGCCGGTCAGCTGGGTGTTGGGTTGGGGTGCCCACCCTGCCCCCGCTGCGCCCGCACCCAGCGCACGCTGCCGGCTGGCCGCGGCCTCCGGCCGGAGGCTTCCAAGCTCGCCGCCCCTGTCTTGTGGCTCAGTGACCCGCACAACGCCGCACTACACGTATGAGCGCTAAATTTGCAGGCAGGTTGGGGTTTTGGGCACTACACAAAAGCAGGGCACGGCAGCAGTTGCAAACAGGCATCCTACCTCTGCGGCAGCACCACCGTTATGTTTGGCAAGGCGGACAATTGAGCTGCCACATCCAGTGGCACGTGGCAACCTGTAAGGTTGATGTGGTCAAGCGCTGTCAGGTGCTGCAGCACGTTCACAATGTCGCTGCACTGCAGCTGCAGGCGGCGGAGGTAAGATAGATCCAAGCGCCGCAGCCGCGTGGCAGTTGCCAGCGCCTCCGGCAGGCGCGACACAGTAAGGCGAGCCAAACTCAACCGCTCCAGGCCTTCAAATATAGGGGCAGCCTGCTGTGTGAGGTCGCCGCACCGGCGTGACGCCAATGCATGCACATTTGCCTTGCTAGGCACTGGCAAAATGGCATTTTAACAGCGCCTTGGTGGCCTGCCCAGCATCACCTGTCAGGTAAGGTCCAGCCGGCAAGTAGGGGATGGGCCCTGACAGCTCAAGAGACGTCAGCCCTTGCAGGCTGATCAGGCGCAGCGGAACGCTCCATCCCAAGTAATTGGTCGACACAGACAAGCCACCCAGGCTCGGGGTTTGGGGCAGCAGCACGTTCAGCAACTCGTCTGGGCTTGCTCTGTTGCCGATGTTCAAGCTGGTCACCGCTGACAGCTGCGGGGTGTGCTGGCAGAGCTCAGGGTCTAGCGGCCCTTCATCAAAAAGGGAGAACGGTGGGAGCTGGGCGGAAATGCTTGTAGCGGGCCCACTGGCACCGCCAGGCTGCAGCGCGCGCAGCAACTGCTGCAACGGCGTGTGGCGCTGCGTGCCTTCGAAGCTGATTGATGGTGCATCCTGTTCCCAGAAGTATGTGCTCAGCAAAGCTCCTTCCACCTGCACAGCAAGCAGAGCGAGCTGCTCACTAGTCGCGACAGGCGGGCAAACACGCCCCAGACAAGCTAGGCCGTGGTGCTGAATACAGCTGCACAGAAAACAATGAATGCTGCCAACACGTGCGTCCCAGCTCACTTGAGGCATGCGGCCAGGGGCGGGTTGGGGCTGCGAGCGCACGCGCGGCGGTTGCAGCGCTGGAATGGCGGGCCGCCCACCAGCCTGAGCAGCAGGCAGGCAATCAGGGCGGCAGCGCAACCACCAGCCGCCATCTTGGTCCTGTAACGCAAGGTGGGAGCGAGGCGACTGGTCAAACAGCTGTGGCTGCAAGCTATCCCAGCTGGAGAGGCAAAGGCAGCGGCGGGACGCGCTGCAATGACAACCGCGGCACAGGCGGCAGCGCTCACAGGGAGCCCCATGTCTCCGAGGTCGAGCTTGGCGAGAGGCCACAGCCAGGGCCGGGGGAGTTGTCGCAGTCGATGGAGTCAGCCACCCATGCGGTGTTCTGGGGAGTGGGTTGGGTGCAGGCGGGGCGGCATGGTGGGTGCATGGCCTGGATGCGAGCTAAGGTAGGTGCTTGCCGACCGGAGCGCTTGACCCTTCGCGTCCAGCAACTCACTTCGGATGGCTGGGCGGGGTTGGAGTTGCTTGGACCAGGGGAGGCCGCGGCGGGAGGGACAGCCGGACTGGTGGGTGCTGCCGCCGGCGCAAGGGCAGGCGACGGCTGGCCAGGCGGCGCGTCCTGCAGCGGCAGGGAACGGCGGGCTTCAGTGCAGACCCCCAATCTGCATGCGGCAACAGGACGGGCTCCTTGCCCAGTTCACAAGAGCGCACCTGCAGGGGGCGGGCGGCGGGGGCGGCGCCAGCGGCAGCAGCCAGCAGCCCCAGCAAGAAGGCCAGCCGCCAGGCGACCATTGTGTCGGCGAGGAGCTAGGCTGAGGCGGCCAGGCGGGCCGGGGGAGCGATATTTGGCGTCCGCGAAGTCTGTTCTTCGCCCTCGCTCCGGCTGGGGCCCTGGGCGGGCGCCCCTTGAACTGGAACGGAGATTGGAGCGATTGAGCGTCGACAAAAAAGGAGGGGCCAGTGCAGGCCGCCATCCAAGGCGCCGCCGCTCGAGCCGGGCGCATGCGCGCCCTGCACATCAGGCATCAGGCATCAGCCCGGCTACCGCATGGGTGCATGCATGCATTCACTACTCAAACCATGCACATCCATCCATGCTTAAAACCAATCCCTGCTTGCTGCGCACCTCCAGATGCCGTCGACAACGACCAGATGCGGCTCATAGCAAACCTTGCCGCCGCCGCCGCCGCCGCGCTGCATCTTGACCCTCGCCTGCAGCAGCACAAGGCAGCTCACGTTGGCAAGTAGCTACAGGCAAGCCGCACACTGCAAGCTGTGGCGTGCAGACCGGGTGCAGCATCACAGCTCGAATGAGCGGGAACAGCGCAATAGCTGGACGGCCCAGCCATCCTGCACCCAGCTCAGCAGCAGACTGCGCGCTGCAACCACAGGCCCGCCTCCGCACGGCCAACATGCCCAGGTCAACCACTTGCAGCACAGACCTCTCCGTCGTGGAGGCACGCAGGCAGCGGCTCAGCAGCAGGTTGGTGCCGTGAGGCGCACCGCTAAGCGGCGACCCATGGCCATTCCCCGCTACAGCAGCAGCCATAACGGGCTAGTAATGCCATCCAGCATTGTCCCGCCATGCAAGTGAGGCTGGCACGGTGCAGAAAGCATGGGCTGCAGCCAGGGCCGCCGGTGGCGATCGACAACAGCGGCGAGTGCCCCGGCGGCAGCAGCCGCCCTCACGGATCCACCGATCGGTTGCACGGCTACCATGGGTGGGCCCAAAGCTGCGACAGGGGCGCGCGGAGGCCCAGAGCCGCGACTGCGAAGCCCTGCTCCCACGGGAAGCTCTGCCGCCCGGCCCGGGATGGCGAGGCATGTCGGCAAGCCTGTGGCAAATGCATTAAGACAACCAGCGAAGCTATGTCTGTCTCCACTGCCGCCGCTGCTGCCGCTGCCGCTGCCGCCGCTGCGCCGTGCCAGCCGGCTGCACACACTTGGGGCGCCTCTTGCAGCTGGCAAGCATTCGAACAACTCTCAACATGATGCAATGCATGGTCAGCTGCAGGCCAGGCGCTGGGCCCCTCCACATTGGCAAATGACGGGAGGTGCTGCTCCACTGCTCCTCTTGCTTTTTGCAGGCCGAGGCGTTCAACGGAAAGTGCGACTCGCTGTGCATCCTACTGCGCATCATATTTCAAGCACAAAAGACAGTGGAGTGTTATCTTCCTGGGCAACAACACAACCTTCGCTTCATCGCTCAAGGCCGCTCGCTTAGGTGGCGGGCGGCAGGTGGCCGCCGCCACGCAGCACAACCTCCATGAACGCCGCCGCCGCGCTGTACTGGTGGCGCTGCAGCAGGCGGCGCAGGTAGGCCTCCTGCGGGGCCGGTGGGAAGGCAGGCAAGCAGGGATGAGACCTTGCTGTCAGCACCTTGCAGCATCTCTCCTCAGCTTGGATCCTCAGTGCACGCCCCAATCCCCCTCATGACAGCTTTCAAACTGCTTCACCTGGCGCAGCTCACCTTCCTTGGCTCCAGCGGCAGTGCAGCTGCAACAGCCGCTGCAAGCTCAGCCGTCAGGCCCGAGGCGGCCGCTGCCGCCTGCTCTGCAGCCTCCTGGAGCAGGCTGTACAGGTCCGGCTCAGCCGCGTCCTGCTGCTGCTCCACCTGCCCTGTCGCTGGCAAGGCCTGCCCCAGCTGACCCACCACGCCTGCTGCAGCCGCAAGTGCTGCAGCCCGCGGCTCTGCACCGGCTCGCGATGCCAGCAACCTGCCGCCTGGCACTGCACCTGCCGGCCCCGCCCTTGCAGCCGGTGCAACCACGGCTGCTGCAGCCCCACCCGCTTCTGCCTCATGGTCAGTGGGATCAGCAAGCGCCGCAGGGCCTGCTAGCTGCGTGTCCTGCAGCTGCACTTGCGGCGGCGGCTGCCGCTGCGGACTTGCTTGCTTGCGCCGCCGCTTGGCAGCCGGCTCAGAGACAGCACCGCCGCCGACTGCGCCTGCGGCCGGCTGCTGCTGCCGGCTCTGCTGCTGCTGGCCCCGTGCACGCTTCCGGGCTGCGGCAGCAGGGCCGGCTTGCGAGCTAGGCTGCGTAACCATTGCTGGCCGCTCCCCCTCGCCGCCTCGCCTCTGCGTCGGCCATGGCAGGGCTCGGCCATGGCAGGGAGTGCACACCCACTCCTCGCCGGTGGCTGGGTGGCGGCGCCAGAAGGCGCCCTTGCCGCCTGGGCTGGCCGAGCCACAGTGCAGGCAGAGCCGCTGCGCCATGTCTCTGCGCACATCTTCCATCTGCCGCGGCTGCGCTGAGCGCCGCTGCAGCACGCTGTCGGGAGGCAGCTGGCCACTGTGCTCATCTGCGTACTGGCGGCACGCTTTGCAGATCCGCTGCCCGCTGGGTGGGTGCCGCCTCCAGCTGCTAGATGTGTGACTGGTGCCACAGTGGGAGCAGTGCTTCTCCTCACCGACCGGCTGGCCCCACTGCACTTGCTGACGCTGCGCCGACTGCGCCATGAGACTGCCAGGGCAGAACGGCTCAGCAGGCGGTGGCCGCGGCTGCCGCCGCCGCTAGCAGGAGCTGCCTGCACCGGTGGGGTTGTTGCGATGCGTTAGGGAAGGCCAGCAGGCACAACGAAGCGGGCAGGCATGCAAAACGGTTCGGGTTGGTGGAGGCACCAGTGTTCCGCTCGTCTCACCTTGCTATGCTGCCCTCTCTGCAGCCTGCTGATGCTCTCTGCAAGGCGTGCAAGGGTCACAAGAGGTGCCAGGCTCGGCAAACAGCAATTAACCCCTGCATTGCCCATGCAGGAAGCCTGCAGCTCATCGTTGTCAAGATCGCTGCAGATCACGGCCCCAGCCAAGCTGATCTTTGACGAGAAGGTGAGCAGGCACGGCCGAAGGCTCGCCTGCTCGGCGCTCCTGCAACCTGCCCATCCTCTTGCTGCATCACGGCTCCTGGGACGTCGCCAGCCTGCCATGGCAGCCAGGGCAGACGCGCAAGTGACGGTGAGCGCCCATGGCCCGCCTGCCGCTCGCTGCCGCCGCCGCCGCCACCGCCCCTCGACTTGCTTGCCTCCGCTGCACGGCCCTCGCAGCATGCGTTATCGCCTGCAACCTTCTCCATGCCAGGTGGTGTGCGGCAGCAAGGAGGGCCTGTACAGCCATGCTCTCAACCAAGTGCTGTGCATCTGCCAAGAGTGCGCCCAGAGCGGAGGCAGCGGCGGCGGCAGCAGCCGCGACCCACGCCACCGGGCATCCAACGGCTCTGGAGGCGGTGGCATCTGGCACAGCCTGACTGAGTTCGAGAGGCATGGCGGCAGGGGCAGCCACAAGAAGCCCAAGCAGTCCATCCTGATCAAGGCCACACGTGAGACGGGTGGGCGGCAGCCGGGCAGAGGGAGCGCGCGTTGCATTCTTGCCTGCCTGCCCCGTTCGCTTGCCCTGACCTGAGCACGAGGCCGCGTCCACTTCAGTTTACTGACTGTCCAATTCGGTCCACGCCCCTTGCTCTGCCCCCGCAGGCAAGACACTGGGATCCTGGATTGGGGGTCAGGACGCGGCGGCGGCGGCAGCGGATGGTACACGCCGCAGGTGGGAGTCTCGCTGTGCATGCATGTGCTACGATGGCACTGCAGACTGATGTGCTAGCTGGCAAGTGTGATACACCCCAGGTTGCCCATGCACCAACTTACTTGTCCCTGCTAGTCTTGTTAACCAACATGCCGGTTCCTTCTCACCGCTCGTTTGCAGGGCGACACCTGAGGGGGAGGAAGATGCGGCCGCTGCCTCCAAGCCGCCCGGCGGCCGCTCACGCCCCGCCTCCCGTGCGGGCGCAGCGGCGG
>RRZL01000082.1:3273222-3306508 GCA_006782975.1 Chlorella sp. Dachan | reverse complement strand
ACGGCGGCGGGCGGGGGCGGGGCGGCCGCGGCTCGGGGCTGCCCCAGCAGCAGCAGCAGCAGCAGGGCCAGCAGCAAGGCGCTCCGGCGCAGCAGCAGTCGGGCGTGCCGCCACCACAGCCCATGGACTGAGCGGCTGTTTCTGACCGGTGTTTGCAACCCTGTGAGCTTCGCCTGTTGCTCCCTCTTCACGCTGCTCTTGCCGTGCGTCTGTTCTTTCTCTATCGGCCCTCTGTGCAGCCTGGCTGCCGCCGCTGCCCTGTTCGGCAGCGGGAGCGCCCGGCAGCGCAGGGGCCCGCAACCCTGTCCGCACCTGCATTTCATCCCAATTGCTCCTGGGCACGCCATTCACCCCACGTCACTCACTGTGCATGCTCCCCTCTCCTCGCTACCCTGTGCCATACTCTGCCCTGCTGTGCCACACTACGCAACCAAGACTCACAGCCGGGCGCAATTGGAGAGATGCATGAGGGCATTTGTGCAGCAGTGCCACCTGGCAGCATTGGATTGCGGTGGTCGCAGTGGAAGACCTTGCACGATGGCTGCCACCACCTGCCAGGCAGGTGCCGGCAGGCAAGCGCAGCGTACAAAGGCCCAGTCACCGCCGCCGCCCATTGCCGCCCTTGCTGCTGCTGCTGCTCCCGCTGAAGTGCCGCATGCCCAGAAGCGCGCCGCTGTAGTGCCACGCCTGGCTGCGCCCGCCGTGGTGAAGCACTTGGTGAAGCACCAGCACCGTCTGGGGTAGGCAGGAGGGCAAACCACGAACAGTTAGGCCCACATACTTGCGATATAGCAGCAGTGGTGGGAACAGCAGCTGCTTGGTCTGAGAGGCACGGCGCACTTCATGCTGCATCTCCGCACCTCGTCATTGCGGATGGCGGCCGCCTGCTACATACAGCGTTGCAGTGGCCCAAGCAGCAGGGCAACAAGCATCTGCTTGCACCCACCTTGTCGTTGCGGATGGCAGCCGACTGCTTCTGCATGCAGCCGGTGCACTGCGGGTAGTAGCGCTGGCGGGGCGGCCCCGTCTGGATGTTGAGTGCACCCGCCATCTGCGCAGGTAGGCGAAAGCCGGTGTGGCGCGACGTGGCGAGGTAAGGACGGCGACAGGTGCAGGTTGCAAACCGTTGCGACCCTTGCAACCAATCGCTGGCGCCCCGCTCAGCTGCCGCTACCATCCAGCCGCCATGTCAACACGCTGCACGGCCAAGCCTCTGGCTGGCAGGCTGTGCTTTCAGGGTATTTAAAAATCCCCCTCCAACTCGCCTGCCGCAGGTATGTGTTGCTCAGCAGCGTGCGCTTGGCGGATGCAATGTACTGCTTGACGTACCTGCAGGTAGTGATGAGGGGTAGCAGGGCATGATTGGGGCAGGAGAGAGAGCCGGAGCCGACGAGGTGCTGCACCTCTTTCTGCAACCAGCAGCTGCCCGCCAACTGGGCTCATTCGACCCGCCGCAGCACAGCACAGCTGGCACAGCACAGCACCACTCAGTTGTTGGGCGGCATGTGGTCGCCGATGACCCTGCCGCTCCACAGCACAGCACATCGCAGCACAGCACAGCATAGCGCAGCACAGCACACCACGGCATCCACTCACTTGTTGGGCGGCATGTGGTCCCCGATCACCTTGCCGCGCCGCGTGCCGCAGTGGTGGCAGCCGTCCCTGCAGAGTGGCGGCGGCAGGGCAGGAAGGGTGACATCTGGGCATGGCATGCGTGCCGCAGTGGTGGCAGCAGGCATGCAGCTGCTCATGGCAGCGGGCACGGCAAGCAGGGTGGCGTCTGGGCATGGCATGCTGCCGCACAGCCCATCAGCACCAGCGTAAGCAACGCGTGTGGCTCCACTCCCCACACCACAAGCTGACTGCAGCCACCAACATTTGCCACCATTTTAATACCAAATAGCACCTGCGGAAGTAGCGCGCCAGCTCCACTCGGCTCGCCTCAGTGGCGTACTCGGCGTGCGACGCCGGCAGGCTCTCCCGCGCAATCGCGCCCACCTGTTTGCGAGGTGATGAGGGTCGCAGAGCATGGTTTGAGCGCGTCTGTACATGATTGCAGGCTGCTGTGCAGGCAGCAGCACACTGCATAGGCAGCAGCAGCAGCACCAACGCTACAGCAGCAGCAGCAGCAGCGGCAGCGGCGGTGGCAGCAGCAGGCTAACAGCAGGCTACAGCAGCAGCAGAGGGCGCGCCTTTGCAAGGTCTGATGGCATGACGGAGCGGAAACGGCCACCCATGACCTGCAGGCGGGCAGATTGAGTTGTCATGCAAGGGCAGCCATCCGGCTTGCCAGGGGCATGGCGGCAGCCTGCAGCATCACAATTACAAGCAGTTCCAGGCCCTACAGTGCACACCTGGCAGCGGCATGCCCCGGCGAACGCCCTACGGCCAGAAAGGCTTGCCTTTAACTTGGCGATACCCAGCACTGCATCCACCAGCAGGCCATACAATACACACATTGGGCCCAGATAGGACCCCCTTACCCACCACCACACTTGCCTTGAACATGGCAATGCCCAGCACAGCATCCACCAGCAGGTCCTCGGCTCGCACCCCCTTCCACGGCTGCAGCAGCGGGTTCCTGCACGCCAGGGGCAAAGGGCAGCGGTGAGCGTGCAGACAAGCTGTGTGCTGATTTAAGCCCGACGCTGGGCAGTCACTCCGATTGCTAACTTTCTGGCGGCAAGCACGAGCAGGCTAAAAAGCTTGAGGGCAATACACTCAAGGTCGGGGTCCCTTCGGCATGCATGCGTCGCCTACACCAGCTGCCGGACGGTTTGTTTTCCCGCAACCAAGCCCCACTCACTGCCTGTCCTGCAGGTACTGCCGGCACTTGATGGAGGCTTGCCCCGCCGCCGCCGAGGCCAGCCCCACACCCAGCAGCCCGCCAATGGGGCCAGCAATGGGCGTGGCGCACGACACGCGCAGCGCCATGCCCGCCGCCTGCAAGGGGAGGGTGGGTTCCGGGAGAGGCTTGGCCCCACTGCCGGGCGGACCTGCAGCAAGCTGCGTGCGACCCATCACATGAGCCACGCAACAAGATGCCACGCAACAAGATTGAAACCACGCCCGCTCGAGCGAAAATAGCCCCCCGCACCTGCGCTGCCGCTAGACCGCCTGTGTAGGCGGCCATGGAGACGCCGGCTTGCAGGAGGAAGGGCACCACCGGCTGGAAGGTAGCCGCTAGCTGACGCCCCGCCTCCCTGCGAGATGTAAGCGGCAAGAACGAAGCCATGCTCGAGCAGTGTGTCAGCGGGAGGTGGGCGGGCGGTGGCGGCAAGAGCGGCGGCGGCGGCAGCAGCTGGCCGGCGGGGAGTCAGCCGGCGCTCGCTACGTCACCTGCACGCCACGATCAGCTCGCGCTCCCCCTTCCTGCTCATCCTCCCTGCTCGCAGTTGTTGGCGCTGGGCTGTCGGGAACCGCCTTGTGCAAGGACTGCTACAAGCAAGTGCTGGACCGGCCAACGGAGTCTGCAGCACCTCTGATGGCGCGAGGCAAGCAGGTTTCATGGGCGCCAGCGCGACAGTCGACTTGCAAGCGTCCAAAGCGGGCTGCAAGCAGCCCAAAAGTGATCACATTGCCTTGAGCATATTTAAAAGAGCGGACGGGCCTGTTGGCGCGCCATGGCAAGCAGCGGGGAGCCGCTTCTCCGCGTGCACTGGCCTTCCCGGCTGTCCGTGACCGATCCCAGTGCCACAGAGGCGCAGCTGGTCGGATGCCGCATCGATGGCGCCGTCCCAGAGCTGGTGGTGACGGGCACGGCGGCGGCGAGCGGCACAGCTGCTGCCGCCGTCGGCACGCTGCTGCTGCAGCAGGGCCAGCAGGCAGCACCGGCATCCAGGAGGGACCAGCCAGCCTTTGTGCTGCGGCCGACCAGGGTGCCCGGCGGCCAGCTGCCCATCCTGCTGCACCCCGGCGTCCCGGCCATGCAACCAGCACCGCCCAGCAACCGCCGCCGCTCGATGCGGTTGCAGCAGCAGCATGAGCCGGCTGGCCCGCCCAGCTCAGCCCAGCAGGACTGGCAGTGCCAGTTCATCCTGCACGCCAGCACCCAGGGGCTGGGCAGCAGCAGCGACTGCGGCAACAGCAGCCGGCAGCCAATCCCGGGCAGGCGGCGACTGGCCAGCGGGTTGGCCGCTCACCTGCTGGGCGCCGTGCTGGCCGTTCTGCTCTTGGCGCACCGGCAGGTGCTCACAGATGCCGCCAGCCTGGGCGGCGCTGCGCTGGCGACCTTTGCCAGCCGCCAGCTGATGTGGCTCATGACGGCGCAGCCAGCAGGTATGCAGTGCGTGAGCATTCATGTTCAGCATCTGAGACATAATGGGTGCCTGTCCCCCCCAAGCTTGCAAGTGCAGCTGGGCACATGTGGTGCAGCCGCCCGCCCTCAGCTGTGTTGAGATACTACTTTTGGAGGCGCTGTGTGCCCTTGCACTGCAGGCGTGAAGCTGCACCGTCAGCTGTGCGAGCTGCTGAGCGTGGCCGGCCTGCAGTACGTGGCAGGCGTGCGCTGGCTGCTGGCCGGCCAGGCGGGGCTGCTGGCCACTGGAGCTGCAGGTGGGCTTTGTATTTGCTTTAGGTTGAGTGTGCTGATGCAGACGGCGTGGTGCGGGCTGGTTGCCCAGCGCACACTGTTGCTGCCATCAGCTGCAGGGGCGGGCGTGGTGGTTGCCTCAGCTGGTGCTTCCCATACTTCCCATGCATGCTTGCCTTTGCAAGCCCTGCTGCCCGCTGCCATTTGCACCATGCTCCTGCCTTCATAGCCGCTGCTCGCTTCCATTCCAAACCCACTTGCAGCCTTGCTGGCTGCCGCGCTGGCCAGCGGCGGCCCGCTGCGCGGCCTGGTCGCGCTGCGCTGCCTGCTGTGGGCGCTGGCCCTGCCCGTCAGCCTCACCTATGCGGCCATGGCGGCAGCCTACCGCTGGCAGCTGCGCAGCACAGTCGTGATGTGGCGAGTCATGCGCGGCAGGCAGCGTATGCCGCTCATTCGGCAGCGTGCTGTGGCGGCAGCCCGGCGCTGGCTGCGGCGCAGCAGCAGTGGTGCGGGCAGCGGCGGTCAGGCAGACGAGCCGCGCAGCCCACGCTCCACGTTCAGGCTGTACAGTGCCGGCGGCAGCGGGTTGAAGCAGCTCAGCGGCTCGATGCTGCTCTTCATGCCGCTGCTGCTGCTGCTGCCCACCACAGCCTGCTTCTATGGGCTCGCACTGGCGCTGCACACAGCCTTTGCCCTGCCCCAGGCCGCTGTGCTGCTGGCCGAGCAGCTGCTGCGGCACAACCCTGCAGCGGCAGCACTGGAACAGCTCCTGCATCCCAACAGCAGCGGCGGCAGCGCTGCACTGCTGCAGTACAGCCT
Organism: Chlorella sp. Dachan; assembly: GCA_006782975.1. Lineage (NCBI taxonomy): Eukaryota > Viridiplantae > Chlorophyta > Trebouxiophyceae > Chlorellales > Chlorellaceae > Chlorella > Chlorella sp. Dachan. The sequence goes on along the minus strand of RRZL01000082.1, from coordinate 3,301,158 downwards.
GGTGCAAGTGGAGTGGGCCCCATCCGCCCTGTCGGCGGCAGAGCAGCATGCGGCGGAGCGCGGCATCTACTTGAGAGCACAGCCGCGGCATGGCTCCCCGATGCAAGCTGCGGCCCAAGCAGCTGCGGAGGCCTGGGCGGCATGTCAGTTTGAGCGGGCCGGCCAGGTGGCTGCACAGGCGCTGCGCGGGCAGCTGCTGCACCTGGCGCCCCCTCGCCTGCCAAGTTGAGTCTGCAGCTGTTTCTTGCATGCAGTTTGCCGTCCATTCACGCTATCCTCCATTCTCCCGCTATCCGCCTCACTCTGCCATGACCTTGCATTCACCTTCAACTGTCACACAACTAACTCAGGCCTGCCCTGCCTGCCATAAATCAATGTCAGTGGCAATGTGATGTGGCAGTGTGATCAAGCCTAGAACCCCACAGTCAAGTCAGTCAAGTCAGAGTAACACTAGGTGGAGTTGCCAGCCGCCGCCATGCGCCCCTGCTAGCCGTGCCCCCCGCCCTGCTGCCTGCTCCGCGCAGCTCCTGCCTCACTCCGCACCCTCCAGCCTGGTGCTTCTGCACCGTCGGTTGAAAGAGCCTGCAGCATATGGCCACGGGAGAAGCAGGCGTGTCATTCAGCAACGACACCCGGTGTGCGCGGGGCTGGGCTGGGCGCCGCCGCCGCCGCCGCTAGGGAGCGCCCAGCGGCCGCCTGATGGGCCATCGGTCGCTCTGCGCGTACCCGCTTCGTGATGGCCTGTCGGGGCATGTGCACGGCGAGCGGCTTGGTGTTCCATAGGTTGTTTGTTGGCAGAGCTGCCTTGGAGAGCCGTCGGTGCCTCACGTTGCCCGCTAGCTGTCCGCCTGTGGAGCAAGCAGCGGCGATTCAGAGCTAAGGCGATGCAGACTGCACACTCCCAGCGCCCTTCATGGGCCGCTCCACACTGCCCTTGGCCAGTACACAGCGCTGGGTGGCACAGCCGTTTTGCGCCCATGGCAGGGTTTGAGTTGCCAATGTCAGCAGAGACGTCTCAAACAGCGGCAGCGGCGGCGGCAGCAGATCGAATGTGGCGCAGGTTCGGCCGAGGAGCGTGCGCAGCATTGCAGGACCACCTGAGGCGGTCCCAGGCCAAGGGCTGCCCGCTGGCCTATGGCAGCAGTGCCATCGCCACCGTGCTGTTCCGCATTGCGGCTGTGCGGCTGGCACAGGGCGCGGTTGCCATGGCGTGGGTGCCGCACGAGTGGGAGGTGCCCGCCGCTGACCTGGCCACCAGCGTGAGCCGCGCGAAGCATTTGTTCTGTAAGTGTCGAATTAGTTGTCAACATTGTGATGTACCAAGGGTACCATCCTGCCGCTCTCGGTTGGGATCGGCAGCAGGATACGTTTTCGCAGCGCCCAGGCGAGCCGGCAACCACCCTGGGCAACTTATAAGTTGCCAACTAATTAATTAAGTTGCCGGGTTGCCGGCTCAGGTTACCGGGCATTGTTGCCGCCCCTCAATTGGCATCATGCTGTTGCAGATGATCTGCAACAATGTCCAGACGTTTTCGCAGAGGCAACAGGCGAGCCGACGACCGCCCTGGCAACTTCAGGGTGGCCGGCCCAGTTGGCTGCTCTGACTACTCGTTACACCGATTCATCTTGCGCACAGGGCAGCAGCAGCCTACCATGCTGTAAGTTGTTTGCACAATCAGCTTAATGGCGATACTGCAAGCATGCATAGCCGCTGCACCTACAGCTCGTCCCTGCCGCTCCGCTGCCCAGGCTGCGTGCCGCCGCTGCCGCCGTCACCTGTGCAGCCCGCCTGCTGCAGCTCAGCCAGGCATGCGGCCAGCGCTGCTGCCTGCTGCGGCTGCTGCGCTCTCAGCACGCCGTGCACCTGCTGCAGCAGGCGGCACACCACCTGCTTCTTGGCCGCTGGGTCCACCACCATGCCGGGCTCAGCGCTCAGCGTGTCCACAGCATGCAGAGCGTAGCGGTATGCCGCCACCGCCGCCTGGGCTGCCTCGGTCTCACTGATGGGACGCGTGCCCGCAGCGTCCAGCACGCTGGCTTGGCGCAGGCTCTGGTCGGCAGCCTGGCTGGGCGGCAGCAGCTGGGCCGCAAAGATGTGGCCTGGGGGAGCGAGAACGGCGGGGTCAATGAACGAATGGTGGGTCCACGCACTCGGCAGTTGCAACAACCAGTTGACGCCAGCACACACCAAACGCAACCTGCTTCCTCAGCCACCCCACGCCTCTGTCTAGCGCCCGCATACAGCCAGCACCACAACGCCATCACCAGCTGGCACGCCCACCTGCCACCTCCAGGTGTGCCAGCGCCTCCTGCGTGCGCCCGCTGGCCACTAGCATCAGGCCCCACTCCTGCTGCAGCCACGGGTCGTTCACGTCCGCCTGCTGCAGCCTGCAGGTGCAGGCGGTTGTTGGTTGTGGAGGGGCAGGGGGCATTGACGGGGTGCTGGCTGTGGGGCGGAAGAAGCGCCTTGGCCCAACCGGCACGCATGCAGCGCCTGGGTTGGCTGGCTAGGAGGCCAGCCTTTCGAGGCAAGCCGTATGAAGTTCTGTTGCTGTTGGGGAGCAAAAAGCATACGAGCTTCGCTGCTTCACTTCATGCCCCAACTCACGCGTGGAGCAGGCCGGTGTGGAAAGTGGAGCTGCGAGCCGCAGCCTCCTCTCCCTCCGCCTCCGGGGCTGCGATGGGCTGCCTGCAGTCCTCTCCGTGCTGAGCCAGGTAGCTGCAGGGAGGGNCGCACTGCTTTGGCAAGCGGCGGCGGCTGCCCACAGGTTAGCAACCTGCTTGCAGCTCCGTGTGTTGCTGGCAGGTTTGCGGCCGCATGGCAGCAGCGGCGGCTGGGGACCGGCTCCTCACCAAAGCAGCGTTTGGCGCACCTGTAGGCTGCCTGCTTGACTGGCTGGGTCGCCAAGCCGTCTGGCTCCGTTGACACACCAGCACCCACAGCCGTCAAAACCACCTGCAAGGTACATCAGGTGGAGCCGCTTGTGAAAGCGGGCGCAAGCCGACCATCCCACATGCTGGCCGGGCTGCCCGTGCACCACGCACGGGCTGGGCAGCTGTGTCGCCAGCCAAGATAGCAAACTTTAGCCGCCCAAGGCAGCGCGCCATCAGCATAGCATGCACAGCAGCTCACCGGTCGGCGAGCGGCCATGCAGCGTGCCAGGCGCTCCAGCACGTGTGTGTCCGCCGGCACCCGCACTGGGAAATCGGGTGTGCGGCCAACCGGCACAGCAACCTGGGCGCCCTCCGTCAACATCGCCTGCCCCCTGTAGGTACGGCGAGGGGCCAGGGTTGAAGTTGGCAAGGCGGGCAGCAAAGGCGGTGTGACTGCCTCAACGGCTGTGCCTACATTCCTGCCACCAAGCTGACCAAAAGCTACGGCCCACCACCATGCCCTGCCCCTAGCCGGGCCCAAGCGCACCGGTTGATGATGAGCACAGCCTGCAGCGGCGAGCGCGCCTTGAGCGCCGCGTTCTCATAATACGTGGCCGCCTCTGTGTAGCGCTGCAGGTGGGGGCGCGCCAGCACGGCCCCCCACCGCTCCATCACCTCTACGGCAGTACGAGGGCAGCAGGAGGGCAGCAGCAATCCTTGGGATCAGCGTACACAACCTGCTACAATGGCCATGAACCCACGGCTAGAAAACGATGCAGCCTCCACACCGCACGGCTGCCCACCTGGTGCGTGCTGCTGCGTGCTGACGAGCAGCTCCCAAACCCCCAGCAGCCATCTTCAAAACTGCGCACCTGGCGCGTGCTGGGGCGTGCTGTCCAGCAGCTGCTGGAAGATCTGGTTAAGCCCTTTGACCGCATCTGCCGCCGTGTACTTGCAGGCCACCCCCTTTTCCAGGTACTCAACCGCTTGAGTCAGGCTACAGGCAGAGAGCAGGCAGAGTGAGGGACACGCGTGGTTGGTGGCTTGGAGAACGAAAGCTGCCGGAAAAGAGGCGCATGGAGAGGAGCGTGCGAGGCACTGCGCAGCCGACGGTTGACAAGTGTGCAAACAGCAATGCTGTCGCCATGGCCCCAAGCACGCAGCCGAGGGCCAGGCACTCACTTGCGGTTCAGCAGGGTGAGCCCGATGTGGAAGTCTGGCTCGCAGAAGCCCTCTGGGTCAGCCTCCTGCACAACACACTCGTTGAGAAGGCGTACATTGGGATGGCAGCCTGCCCGGGAGGCCCGCAGCTTGCCTCAAGCCAGCCATTCGGTACGCTGCAGCTCGGCGGGCCATGCAGCAGGCGTTGCCGCCCAACTTGCACGCTTTCGTTCCGCCCCGACCCATCCCACCCACCCGTGCCAGCCGGAAATGCGCCTCCGCCTTCTCCCAGTTTTGGTAGCGCCGCTCGATGATGCCACTGTTCAGCTGCACCTTGCCGCTGCGCCAGCACACCTGCAGGCAGTGCCAAACAGTGCAGCCCCCCAGCCATTTCAGCGCAAGCCATTTCAGCGGCTGCTCAAAGGCAGGACCCGCGGCATGCGAAGCACCACGGCATGGCGCGATCAACAGGGCCTGAGCAGTAAGCGTGTTCACGCAGCCTGGCAAGCAGTCCATCCAGCAACCCAAAGCCAACCCACGCCCACCTTCTGTGCCGCTCGGAACAGCCGCTCCTCGTCCCACCAGTCCTTGTTTCGCTCCACAGTCCGCACAGCGTAGAATCCAAGCAGGGCGGCCAGCAGCAGTGCAGTGGCCGCCGCCCTGCCGCGCTGCTGCGGGGGCGCAGGGGCGCTGCCGCTGCTGCTGTTGCTGCCGGCGGTGGGCTGCTGGGGGAGCAGCGGCTGCAGGGCAGCAGCCAGAGGCTGGGCCAGCAGCAGGCAGAAGCCGACTGCAACAATGCATGGAAGGCAGGGGAAGGGTGCGAGCACCTGCTTTTGAGCAAGGGGGAACTCAGCAGCCAGACTGTGCACACGCAGACATGCACAGGCGGGCATGCTGCATCACCGTTAAGTTGCTGGCAGCTGGCAGCAGATGCAGAGGCGGGGTGTGCAGCGAGATGGGTGCGATGCGACTCCCACTGCACCAGGGCTTGCCTGAGGGGAAGTAGAGCAGGCGCTCCCCAATGAAGGTCCCCACGTAGAACAGCACATTAGAGGCCGGGAAGAAGGGCCCCACCAGCAGGCCTGCCGCCAGCGCCAGTCGCCAGCGTGCCGAGCGCTCGGCAGGGCTGGGTGCCTCCTGCAGTGCGGCGGCAGTGGGAGCCCGGTGGCGGGTTTAGGGGGCAAGCGGAGGTGAAGCACGCAGCAGCAGCCGTGCGCCACCTAAAGCCCTGACTCCATCTGCCCCGGCACAGACGCGGTTCCCCCTGCCCCAGCCGCCTGCGCACCTCCCTGCGCCCGCTCCACTCCTGCAGCACGCGCCAGGGCCGAGCCGCCAGGCCCACATAGGCCAGCGCCGCATACAGCGCCAGCGTGGCCAGGTTGCGGGGGTCGGCCAGGCTGGATACGTACTCAATGCAGGCATAGGACCAGTCGGCTGCAAGGAGAGGAGGTGGGGAGGAACAAGGCGACCAGCAAGTGACAGACGGCAAGCAGGACACAGAAGCAGATGATAGAAGGCAGGCAGCTTGCTCGGGCCACTTCTGATGCGAAAGGTCACTGTGCCTTGACACCAGTGCACAATGGGACAAGCGCGGTGCCACGGAGCGGCCCAAAGCCGGTTCCAGCACCAGCCGCCCACCCGACAGCTGGAGCGGCGCCAGCAGCAGGCCTGCTTACGTGACGGGCGTGCAGGCAGCAGAAGACGGCACACGGCCCTCCTGGGCCGGCAAGCACAAGCACAAGGCGCACCTGAGAGCTGGATGGGCACCAGCAGCAGTAGGCCCGCGTATCGCACGTGCAAGTAGCAGAAGTCGCACACAGCCACCCTGGGCCGGCCAGCACAGGAGCACACCTGCCAGCTGGATGGGCGCCAGCAGCTGGCCCGCGTAGCGCGCGTGCAGGTAGCAGAGGACGCACAAGCCACCCTGAGTTGCTTGACCCCCGCGCCCCGCACCTGACAGCTGGACCGGCGCCAGCAGCAGGCCCGCGTATCGCGCGTGCAGGTAGGCGGTGGTGAGCTTGCGGGTGAGGGCGCTGGGCGCAAAGGGGATGGGGTTCTCCACCTTGCGGTAAATGCGCACCAGCTGCGGGGGAAAACAAGAGAATTGCACAACACGTGGAGTTTGGGGTTAGACTCGTGGCAAAGGGAACGTGGTTGTCCGCCGTGCGGTAGATTGCGCACCAGCTGCGGAGGGGAACAACGCGATTGCACAACAAGTGAGAGAGATAGCGTGCGGGAGTTTGGAGGCAAGAGGGGGTGGGGTTGTCCACCCTTGCGGTAGATGCGCACCAGCTGCAATCGAGGGCGACACGTGGGGTTTACAGCAGGACCAATGCGGAGTTCCTGGCCACATACGCCATGACATCTCACTGCAGCAGTACTGCCTCTCCCCTCCACAACCACCCCTCCCGCACCCCACCTGGTCCCCCGCTAGCCACGACCGCGTCTTGACATACAGCAGCACCGCCACCGCGGCAAGCAGGATGCGCTGCAGCTTAAGCCGCACAGCCTGGCGGCGGGACGCTGCATCCAGCTGGAAAGCGCCGGTGGCGGTGGCGCCATTGGCGGCAGCTGCAACCTGCTGCAGCAGCTCGGTGGCAGCGGCTGCCACCGCCGCTGGAGATGCGCCCCTGTTGTGGTGCCGGCTTGAGGCTTCCCCGATGGCTGTCTTTGGCTGCACCGGCTGCTGCCCCGGCTGCTGCTGCTGCGCCTGCTGCTGCTGCTGGGCTGCATGGTGCTGCTTGAGGGGGTTGTGCGGGGGCAGGTGCGGCAGGCGCCGCGAGTGCCGGGAGGGAAACAGGCGGCGCAGCTGCTGGGGGAGCAGCGGCGCCGCCAGCACGTCGTAGCACACCATAGCCCCCATCTGCGGCGAAGGTGGCAATGCCGCGTCACACACACATTGGCACCAGCCACATTGTGCCCCACCCAACGATTGAGCAGCAGCGCTTCCCGCAACAAACACAGGCAAGCATACCACATGGCTGCCATCCCCAGGTGTGCAGGCAAATCGCGCAGCAGGAACAGCATACCTCACACCAAACAACTCACAATTGTGATGCCAATCTCCTTTGTTAGGGCTGCCGCCCAGCCCAGCGCCACGGCGGCCGCCAAGCGGCCCCAGTAGGCGCGAGCGCTGCCCACCCGGCCGTCGGCGGCTGCCATGTAGCACAGCAGGGCTGGGATGGACAGGGCTGCGCACAGCAGCTCGGCGTGGCCCACCACTCCCGCCACAGCCTCCGTGTGCACCGGGTGCAGCGCAAATAGCAGGGCGGCCAGGAAAGGCTCCAGGCTGAAAGCCGCCCAATAAAAGCCATCCTCATGGCCGCTCGCACTGCTGCCGCTGCCTCTGCTGGTGCCGGTGCCGCTGCCGCTGCCGTTGACACCGCCTGAGCCGCCTGCCCCGCTGCGGGCAGCCGCCAGCCGGCAAGCCAGGCGGTAAACTAGCACCGTCACGCCCGCATGTGCCGCCACGTTGCAAGCGTGGAAGGTCAGCGGGTTGATGGTGTGGCCCCGCCGGTGCTGCTGGTCCCCCATCACCTGCCTGCTGCTGCTGCCGCCGCCACTGCCGGCCGCCAGGTTGGGCGGCAGCGGCACTCGGCTCGCCTCCTCCTTCCACTCTGCAGCAGTTGGCAGTTGGCGGCACAGGGTTCCGGTTCTGACCAAGGAAACTGGACCGATGGCAGTGCCACAACCACCCTCTAAACGCCACAACCACCCGCCAAAGGCCAAAAGCGAGGCATAGCACCAGATAGCACCAGACCCAACGCCTGCCCCCGCCCACCTCCCAGCAGCGCGCGGCCCAGCCGGTGTTGCAGGCGGAAGGACAGCACCGTCAGCGGGCGGTACGACTTGTGGCTCATGGGGCTGCGCAGCTGCTGGCCCCTGCATTGGGTGAGCAGCAAACACACGTTGCGACGGAGCTATGCGCTTGGCGAGCAGGGCGCAGGGAGGGCATCCGCGCACGGCAGCTGCACGGCTGGGCAGGGCAAGTAGGCACGTCGGCTGGTAAGCGGCACCAACTGTCAGCGAAGACGCATACCAAAAGTCGTTAGTGACCAGGGCCCGCAGCGGCTTGCGGTCGTCGGTGACGTCGCCATTGTAAATCTGTTTGCACCCACAGCGGAGCAGCAGGGAGGTTGAGCAAGAGCAGGTGTGGTGGCGCAGCCTGCTTCACAAGCACACACGCAGCGGCCGCATCCCACCCTTCTTGTACCACAGCACTCACAATGGCGAAGCTGTCATCGAACGTAAACTGGGCTGTGAGGGTGTTGGCATAAACGGCGGCAGCCACTGCCGCGAGCAGCAGCGGCGTGGGCGGCAGGCGGCGGCGCCGCCGCCCCTGCTCAGGCATGTGGCGGCGGCCTCAGATCTCTGCACCTCGTATCGATCAAGCGCGGGCAACGTAGCGACGCAGCGCCACGGGCAGGAGCCGGGTTTGGGAGCTCTCGCGCAGGGGAGGAGGGCTCAGCCGCTCCTGCGCTTAGCCAACATGCCCTCCGGTCCTGCCGTTAATTGTTGAAAGTGAACAGTGCCCCTACAAGCGCCCGATGGGGGTGTTCTGGACGCCGCCCCGTCACGCCAGGTCGACGGCTCGATGTGGGGGCAGGACGGACCCACGCTGCTCTTTGACGGTCCAGTTGCTCGGTTTCGCATTGCGCCCGGCACTATTCGTGTTATGAAATTGCCTGGATGCTGCTGGCCTGACCATAGAGTGTGGTACGCATGCAGGCGAATGGTGCCGGCTCTCAACCGGCACACGGTGGCACCCTGCTCCATGCCTGCTGGAGTGAACGCTTTACAGCGTTTTTGGGGCGCAGTTGAGCTTTACAGTGCGGCCAGGAGCCTGCACCTCACAGGTGACCGACCAGAATCGCAGCATCATCTACTTGGAGCGCAACAAGGAGGGCAAGGGCAACGCGGTTGCCGCATGGTGCCACCCCAGGAAGGGCCGGGGGAGCGAGTCAAGGCCGGCCAGGGCTACGCGCTGTATCCCGCCTGCTACGAAAGCGGCAAGATCAACAAGAGCAGCGCCGCCGCCTCGGCGTGGCAGCGCGCCCACGTGCGACTGCCGCACGGCTGTAATGCAACCTGCGATGACCTGCACCTGCACCCTGGCTGCACTCCCCCTGCCACCCCTGCCACCAGTGCCCACAGTTCAGTGGCAACGAGATGCTCAGATCGGTCCACCACGGCCAGTGGCACATCGACAAGGTGTGGCTGTTGTGTGGGACACTTAACCTTGAAGAAGCACAGCCCTGCTCAGGCCTGTGGCGGCGGGTTCAATCTCTCTACAAGCGATTCAGGGCGCGCAACGTAGCGACCCAGCACCACGGCGGGGGCCGGGTTTAGAGCGGTTCTTCGCGCAGGGGAGAGGACTCGCCGCTCTGTGCTCACCCATATGGCACTGGACGCAAGCTGTTGTAATAAGCGCCCCTTACGAGCCCTTACGAGCCCCCGATGGTTGCTGTGCTCCACCGCATCGTCAGACGCCAGGTCGACCTCTTGGTGTCGATGAGTTAAACGGCATGGAACACAACATACAGTGCTGTTTTGAGACGACTAGTCCATTGCATTCTTGCAGCACCTGCAGGCCTGGCTCAAGGCGGTGTGGTACGCGCGCAGCCCACCACCGACGCGAGCCTGCAACCGGCACATGGTGTGTGGCACCCTTGACGGCCTGCACGGCACCGCCTGCAGCAACGAATATTTGCAATTTGACATTACAGTGCTGGCAGTTGCGACATGATGGTGCAAGCTGGGCACCGGGCAGGGCGGCTGGCTGCATGCAAGCCCGCGCCAGCGTACTGCCGGCGGGACGGCATGTGTTGTCTCAGCCCCCATGTCTGGAATGCCCGCTGTCGGCGTCAGATCGGAGTCGCTGCCTTGCGTTGATTCGAGTCGAGCAAAGGCGGCCTCTGGGACAGCGGGAGGGAGCAGGAGTCGCTATGCTGCGCGCTCGGGCTCTGTGCGCCCTTGGTGAGAGTGCTCCGATCATGTGAACAGCGATCGCATAGCCGATCGGATAGCCGCTGGGCTAGATGAGGCCCGCGCGCTTCCAGAGACTCGCTTCAAGTGGGGGCGCGGCCACATACGGCGCTGGCAGCAGCCGAATTATCCAGGCATCGGCAGTGCCCCGATGGAGCGGCAATGCTGCCCCGGCTCTCCTCCCGCCGCCGCCGCTGCCGCCGCCTCGAGTCCGGCCGGCCCCTCATGTGTGCCCTCTTGCCCCTGCTGCCCTGCAGCGCTGCTGGCTGTTGCCGCCCAGGCGGTGCACCTGAACTTCGAGAAGGGCCTGGAGGGCTGGGAGCACTCGGAGGAGTCCAAGTGGATTGGCCGCTTCGAGGCCGAGGTGCCTGCCAACCTGGAAAAGAAGGCGCTTAAGGTGCGGGTGCTTGCAGCTGGCTGAGGGCAGCAGCCAATGCATCTGCGTAGCATTAAATGCCATGCAAGCCATGCAAGCGCTGCATGTGCGGCGTGCACATTCAGCGCAGGGCTCGGCTGCACTGTCACATGACGATGCCGCGTGCACGCTCCGGCACGCAAGTCAGGCCATGCGCACTCGCCCCATCTGCTCATGCGCTGGCCCCATCTGCAGGTCCCCGACAAGGCCAAGCACTACGGCATCTCCACGGTGCTGAAGGAGGCTGTGGACCCTGCCAAGGACCTGGTGCTGCAGGTGGGTGCTGGGCACTGGCTGGTGCATGGTTTGGTAGTTCAACAAGCGGTTTGAGCGAGTTGGTCAGCATTGGCGGTGGCACACTCCGAGGCCCGGTGCCGCAGGTGGGTGCTGGGGAATGGCTGGCTGGCGTGGATGCTGATCGATGACTGGAAGCGCGTGCTGTGGCGCGACCTCGGCCTGCAACACACTTGCTGCAGTCGGGTACATTGGGTGGCAACATTAGGCTTGGGGCAATGCACAGTATCGTGTAGCAGTACTGCCTCGTCCGCTTGCTGGGGCCGTTCGGCTGTGCTGGCGACCCGCCGCTCACAAGCCCGCTTCTGCCATAGACAATGCCCCAGCTCTGGCCTTCGGTGTGGACCCGCCACTCACAGGCCAGCCACTGCTGTATGCATCTCCCCAGCCCTGGCCGTTGGTTTTACCCTTCTGAGTGCGCCTTCAACACCCCGCTGATTGATGCAGTACGACCTGAAGCTCACCAACGGCCTGTCCTGCGGCGGCGCCTGTGAGTGCCGGGGAGGGCAGAGGCTGGGCGGGGTGGTGAACCCACGGGCTCTGGGCAACTCCCCACCACCTGGCGTGCCCATCTGCCCGCCATGCGCTGCCGCTTCAGCTGCCCTGCTGCATGCGCCTTGCTTGCCATGCTGACGGAGCCCGTGTGCTTCAACCCCACTCACTGCCGTGTCACTCCCGCCTCTCCACTCTGGCTGCGTCCGCCCCTGCAGACATCAAGTTTGTGACCGCCGACAAGAAGTTCACCCCCAAGGGGCTGAAGGATGACACCCCCTACACCGTCATGTTTGGCGCCGACAAGTGCGGCGACACCAACAAGGCAAGATGGTTGGTTTGGGGGCGGGGCGGTTGCTGGGTTAGCAGGCCGGAACCCGCACCAGTGAGTGTGCGGCGCCGAACAAGTGCGGCGACACCGACAGGTTTGCCAGCTTGGCAGGACGCGTGTGTACGTGGCGCACGTCTGTGGTTGCAGTCAGGACAGTGCGTGTGGCTACCGGCTGTTGCGCATGCAGCATCGCTCGAGTGCTGTCACAGGCCCTGCCGCTCACAAGCCCTGGCCCCCTGCATCCCTGCCGCAGGTGCACCTGATCCTGCGCCACAAGTCTCCCAAGACCGGCAAGGTTGAGGAGAAGCACCTGAAGAGCCCTCCCTTTGTGGAGACCGACACCAAGACGCACGTGTACACCGCCATCCTGCGCGCCTCCAACAACAGGTGGGCTGGGTGCGGCTGGGTTTGCAGCAGGGCCGAGGCCCCTTGTTTGGGGGGCACCAGCGACTGCGCAAGCGCTGGCCAAGCTCCCCAACGGCATACCGCAGCCACACCTCAACGCGTTGCTGCTGTGCATGTGGGTTGCTGCAGCTGCTTGGCTGATCAAGTGGCAATGCTTGAATGCAGACTGAGCTCCCCTGCCCGCTTCCCTCTGCAGCTACGCTGTGCTGGTTGACGGCGAGGAGAAGAAGGCGGGCAGCCTGTTTGAGGACTTTGAGCCCGCCATCAACCCGCCCGAGACCATCCCCGACCCCGAGGACAAGAAGCCCGCCGACTGGGTGGACGAGGCGCGGTGAGCAGAGCTCTGACGGGGGACTGCACGCCATGGCTGACCATGCGCTGAGCACATACAGTTGATACCGTCTGTGTGCACCAGGCGCTGTGCTGCATGCTGCTGCCGCTGCACAGAGTGCTTGTTGCGGGTCCGCATGGTGGTGGCATGCAGGTTGCGGCATGCCGGCCAGCTGCCGCCCAGTAAGCCATTCACGCACCTTCACAACCTGCCTTCCTGCCTGCCCACCGCAGCATCGCCGACCCCGATGCCAAGAAGCCCGACGACTGGGATGAGGACGCGCCCATGTGAGCAGCGGTTGCTATGTTCCGCTGCTGGGTTTGCTGACAGCTGTGCAGCGCATCTGGCGCCTCCGCATTCAAGCTTCGCGCTGACAGTTGGCTGGCGTAGTGTGGCCGAGCCTGGGTCACTGTTAGCAGGTTGGCTGCTTACATGACCGCGGTTGCAGCAGAGCATTCTGTAGCAGCCTCTGCATGCGGGACCGCACACATGCATGCACAGCGCTGCCTGCTGCATACCTGCCTTCCGCTTGCAGGGAGATCCCTGATGAGGATGCCAAGAAGCCCGAGGGCTGGCTGGACGACGAGCCCGCTGAGATCGACGACCCCGGTGGGTGATGTGCACCTGAGCCACCCCTGCAGCCTCGCACCAGCTGGTGCTGTTGGGTCTGCTGGGAAGGCAGCAGGGTCTGCTGAGAAGGCAGCAGCCAGGCGTGGCACGCAGCAGAGGCTGGCTGTGGCGCGCGGCATGTGGCATCTGGCGCGCGGCCGCCTGCGGCACCTGCATCCTGGTGCAAACAAAGCACAGCACTGCCCCCGCCGCACTTTTACAGAGGCCAAGAAGCCCGAGGACTGGGATGATGAGGAGGACGGCGACTGGGAGCCGCCTAAGGTGCCCAACCCCAAGTGCGAGAAGGGCTGTGGCGAGTGGAAGCGCCCCAACAAGCCGGTGGGTGTGGCAAGGGAGTGGCGTGGGTGGTGCTGCGCTGTGGGGCCGCTGGGTAGCGGCACGGATGTGGATGCACGCATGCGGCTGGAGGGCAGGGCAGGTGGCCCGCAGGCCATGTTGAGGGCGAGGTGCTGTGCCTCCCCTCGTCCTGCCGCGCTCGGCCTTGCACCCCCGCCGACCCTCCCTCACCTTCTGCCACCTCCCTCGCCTCAATCCCACCCAACAGAACCCCGCCTACAAGGGCAAGTGGTCGGCCCCCATGATTGACAACCCCAAGTACAAGGGCGAGTGGAAGCCCAAGGAGATCCCCAACCCCGACCATGTGAAGGACCCCGCCCCCCTGACCAACATCGGCAAGGTGAGGCCCGAAACGTTGTCGCCCATAACCGGCAACGTTTTTCTGGATTTGCAAAATAAGGGTAGCAACACAAGGGCTTGCAAGCTGGGTGTGGAATCTGCCCCTCTGACCAACGTCGGCAAGGTGAGGCCCCGTGGCGTGCAGGCTGGGTTTGGTTTGCGTCTGGTTTGGTTTGGTGGAATGCTGAAGCCCCTTGCCAGAACCACCATGCGGGTGACACGCTCCTGAGGCCACATGGCTTGCAAGCTGGGTTTGGGACCCTGCTGAGCTTTAAGGGCAAGCCCGGAGCCCCAAGCGCGAGCATGGCAAGGCCGCACAGTGGCGGGGCGGCTGCTGTTCCCAGCACGTAGCCTGCGGGCCTGAGCGCGTGCCTGGAGCACGCAGGCCCATGGGTCACGGCAGGCAGTGTGCTACTTTTGTGCCTGTGCTGCTGCTGCGGTGCCTGTGCTGCTGCTGCGGTGACTATGCTGCTGCTGCGGTGCCTGACCTGCGCCCCGCCCCTGCCGCAGGTGGGCGCCGCCGCCATTGAGATCTGGACCATGGATGATGGCTACTTCTTCGACAACATTGTCATCTCCAACTCCGTGGAGGAGGCCGAGAAGGTGGGAGGGTCTTTTTTAACAAGCTGCCGTGCTTTGCATCAGAGCGGGGTGGTGCTTGCGGGTGGGCAGGGCGAGGACACGTGTTGCATGCGGCGTCATCTCCAGCACTGCGGAGGTGGGGGAGAAGGTGGGTGGCTGCGCCTGGGTGGCAGCTGCTTGAGGGGTGCACACCACTTTTAAGCGGGGATGGGCAGTCTTGGTTTCGGTGCGCCAACCCCTCGCTGCTGCAAGCTCATAGGCGGGCACCGCCGCCTGGCCAGCGCACGTCTCAGCGTTTTCGCCTGCTCCTCTCACGCCACCTGTACGCAGGCGCGGGCCAAGACTTGGGAGCCCAAGAGGAAGATCGAGGTGCGCTGAGCTGGCACCCGCTCCTGCGGCTGGTTGTGGGGGAAGCCGAACAGCTGTCGCGCCGGCTCCGGCACTCCCGCTGCCAAATCCGCCGCCGCGCCTTGCGTGCTCAGCTGCCGCTGCCCGCTGCAAGTGCCCTGCCTCCTGCCCCCCCTCCCTCGCTCAACCATGTGTACTTGTTCCTTCCTTTGACCGAAAAACAGGACAAGCTGGAGGAGGAGGAGCGGAAGAAGGCTGAGGAGGAGGCGAAAAAGGCGGCTGAGGAGGGCGGCAAGGATGGGGAGGACAAGAAGGAGGAGGAGGGCGAGGAGAAAGCGGAGGAGAAGAAGGAGGAGGAGGAGGATGTGTACGCAGACGAGCTCTGAGCAGCTCGACACTCGCGATCCGGCACGGGCAGCTGTGTTTGGCATCGTTTGGGCGACTGCAAGTCGGCGGCGGCGCCGCACGGCCAGCCCGCTCCCGCCCTTCCTGCTTGCTTCTCAGTCCCTCGCCAGACTTCACATTGCATTTCATTCCAGCCACACTTGAACTCTGTACACCTTCTCTGCCAGTGGCTGCGGCGTGTAAGCGGCTGGCTGCATCCGGAGGGTGCCGCATGGCAACGTACAGGCGGCTGTACTGCTGGGGGTGCAGACGGCAGGGAGTTGAGCGGCCCACCTTCGACTTGGCGTAGATCGGTCGTGTGACTCCGCTGGTCCGCCGCTGCAGCCCTCTGGACCTGCGCGTTGCTGGAAGGCGATGATGGTGGCGCGAGTCGCCGCTGCAGCCCTCTTGGCGCTGCTGTGCATTGCCAGCTGCAGTGCAGTGCGGCTGGACTCGGACCTGGGCGCCTGGATCCACAGCTCAGCAGAGAAGTACACGGGCCAGTTCAAGGCCACGGAAGAGGGCCTGACGGTGCGCGGCTTACGCCCTGGATGGGCAGAAGCGCAGATCGGGCGCAGTGCGGGCTGCCGGCGCCACCGCCATGTGCCGCCGCCGCCGCCGCTCGCGCCCAGCCCCTGTCTGCGCTCCTGCAGGTTCCTGAGAAGGCCAAGCACTACGGCATCTCGCGGCTGCTGGACACGCCTGTGGACCCCTCCCAGGACCTGGTGCTGCAGTACGAGCTGAAGCTGGGCAACGGCCTCACCTGCGGCGGTGCATGTAAGCGCGGCGGCGGCGGCGGCGGGAGGGGCGTCGGTGCCAGCGAGGCCCGGATTTGGGCTGTTCAGAGATTGGCCGCTGAGCACCCGCTTGTCAGGCCTTGCAGGGCGTGTTGGATGATGCACCAGAGGGCAGCGAGACGGCTGATTCGTCAACCCACACACGCTCGATCTGTTGCCGCCCACCCTTACTTGCCCCCCGGTTCATCCCACTCCCACTGCTCATGCAGACCTGAAGTTTGTGACTTCCGATGATGCCTTCACCCCCAGCGGCCTCAAGGACGACACCCCCTACACCGTCATGTTCGGTCCTGACAAGTGCGGTGCCACCAACAAGGCGAGTTGGCTGGTTTGAGGGCGGGGTGGTTGTTGGGCTTGTGGGCCGGACCGCCGCACCAGTGAGTGCGTAGCCCCGACAAGTGCGAAGCCGCCAACACGGTGGGCGGCCCCCGGGAGCAGGCGGGAGTGCTGCAGCGCTGTTGGGGGCGGGGCGGTGGCACACGTGCGGCTTGTCACGTGTGCCTGCTGTGTTACGCAGCAGCTGCAGATGCGCAGGGCCGGCCGCTGTGCGAGGCTTGGTGCCGCGGCATGCCCGCCAGCGAGCGCTTCATGTTGTGACTGCATGCAATTGGCAAAACCTTGCACCCCGCCCCACCTGACCACCCTGCTCTGTCTTCAACGTGCAGGTGCACCTGATCCTGCGCCACAAGTCTCCCAAGACCGGCAAGGTTGAGGAGAAGCACCTGAAGACGCCTCCTTTCGTGGAGACCGACAAGAAGACGCATGTGTACACCGCCATCCTGCGCGCCTCTAACAACAGGTGGGCTTGCTTGAGACACACAGCGGGGCAGAACGGATTCTGTTCATTGGCTGCAGCCGAGGGTTGGCTGGTGACGCAAGTGCAGCACGTGCGCTCCGCCCCAGGCCTTGCGTTGCTGTGGTGCCTTAGTGACTGACCCTGCTTGCACGCTGCGCCGCTCTGCTGCCCTCCTCCCGCAGCTACGCTGTGCTGGTTGATGGCGAGGAGAAGAAGGCGGGCAGCCTGTTTGAGGACTTTGAGCCCGCCATCAACCCGCCCGAGACCATCCCCGACCCCGAGGACAAGAAGCCCGCCGACTGGGTGGACGAGGCGCGGTGAGCAGAGGAGGTCTTGGGGGCGCATGGCAGGCAGGCAGCTTTGGGTGCCGAACGGATGGCAGCACAGCAAGCAGTGGGAAGTGGCCACGGGCACGTGATGGAAGGTTGTTGGTTGCGTCTGGCAGCTGCAGCGAGCACAGCATGATGTCGCCTGTGCTGTTAGCTGCAACACAGCACTTGACGTGGCTGCCGCCTGTGGCCTGCCGCCTGTGCGCCCGCGCGCTACTGAGGCGCATGCGCAGAGGCAGGTTGGACGTGTTGCTGACCGCCTGCCATGCCTGCCCTCCCTGCCTGCCCACTGCAGCATCGCCGACCCCGATGCCAAGAAGCCCGACGACTGGGATGAGGATGCGCCGCGGTAAGCTTTGGTTTGGGTGGTGCTGTCCATTTGCCATGCCGAGCTGCTGCTGGAGTCGGGTTGCATGGCAGCATGTGGCAAACAGTGCGTGCTGTGTGCATCCACCGCACAAACCGGCAACCGGTACAAGGGGACCCGCTGGACAGCTCACCATATATGCATGTTCTCTTGACGCTCTTGCTGCAGCAGAGCATTCTGTAGCAGCCACTGCATGCGGGACCGCACACATGCATGCACACCGCTGCCTGCTGCGTACCTGCCTTCCGCTTGCAGGGAGATCCCTGATGAGGATGCCAAGAAGCCCGAGGGCTGGCTGGACGAGGAGCCCGCTGAGATCGACGACCCCGGTAAGCTATGTTGGTTGGCTCATGCGGTTTGTTTGGTTTTGTTTGCGCATTGGCAATCAGTCTGAGGGAGGCAGTGTGAGCGATGCGTGCCTGCCGCCGCTGCCCCTGCACACCCCTCTTGCCGCTGCTGCCGCTGCAGCAGGCCACCACGCCTGTCGACTGCATCTGCCATCTCATTTGCAAGCACCTCGTTCACACACTGTGCAGAGTCCACCAGCTGCCGCCTAGCAACTGCATCTGTAGTCTCATTTCGCATCCCTCGTTTCCACACACTGTGCAGAGGCCACCAAGCCGGAGGACTGGGATGAGGAGGAGGACGGCGACTGGGAGCCGCCTAAGATTGTCAACCCCAAGTGCAAGGATGCCCCCGGCTGCGGCGAGTGGAAGCGCCCCAACAAGCCGGTGAGGCGGCGGTGGCCTTGTCTTGTGTGTTGCGCGCCTTGCAATTTGTGACGGTCTGTCGGGCCCCCAGCAGGCGGTGCAGCAGCACTGCAGGTCGGTGCCGACCTGCCAGCATGGGGCCTTGGGGTGTTTGTGTGGGCATTTGGCATGGCCGCTCCCCCGCAAGGCGATGGCTTGCACGCTGCAGGCACCCAGGGCTGTTCAGTTGCATGCCAGCCGGCCCACACACGCCGTCCTGCCCCCCTCGCTGAGCGCCTGTTGAAGCCTTCTGCTGCCTCCCCTCCATCCCCGCCCACAGAACCCGGCCTACAAGGGCAAGTGGTCGGCCCCCATGATTGACAACCCGGCCTACAAGGGCGTGTGGAAGCCTCGCGACATCCCCAACCCCGACTACCACAAGGACGACACCCCCCTGGCCCACATTGGCAAGGTGAGGCACATGGCTTGCAAGCTGGTTTG
This sequence comes from Chlorella sp. Dachan, assembly GCA_006782975.1. Lineage (NCBI taxonomy): Eukaryota > Viridiplantae > Chlorophyta > Trebouxiophyceae > Chlorellales > Chlorellaceae > Chlorella > Chlorella sp. Dachan. The sequence continues at coordinate 3,282,772 of RRZL01000082.1, read as the reverse complement.
GGTTTGGGTTGTTAGGGTTTTGGCTAGGTTGAGCACTAGTGCAAGGACGGCACCCCCCTGGCCAACGTTGGCAAGTTGAGGATGGCTTGCAAGCTGGGTTGGGTTTGAGTTAGGTGGGGGCCAGAGCGAAGCCCCTGGCCAGACCAGGGGTCGACCCGCCCTTAGGTGGGAGAGGGAGGGGACAGCCGGCAGGATTTATTGGTGTGCGATGTTGCAAGGATTCAAGATCAAGGTGGCTGCTGCCGCCCGGCCAGAGCTGTTGAGCGGGCCCACACATCGGCACACATCCTGCACCACGTTGGCACACCCCCTGCAGGTTGGCGCCGCTGCCATTGAGATCTGGACCATGGACGACGGCTACTCGTTTGACAATGTGGTGGTGTCCAACTCCGCGGAGGAGGCTGCTGAGGTGTGTCGAAGTGCGACTGGATTTGTGTGCACGATGGCCTAAAGGTTGTCAGACAGCAGTGCAGGCAGTGCTGAAGGTTGCGAGAGAACCTTGCAGGCAGTGCTGGTTGGCGGTGTGCAACTCTGGGGAAGCGGCCGGGGGGTGCGTAGCTGCGAGTTGCAGTTTAGCATGCAGTTGCAAGTGGATGATGTGGCTCCTGGGCGGCACGCCTGCACTGCACGGTTGCACACCCACCATGTGGGGTGGCACGTCCCCCTCTGTGCCTTGCTTGCGGCACCCGTGAGCCGCAACCGCTGCTGACCTGCCGCTTTCATGCTGCTTTGCCCGCTGTGCCCACAGGTTCGCGAGAAGACTTGGGCACCCAAGCGCGCCGCAGAGGTGAGCCGAGCGGGGCAGCAGTTGGGGCAGGTGTCGCCCTGCCTTTGGGCTGCTCGCATCGCACGGCGGTGGGCATGCATGGAGGCAGCTGCTGAGGCGAGGCCACTCCTCCACCTGCCATGTGACTAACACCCCAAAGTAACCGAACCAAAATAACTGCCGCAGGACGCCAAGGAGGCTGAGGAGAAGAAGGCGGCCGAGGAGAAGCGCAAGGCGGAGGAGAAGGCAGCAGCTGAGAAGAAGGCGGCGGGTGGCGAGGACAAGGTGGGTTGGGTGGTGGGCAGCCACTGGTGTGCAGCCACCGCCATTGGGGTGGGATGGTGGGGATTGGTCAATTGGCACCCGGGCCAGTACCAATAATTGGCACCCGGGGTCAGGTGGCGCTGTGCTGCCGGTTGGGAGGTCACTTTGTCGGGGTCGCTCGCCATGTGGCTCATGGGTTCTCGCCATGCCTTCCTTCCTGCCTGCCTGCCGCAGCTGGCGGCCCTGATCGGCACCATCTTTGACTCCCCGCTGCTGGCGCCGTACGCCGTGCAGCTGGCGCCGGTGCGTCCCCTGGCTGTGGGGCTGCCGTTACAGAGTGCTGCTGTGGTTGAGGCTGGGGTAGCAGCGCAAGTGCCCCTGTGCTCCATGAGCGCTCGCAGCTGGCGCCGGTGCGTCCGCTGGCTGTGCTGCCACCGCGTGTGCCGCGCACTTGGCCGTTGGTGAACTGAGCAGTACCCCATGCCTGATCTCACCTAACCGCTCTACCCCTCTTCCCTCCCCCACCCATGCACCCCTCCAGGTGCGCGCCTACTTTGAGTCCAACCCCATCTACCTGCTGGCGGGCCTGGTGGGCCTGCTCTGCCTCCCCCTCTCCCTCCTCATCCTCCGCTCCGCCGGCAAGGGCGCACAGGTGAGGCGCAAGCGGGCGCGGGGGAAGCGGGTGCGGGCGGGCGGCTCAAAAGGTTGATCAAGCGGCGCTCCAAAGGTTGATCGAGCAGGCTGACTTGGAGGCTGGCTCTGCAGACGCGCACGCGTCCTGAGCGCCCGGTGTGCTGCTTGCCCTGGCTGCCGCCCTGCCGCTGCGCCTCGACTGCGGCCCGCGGTTGGCTCAGGCTGCTCACGAAGCGTGGCCCACACATTGGCCTGGTGGTTGCTGATTTTGCCGAGTGAAGCCCTGCTGATCAAAGTCCCTGCTGATCAAAGTCCTATTCGAAAATCGATTCCTCCTCTTCTGCAGCCCACTGTGGGCGAGGCCAAGAAGCGCGACATCACCGGAGAGGACGACAAGCCCGCGCCCAAGAAGGCCGGCGGGCGCAAGGCGCAGGAGAAGGGTGCGCGGGGTGGGGGGATGTGGTACGGGTGCGCAGAGGGAGGAGTGAAGTGGTGGGATGGGATGTCGGCTGGTGTGGTGGGATGGTGTGGTGGGCGGGCAAGCGATGCTGACGGTCGGCACGGCGCAGGGTTGGCCGACCTAGTTTGCGCACTGGCAGTTCCTGGCGTGTGGCACTGCAGCTCGTCCGGCGGCGGCGGCGGCGGCGGCAGTGGCAACGGCCGGCGGTGGCGGCGGCGGCACCACCACCTGTTAGCTTGTCCTGCCTTGGGCCCGCACGCTCATTTACGCTTGCTGCCCCCCTCTTGTCCCCCCTGCAGAGGAGATTGAGGAGGAGGAGGAAGAGGAGGAGGAGGGCGAGGAGGAGGAGGAGGAAGAGGAGGAGGAGAAGGAGCCACGTGGGGCTGCACGCCGCCGCGCCCGCCGCGACTGAGCGGCCGCCTCTCGCCTTTGGCTGGGCAGGGACCGCCGCGACCCAGCGGGGCCCTGCCTGCGATGCCCTAGGCTAGGCCCGGTTGCCCAGCGGGCGACGCGCTGAGCTGGCGCCGCCACGCACAGGCGGCATGCAGCAGCGCACACGTTGCAGCAGCAGCGTGCCGAGGGCGGGCAGCGGCTTGAGCGGGGCGGCGAGGAGCCGCCACACGTTGCCGCTGCCTGGGGCCCACGGCAGCAGCAGAGAGGGGCTGGTGGGGCAGCTGGGCGCAGGCAGTCTGCATGCCACGCTGTTTCCTCCAGACCTCCACTTTTCCCAGCGTCATTGCGTTTGCTTTGTGTCTCCCGATTCGCACCATTTGGACTTGACCCTCACCTGCACGGGCAGCGGCGGTCTGTGCCCCGCTACCCACTTTCATTCCATGCTCCCCTTGCTCCCGCCGCCTGCCTCGCACGGCAGCGCTGGCAACCTTGCAACACGATGGGTGTTCAGGCAGCTTTGGACCAGGCAGAACAGGCAGGGTCTGCGCTGCAACAATGCGGCGGTGCAAGGAAGGGCGATGAGCATGCCGCGGCGGGTCTCCTTGGCTTTCGGTACGCTCCCTGGTCATTTCGTTAAACCCTCGATGCTCGCCTCGATGCCTCCTTGAGTGCTGGTGCCATGCTGAGGCAGGCAGCGCGCAGCATTGGCCGCCGAGGGGCGGCCACCTGGGCGCCTGGCTCGGGAGGGTCCCCATTCCTCTCAAGCTCACTCTTGAACGTCTCGTGGGGCGATCCATCAACCATGGCCGGCCTTGAAGGCGCGCTCCTGACCGCAGGGAACCCCCTCCTCGACCTGTCGGCTGTGGTGTCCCAGGAGCTGCTGGACAAGTATGGGGTGCGCATGGGGTGCGTGATATCACCTCTAAATTTCAACGGGGGCGCGTGCAAGCCCCGGTCGGCCACCATCACCTGCGGATGGCACGCTCTGGCGCCTGCCAGGCCCTCTCATGCACTGCAATCGATGCATGGCGAGCCGCCTGCATTCAATGGATGCGCGGCAGGCACGCTTGGCGGCATGGCCGCCGCCGCCGCCTGCCGCCGCCGCCACCCGCAGCTGCTGCAGTTGCTCGCCCGCCTGCAACGCTCCCTCGCCTCACACCCTCGCGAAACCCTTTCCACCCCTGCAGCTGAAGCTGGGCGACCAGATTCTGGCAGAGGAGAAGCACCTGCCGCTGTACAAGGTGCGGGGTGCTGCGGGTGGTTGGGGCCGGGCGCTGCTCATGGCCAGCCGGCTTGCGACTGCCTTGCAGGCCGGGCCAGCTGCTGCCTCTGCACTGGGCTTCCCTGCAGTGTTGACTCGTCATTTATTTTCCGACCCGCAGGAGCTGGAGGAGAAGTTTACGGTGGAGTACATTGCGGGCGGCGCAACCCAGAACTCTGCACGCGTGGCGCAGTGGATGCTGCAGGTGGGCTCGGCTTGCGTTGAGGCTGCCATCTCTGATCCTGCTCGCGCGCCACCACGCATTTGGCATGCCCTGCTCGGCAAGGCCTGGCTAGCAGATGTGGTGACGTGGTGTATGCGGCAGGGCCGCACGCCTGCTTGTTGTGCACTCTTGCTGGTGTGCCCATGACCAGTCTGGCTGGGCAACGGCAGCAGAGGATGCTGAGGCGTGCTGCCGTTTCCGCTGCCGCCGCTGCCCCGCTCGTGCCGGCATCCTGGCGCCACAGCTCAGCGGCCAGCGCCACACCTCCTGCCTGCTCACCACCCCGCAGGTGCCGGGCGCCACCACCTACATGGGCTGTGTGGGCGCCGACCACTATGCTGAAGAGCTCAAGAAGGTCGCCAGCAAGGATGGTGTGAAGGCGAGTTCACTGCAACTGCTCCAACTTTGCTGCTGCACGTTTATTGTTGCAGCTTGTACTCTACCCTGCAGGGCAGCATGTGAGCATGTGTTGAAAGTCAGCGTCTGTGGCAGTCGGGAAGGAATGCCCAGCACGGACGGTATCGATCAGTTGCGTGCACTGCCAAGCGCGGCTTCGGGTGCATGGCTGATTGGCGCCTGCAGCACCGGCTGTGCTCCGACGTGCTAGCAGAGCCTCACACCCGACCCCTGCCCAACACAGCTCAAACTTAACTTCAAGCTCAAACCTGCATCTGCAGGTGCACTACATGGTTGACGCCTCCACCCCCACCGGCACTTGCGCCGCCTGCATCGTGGGCGGCGAGCGCTCCCTGGTGGCCAACCTGGCGGCCGCCAACAACTACAAGGCAAGTTTGGCCGCCTGGTTGGTTGCTTTTCTCACAACTGGGCCGCCGGCCGCAATCCCTGCAGCAATCCTGCAGCAGCCGGCAGCAGCCGGCAGCAATCCCTGCAGCAATCCTGCAGCAGCCGGCAGCAGCCGGCAGCAATCCCTGCAACCCCGCCTGGCTTGCACCGCCACCCCGCCTCTGGCTTGCACCGCCCGCCATCCCTTCTCAACCCCCTTGCACCATCCCGCAAGTCTCCCCCATGGAACACAGTCTGCACCCAAGCCTTGAGTGCCGCATGCCAATTTTTGACTGATCGCTTGCCCCCTTGTCTGCAACAGGTGGACCACCTGCAGCAGCCCGAGAACTTTGCGTGCCTGGAGAAGGCGCGCGTCATCTACTCGGCCGGATTCTTCATCACCGGTCAGTTTCCCTTTCTTTGTTCATCACCGGTCAGTGCCCGGTTTAATTGGGTTACAGTGTGCTGGGCCCCGTTGCATCATGCCCGAAGGCACTTGCTCCCCAGGCGGGGTTTGCTTACGTTCTCGGCAGTTTGCCGACTCGTCCCTCTGTGGCTGCGATGGGGTGCACGGTGACTGCCTGGGTCACTGCTCGCACTGCTCGCAACCGTTGAAGCTACTGGCCCTAACAGCTGCTCACCGCTACACCCACTACACCCGTGCAGTGAGCCCTGAGTCGATGCTGACCATGGCCAAGCACGCTTGCGAGAACGACAAGATGGTGAGAGGCGCCCGGATGCGCGCGCTGGACGCTCCGGGCCGCTTCTTCGGCTGCTGGCACAGTGCTGCCGCTACCGACGCCGCTGATTCTAATGCTCTGGCGCTTCGCTCCGGCACCTGTTGTTCCCCACCAGTGCTCCGACTCTGGGAGCTATCCAGCAGCACCTGTCAAGCGCATCATACTCCCCCATCCCCCTTTGCAGCGCTGCCCCAACCTGTCGGCACTGCCCCACCATCTGTAGGGTGCCGCCAGCGCCGCCTGACCGCCTGGTGTCCCCTCCTGCCTCCCATCCTCCCAAGCGCAGTACTGCCTCAACCTGTCGGCGCCCTTCCAGCTGCAGGGTGTCGTCGCCGCCACCTAACTATCCAGGCCTAACTCTCCATACCGCCCCCCTCCCAACCCTGCCCCGCAGTATTGCCTCAACTTGTCGGCGCCCTTCATCTGCGAGGAGCCGTCACGACCACCCAACTATTTCCAACCGCCCCCGCTATCCTGCAGTACTGCCTCAACCTGTCGGCGCCCTTCATCTGCGAGGTGCCCCCCTTCAAGAAGACGCTCATGGACCTCATGCCCTACGTTGACTACCTGTTTGGTAACGGTGGGTGGCTGCTCAGTTTTTCCAGTCCAACGGGGGGGCCGGGCTTTTTCAGTCTAGCGGGGGTGCTGGATTTTCAGTCCAACTGGGGTTGGGTGGCTGCTACGTGCCGGGTGTGTTGATTTTGGGTGGGTGTGCAATCTGCGGACGCCTCAGAAGACGCGCATTGGACCTCATGCCCCCACTGCGTCGGCTGCCTGTTTGGCCACGGCGAGACGAGAGGCGGCCAGGTTGCCGAATGTTTGGCGCCAGTTGGAGTGCGCCTCATCTGCAGCTTACGTCGCGCAGCAGCGGCCCCTTCAACAAATGGCGTTTGGTTCACAAGGGCTGCCCCGCTGTCTGCCGTGTGCTGTGCAGAGAACGAGGCGCGCGCGTTTGCCAAGAGCGAGGGCTGGGAGACCGAGGACGTGGAGGAGATTGCGCTGCGGGTGAGCGGTTTTGTTGGCTCAACTCACGTTGGTTGAGGCATGTCCATTGATATCGATTGGAGCGAGTCTGTGCTGCGTCTGCATATGGCTTTGCAGGCGTGGAGCGAGAGGGTTGCAGTTGATGGTCATGCGTGGCGATGCATGCCCCAGTGCAGTCGCAGCATGGCTGAGGTCCCCCCTCACCCAGCGCCCCTGGCCCGCCCTCCTCTGCCCCCGCTCTGCAGATAGCTCGTTTCGGCAAGGCCTCTGGCGTGCGGCCGCGCACAGTCGTCATCACTCAGGTGTGGCATTGCTGCGCTGGCTGTGCTGGGCGCTGTGGCATTCATGGCACGCCTGCTTGCGGCCAGGCTGCAGTTGGAGTTGTGCCAGCTTGATATGTGCCATCCTGTGATGGGGACCCAGGTGGCGCCGTCTCAATCCCTCTGGCGTCTGCCCCAACACTGCATGCCGCCGGGCGCCCAGGACCAGCATGCCGACCGTGCCCCTGCCATCATGCCATTGCAGGGCGCCGACCCGACTGTGGTGGCGCTGGGCGGCCGCATCCTCAAGTTCCCGGTGAGTACTTGACATGTTGACTTTGTTTTTAGTTATCTCGACTTGATTTTTCAGTACAGCTTCCACGGTTTTCAAAACGTTCTGTCCCAAGTTCGTGTGCAATGCATGTCCTGCAGCCAGGGTGTGTGCAAAGGTTGCTGGATGTCGGTCGCCAGCTGTTGCCAAACTGACGCCTGCCTGGAGCCTGCCTGCCATGAGTGGTTTCATCCATTGGTGTGACCCATCCTAAGCGCTCTGCCTCTCATCCCATTCTTACTCCAAAGGTCACCCACGTGCCCGCCGACAAGCCGGTGGGCACCAACTGCTCGCCCCACACCCCCAGCTCCCTCGATCAAGCACACGTCCTCTCTCTGCGTTTTTAACCTGCTGCAGGTCACCCGGGTGCCCGCCGACAAGCTGGTGGACACCAACGGCGCGGGCGACGCCTTTGTGGGCGGCTTCCTCTCGCAGCTGGTGAGCCTGCTGGGGGCTTAAGTGCTGTGCAGCACTCCCTCAACCCCTGCTGGGTGCGCGGCGTGAGCCAGGCCGGCATCCCACTGCTGTTGGCATTGCAGTACAAACCCGTGCGGCCGCCCGCAAGTGTGCGGCAAGGACGTGGGGGCGCATCTGCAGCCCATCTCGTGCGGGCAATGTTCACGACCTTCCCCTGAACATGCAACCTTTTTTCGTGACCCTGCTGCCATTGCCTGTAGGTGTGCGGCAAGGACGTGGCCGAGTGCGTGCGCGCGGGCAGCTACGCGGCGGGCGTCATTGTGCAGCGCAGCGGCTGCACCTTCCCTGACAAGCCCTTTGGCTTCTCCTGGGCGTGATCTGTTAGCTTCTCCTGGGTTTGATGCGCCGCCCCTGCTGGAGCCAGGATCAGCTGGCTGAGCCGCTTGGGTGTGCGCAGCAGCCAGCAGCAGCAGCAGCAGCAGCGTCAGCCTGGCTGTGATGCGCCGCCCCTGCTGGAGCTGTGTGGCCACGGCAGCGGCTGTAACTGTTTGCCCGGCTGCGTTGTAAGCCGGCGGCTCGGGAGCAGCGGCGGCCGGCGCGGACCTCTGACCCCCCTCCCTCGCTCCTCATTCATTTATTTGTGTGATGCATGGCCCCTCCGCTCCCAGCCGCCGCGGCCCCGGGTTGCACAGCTCCTGTGCAGCAAATACAGCAGGCATTGGTTGGCGGCATGGGGCGGGCGCAAGTTGCCAGGCTGTTTGAATGACGAACCCGTGCGGCCCGCATGTTGGGGGAAGGGCCCATTTGATCCCGCTTCACACCTGCGCTGGCGCACGCCCACAGGCTGAAGCCCATGCTATGCCTGTCGACACGCTGTTCGGCGTATTACGTGAGAAAAAAATGGCATGGCGAAGCGCAAGTTGTGGTATGGCTGTGAATCTGGGAGCGAGGCAAGGTAGCCTTCTAAGCAAGCAAGTAAGCGAATACAGCAGGCAGGCAGACACAGCAAGGGGTTTACGGCCACTCGCCGGCCTAGGGGCAGGGTGCACGCTGCGGTCGACGCAGAAGGTGCATTGCACGCCACAGAGAGGTTGCGGAAGAGGGGGAGAGAAGGGGCAGCACGCGATGGTTGTGGTTCAAGCAGGCTCGGAAGCAGTTCCCCCAAGGAACTGAGGCGGAGCATGTTCGGGGATGTTGGGAACTGTGGTATTGTGGTGTCATGGAGTGGGTACTCAGACGGGCATGCAGGGGGAACAGAAACGATCCCATCAAATGGAAAGGGTCCAAGTTTGGGGGAATCGGGGCACCGGGAGTGCCCTCCCCGAAGGTCGCTTCGGGTGCAAGCGCCAGCCAATACGGCGGCTGGCCCAACTTGCAGCGCTCAGCTGCCACAAGCCGGCCGGGCGGCCGGCCTCAAACAAGACGTAAAAATCGACTCCCAAGTCGCTACATGCTGTGGCCAGCGGGCCCACGGGAGCCAAATACACCCTGCTCGCCAGGTGGGGCATGCAGCAGGCCGTGCAGTGAGGCCAGCGTGCCATACTGGCCGGCCTGACCCGTCAGCTGCAGTCCGTTGACTGCACCCACCAGTGCTGCCACGTCGCTGTCGCCGCCGCGCTGCGCCAGCTCTGCACGCTGCGCAGGGGCGCCTGCTGCCGCCAGCTGTGGGCTGGACGCCGCGGGCTGTGGGCTGGAGGCAGACGCCATGTCAGCAGCCGCCGCGCTGCCGTCTGGGTCAGCAAGCAGTGCGGCCTGAATCAGCTGCAGCACATCGGGGCCTCCCTCCGTCTGCAATGCCGCCAGCTGCGTCGGCCCACCCAGCGCAACCTGCAGCAGCACCACGGCCGCGGCACGCCGCATGGCCGGCCGGCTGCTGTCCAGCCGGCGCAGCAGCACCTTGACGCCGTCACCCGCCACCAAAGCGGTCTGGGCGGCGGGGCTGCCCTGAGCCAGCCGCCCAAGCGCATCGGCTGCAGACAGCTGCTCAGCCGCGCTGCGGCTGCGGCGCACCAGCTGCAGCAGGGCCGCCACGCCA
>RRZL01000082.1:3227006-3272992 GCA_006782975.1 Chlorella sp. Dachan | reverse complement strand
CCCGCAGGCCAGCTGGGTGCTGCATGCCGCCTGCTTGCCGCGGCGCTTGCCTGGCCTGCCACCCACCTTGCGCATCCCTGAGGGCATAGTGGGGGTGGGAGGCAGGGGGCAGCAGGGTGAGGAGGCATGTGCGGTCACACGCGGCGTGCAACACAGAACGCCGACACAGCCGGGTTTGCAGGTCACTGACACCGGGGGGCAGGAGCACTGCAAGCTGCAAGCACCCACTGCCCCCAACACGGCGCCCTTGCCCACCTGCCGAGGCCGGGCTGCAGGCTGTTGGGGCTGTGGCCCAGCGGCTGGGAGCGCCAGGGCGTGACGCCGTTGATGGCTGGCGCGGCTGCCGCGGGCGCTGCTGCTGGGTGCTGCGCCAGCTGTGGCCGCACGCCCGCCGCAAGCTGCTCCTGCACCGCTGTGCTGGAGCCAGCCAGCTGCCTGAGCAGCAGCGTGGCCTGCTGCGCCGCCGCCGGGTCTTTGCAGTGCACGAGCTGCACCAGAGCAGTGAGGTGGGTGACATCCACCGTTGCCACCAGCGCTGCCAGGCTGTCTGTGCAGTCGGTGCACAGCGCCACGAGTGCTGTGACCGCGGCGTGCTGCAGCGCGGTGCGGCTGCTGACCAGGCAGGCCGTGAGGGAGGGGATGGCGCCACAGGCAAACACGGCGTGCTGCAGGGCAGGGGAGTGCGCCGCCAGGCTGGCGAGCGTGTGGGCCGCCGGCATCTGGCAGCCGGGCAGCTGCAGCGCGGCGACCAGGGCTGCAATGCCGCCATCTGCCGCCGCAATGTGCTGGCGGGCCTCGGGCCCCGCGGCAGCCAGGCTGCGCAGCAGGGAGGCTGCCGTCTCGCGCATGGGCCGGCAGTCGCAGCCCAGCAGCTCCAGGAAGCAGGCGGTGGCTGTGCCCTGGTTGGCGAGGGCCGCCAGGGTGGCGGGGCTGTCGCGCAGCATGCTGCGCAGCGTCGACAGGGCGCGCACCTTGAGCCGGCAGCTGACGGGGCTGTGCAGGAGCTGCAGCAGCGCGGGCACGGCGTCGCAGTTGGCGCCCGCTGCCTGCCGCGCAGTTCCGGGCTGCGGTGGAGCGGCACCTGGGCCGCCCAGCCCCTCAGCTGCCCCTGGGTAGCGTGCCCCATATGTGGCGGCGACGCCAGTGGAGCTCGGGAGCTCCATGGCCTGCGAGCAGAACGGGAGCAAGCAAGGTGGGGGCGACGGGTTGGAGGCGGCGGCGGCGGTAGCAGGCAAGTGCGGTGGCGGGCGGATCGCCCGCGGCCGGCTTCTCATGCTGGGCTAGGAGGCGGCAGGGCGCCGGAAAGGAGGAGGGTTAAGGGGCAAAGTCCCCGAGCGCACCTCCCTCCGCGGGGGGGCCTGCGGCACCAGCCGCTGCAGTTGCTGCTGCACGCGTGAACACGGCACCAGAGGCTCCTTGCACGCCGGTAAAACTTGCGCGGCGCTCGCGAACTTGTGCGGCGCTTGCAGCCAGGCTCGCCAGACAGGACGCGGGGAGTGGCGATGGACGGAAGATGCAAGTGTGGGCTGAGCAAAGCGCCGCCAGCCTAGGGGAGGCGGCGGCGGCTTCATGCTGCACTTGCCCCAATATCTGCCGAGCGGCACGGCCCGAGCACGACCCACCATGTTGCTTAGCTGCGAGCTGGGCAGGCGTAGCACTTGCCCCACTGAAGCACATACACACCACCGCACCAGGAGCACATGCAGGCAGCATCCAAGAGGCACACGGCCCTGCACCCAACTGGCATAAGGGCCCCATCATCAACAGCCCCCCAACCCACTTTGTCCCGCGGCGCATGTGCGAGAAGCATGCTTACATATGTTGCGTGGTGCGGCGTATTAGGCACTCGGCAAAGAACAGGCACACGGGTATTGCGAAGGGCATTGGTGGGCAACGATATGGGCCGGCGAAATGAAAAGCGTGAGGGAGGCGCCGCGCTATGGCGGGCCATGCATGCGCCAGCGCTTGCAGCTGGTGTGTCCCCCTATCTATGGGGGACAGTATGCGTCGTGGTTCATCGCATCTGCAGCTTTGGCAGCTGTATGTGCTACATGGGCAGGCCAGTCGCCCCCACAAGGTGCTCACACGCACTCCTGGTGGTGCTTGCTGAAGCGGCCGCCTGCGCACTTGCGCACGAATGCGCCCTGCATGGTGCACTACAGAAGGGGGAGGGGAGCGGAGGGACGGACGGTGTCTCAGGAACCATTTAGTGAGACGTTTGGTGAGATGTGCGCATGCATGCATGTCACCTCCCACGGACCCATCCGGCCGCCGGCTGCTCCCAGCACAGCCCTCTGCACCCACACACACCCCGCATCAACCAATCAGGCTGTGAATATGCAGCCAACGAGAACTGGCGTTGGCTGTCATTCAAAGATGGAGGGGGTGCGCACCTCGACATACTTCCGGCGCTCGCCGGGGAAGGCGTAGTTGCCAATCTCGTTGTTGAAGCGGCACACCTCGCAGGCAACCTGCATGGTTGGGTTAGTGGAGGGCGGGCAGCAGCCAGCAGGTTGGTTGGCACAGCGGCACAACGCAGGTGTGTCTGAAAGCATGGTGCAGTGCTGGAAGCTTGCACCAGCAGCATAGGCTGCCGGCAAGCCCTGCTGGCGGCAACAGTCAGAGGGAGAGAGCTACATGCTTCTGGCCACGGGTGCTCCCTCATGTGGAAGCGCGTGGCAGCCTTGCACCGTGCCTCCCAGCATGCACAGCAGTTGCAGGTGCACTGTGTTGCATTGCGGCCATCGTTGCAGCGCCTCACAACCACTTGGGTAGCAGCAGCCAGGGTGCACCCACCTGCTGGGCCTTGTCACGCTTGTAGATGCGCAGGCACTTGCAGCCGTGGGTGCCCACAGCGCCGGGGCTGGCCAATAGGAATGGGGAGGCAGGGCCGGGTGTCAGCCGGTCACAAAGGGTGCGCAGTTTGGCAGCAGGAAGGCCATGGACCAGCCTCATGTACCCACAGCAGCTGCGCTCCTGCTCTCAACCACCACGGTGGCACGTCCGCTGGTTCAGCACCCAACACGCCCCAGCGGCACTCACTACACGCAGGCCTGGACCCAGGGGTTGAACACCAGGCCGGCGGGGCACTGCTGGATGGCTGCGGGCTTGCCGTGCCAGCACTGCGGCAGGGTGGGCGGGGCGGTGGGGGGTGGGTGAGCAGGAGATGAGCAGCTGAGCGGGACCCTACCACAACAGCCGGGCGGTAGCGCCGCTACTCACCGGCACAAACTCGTTGCTGCAGCCGCCGGTGGCCACGTTGATGCCATCGGGCTGATCACGGCAGGGGTTCTTCCAGTGCTTCCAGGGGCGGTCCTGTGGCAGGAGGAGGGGGCAGGGCGGCAGAGCACGTCGGGGCGGTGGGCGCTCGGCGCCGGGAGGGGAGCAGGCGGCGGCCCTCCCGCCCGCTGGGGCTGTCGGGCGCAGCAGGCTCGCCCCACTTGCGAGCCAGGGTCGTTTCGGCTTCCAACGAACGCGGCCAAGGAGTCTCCCGACTCACCCCACGAGCGGCGACGCAGCCCAGGAGGGCGCAGAGCACCACGAGGGTTGCGGCGCGCATGATCGCTGGTCTGCAAGAAGTCGGAGCGGGGCGGAGAGGGTTGCGCGAGCGAGCAGGGACAACAGCTGGGGCTGTTCCTGTGCTGCACTGGCTGCTGCCTCACCTCTGACGCGGGGGGGTGCCTTGCAAGTGCGAAATTTGGGCTGCGAGGCTCTCGAGCGACGGCTATGAAGGCGGCACGCGCTTCGGGCGGTTGGCTGACCTGGCACGACAGCTGCCGGCGGCGGCAGCAGCTGCACATCAGCGCCCACCAAGTGCAGCAACACAGTGCCACCCTCGGCCCTGCCCTCTTGTTCACACCCGAACTTCACTCCCGAGCTATGATACAGCTTGTTACCGCTTATACAAGGCATGTGCAAGGCAGTCTGCCAGCGGCAGCTGGCGCCTACAACCCGGGGCAGCCGGCGAGGCGAGCGGGAACAGGGTGGGCGCAGCCATTGAGGCCACCACAGCCACCCTCACTGCCCCTCTGCCTCCCCAAGCGGCAGCGGCTGCCGCGCCAGCAGCAGGTGCAGCGGCCAGCGCGTGGGGATGGCGGTGCTGCTGTCTGGCAGCCGCAGCGCTGCCGCCATTTCGTGTCGGTACCGCTCCAGCAGTTGCTGTGCTGCCGCCTCGCCGTGCTGCTTGCAGTAGGGCTGAAACGCGCTCCAGCTCTGCACCCAGCCCACCTGCAGCAGGCGCAACAGGCTGGAGACAGGCAGGTTTGGGGTGCTGGCGGAGCAGGCAGTGGCGCGGCAGCATGAATGCCAGCCAGCGGTTCGCGGCAAAGTCGGCACCTGCCCGCTGAAGCATCGAGGCAGCAGCGCAGGCGGCGGCCGCCGCACATACCCCCACAGCACTCTGCCATTGTGCGCTGCAGTAGCCCTGTGCTCCGCTGCTGTTCCAGCTCAAGGCTTCATCCCCCACAGCAGCAGCAGCTCCCCAGCGCGCGGGTGGTGCGCCCGCACCGCGCCGTCCACCTGCTCATCAAAGCAATACAAGCCGAGGTCTGCACGCACCATGTGGTCCAGCGTCATGTCTACAGTCATGTCATTGATGGTCTCCAGCCGTACCTCCCCAAAGTCTGCTTGCAATAATGGGAACGGCGGCAATAATGGGGCGGAGGGGCCGTGAGGCAAGCAGCGAGGGTGGATTGCGCAGGCCTGGGGGGCACTAGTGCACGCTGGCTGGGGGGCCACTAGTGCACACTGGCTGGCCAGCCTGCTGCGCATGCATGCGGCGGCAGGGCATGCTCTGTGCCACCTGCCCGCCTGCCGCATGCTCTGTGCCACCTGCTGCCTGCTGTGGCGTACCTGCGCTGGAGGGCTCAAAGCCTGCATAGCCGTTTCGCAGCACAGTGACCTTCTGCGGCACCAGGGCGGCAGGGCGGCAGGCAGGCAGCAAATTGTGAGTGGCAGGCCACAGGTGGAGGCCACAGCATGGCCAGCCAAATGCCACACAAGAGGGGCCAGCCAAATGCCACACAAGAGGGAGCAGTCCAGTGGCAGGCAGCAGCAGATGCAGCGGCAGCAATCTCTTGAGGCCGGAAAGCCGCCGAGGCATGCAGCCGACAGTCCAGTGCCCTGCCCTTGAGCGCCACACAGCAAATGTGTTTGCACTGGCCAGGCGCACGGACCCGCACCTGCAGTACCGGATGGAAGAAGGGCCAAAAGTGGCGCAGCAGCTCCTCCTGCAGCCGGTCAGCCTCTTGCAGGTCGGGACCCTGCATGGAGGCGGCCCAGTGCGGGAGGCGGCGGTTGTGAGGGGCAGTCGTGTGTGATGGATGTGCGGGATGGAGTGCCAGGCGGGTTGCGGCTGTGCATTGCAGTGCAGAAGCCCGCCATTCAGCCTCCTTCGGCCGGCGACGCCGCCTCAGATTGTGCCGCACCTGCTCAGGTTGAGCACCAACTGCCGCGCCGTTGGGCAGCGCGCTCCACGGCTGCCCTAGCAATGAAGCGCAGCGGCTGAAAGTTACTTCATGGTGGGCAGGATAGCACGCTATGCCTGCCGTGCCCCTGCTGCTGTGTGCAACCGGCACCCACAACCACAGCCCAGCGAGAACTGCAGGGCCAGGGCAGCGTACCGTGTAGGTCCAGGCCACCATGGCGCCGGTGGGCTTGAGTATGCGGCGCGCTTCGCGGTACACCGCTGGCAGGTCGAACCTGCAGGAGCGGGGTTGAAACTATGTAATGGAATGAGTGGCGCCGGAGCTGGTGTGCCCACCCCTTGGTACATCGTTGGCAGGGCAGCCCGCCGGGGCAGCCACGTGGGGCTGGGTGTGAAATCCTGCATTGCGTTATGACCGGCAGCCCAGGGTTGGCGGCTACCAGGGCGGAGCCAGGCTCAAACTGTGTGGACCTGCGGCTCAGGCCAGCAGCAGGCAGGGACAGACGCAAAGCAGTTGCCAGGTACGCCAGGCACGGCCACCGCAGCTCCCACGCCTCACCAGTGCAGCGCGGTGGCGGCGGCAACCAGGTCTGCGCACTGCGGGGGCAGGCCCGTCTGCTCTACTGGCCCACAGCGGTACTGCACATTGGGCTTGCTGCGGTCGGCATGCGCCAGCTGCTCAGCGCTGGCATCGATGCCCACCACTCGGCTGAACAGGGCTGCCAAGTCAGTGCTAGCCTGGCCGCTGCCGCAGCCCAGGTCGACAGCTAGGCCCCGCTGTGCCGGATCTTCCAGCCCAGCAAAGCAAAGGATGTGTTGGTACAGCTGCGGCGGGTAGCGCGGACGAAAGGCCGCGTAAGCACAGCTCTGCCAGGTCGGCGCCAAGCCAGCCATTGTTGGCAGTTCACGTATTGGCCAATGGAGTGCTGCAGGTGGAAAGGGTGGGTTGCAAGTTGCATCGGCAGCCCAGAGCGGCAGCGGTGGGCGCAGGTGGCAGCAGGCGGCAGGGGGCCGCTTGGCAAATGGTGCGGCGTCATCGATCGGGGGCAGCGGCACACCTGCACGTTTCAAGAAGCCGCAGCAAAGCCCTGCGGCAGTGATGACGGCAAGGGTTGCGCGGTGTGTCGGCCAGCAAGAGCCAGGCGCGCGCCAAATGCTGCTGACTGCGCTGCACAGCCGCGCAGAACGATCACACGAGGTGCAGTAAGCATGCCATCCAAAGGCCGCTGCCAGGTGGCGGCGGTGGCGGCAGCCCATGCGCCGCCCCTCGGAGTGGCTGGCCGTCGATCGTCGTTGGGCGGCACCGAGCCGCATTTCGGCCAACATCATGATGGCCCCATGGGCCAGGCGGCCCGTTCAGGCTACAAGTTTCACAGGGACTCCAGTTGCATCATTTGCATCATTAGACGAGACGGAATTAGAACAAGGATGGAAAGCTGCTCATGGCTGGGGTCAAGGTTGCAAACTTACAGAGCCTTAACAAATGTCTGAAAGCCCCAAAGGAACACTGGAACCCAAAGAAAGCCCTACTTGCGTCTATATATAGCAGGGGCTTAGTGGCGACGTACGTTGGGAAGGTGGATGCCCCGCACACGGAAAGGATAGTTTTTCAGAGGCACATTCAAACAACAAGCCTCAAGGGATGGGTCATCGATTCAGGCCACACAGGAGCTGGCTCGCTGCCGCTTGCTGCCGCTGCCACCGCCGCTGCCGCCGCTTGGCTGCTGCTCATTGGAGTCAGCTGACATCTGACTCTGCAGGGTCAGCTGGAACATGCGCGGTGCTGCACTTGCCGCCCGCCGTGCAGCTGCCGTCGCGCTCATGCAGTGGGATCCAGCAGTGCGTCGCTGACGGTCGCAGAGCGCAGGACGGTATCCACGCGATCCGCCTCAGGGTTCTTCCAGTCCTAGCAAAGCAAAGTATGTGGAGGGAGAGGTGGGGGGATCCCATCGGCACAGGTTCATGGCATGGGCTAGTACCAGGGCTGGTGGGTGGTTGCGTTCGGGCAACACATACCGCCACTCCCATTAACATGACAACTGTCACTTCCACCGCCCGTACTGCTCAACGCATGGGCCTGAGCGGAAGGCACACATTGCAGGGCTGACCGCCCCCAGCGCCTCTCCACCCCAGCCCAGCTGCAGCGCCCCTGCCGCCCTGCGACCCCAGCTGGGCGGCTCCCCGCCTTGGGAATACCCAGCTGGCCCCCTGAGTCCATGCGCAGGCGTTTTCTTTCCTTCATTCTTTCCCCACCTTGGGAGGCTGGATGTACTCCTTGGGGGTCAGGCCGTCGGAAGGGAAGCACGCCTCACCCGCCTGCGCACATATGGCATACAACAAGACAGGCGGCGGCGGTGGGCAGGGGCCCGCAAGGGCTGCACGCACTTAGATAACCACCCTACTGCCACCCGACACAGCAGGCACACTGGCACAGCGGGCATAGGGACCGTGCAGCCCACCAGGGTACGGGGCAGCACCCCCGCTCCTGTCCCTGCCCCCACCCCCCAGCGGCACAGAGGTCGCAGCGCGCACGTCAAACAGGCGCTGCAGGCGCTCCAGCTGAGGCTCAAACAGGGTCACGTCGCCGCGGATGCTGGTGTAGTCCTGCAACGGGTGGGGTGTGGCATGCTGGGAGGGTCAAATGGGATTACAATTGTGTGCGGGGCGTGCCGCCACTGTCGCCCCCGCTGCCCGCGCTGCTGCAGCCTGCCACATTGCAGGTCGGCTCGCAGCGGGAGGGGCCTGGCCCCCGGCCATCTCGTGTGCGTTATCATTCCAAGCCCCTGCCCTCGGCGCTGCCTTTTTTGTCCTTGTTTGCCGCACTGCCGGCAAGGGTGCCAACCCTGAGCTGAACTCGAGCCCCAAACTCACCGGGTTGCCGACAAACTTTCCGGCGCCATCATGGGGCACGCCGTAGAGCGCGGTGTGCTCCAGGACCTGACGAGACACAGGAAAACCGCCACGGCAGCGGCACCGGTGTGAGCGGTTTCTAAAGACTTCAAGAGAACTGCTGGCAACGGTGGGGGCCGCATGCGCCCGCCGCAGCGCGGTGGGCACAGGTGTCACCGCACCCTCCCCCCAGCACTGGGTGGGCCCCGCTCCAGCCTTCTTTCTTCTCTCTTCCCTCCTGTGCCCACCTCCTGGTCAGTCTTGTTCTGAGGCCCCATCACCACGATCTCCTTGGCATTCCGCCTGGCAGCGATGGCAGGGGGATTAGGCGAGCAAAGGCGCAAGAAGAGGCACCACACATAGCGGCAGAGCTCGCTACTAGCCCCTGTTGCGAGTTGTCCCTGTTCGGTGCAGCCCTTGCTGCCTGTGAACATGGCCCTGCCCGGCGCCCTCACCCATGCTGGTGCACTGCGATGAAGTTGGTCACTCGCTTGTCGGTGCTCTGCAAGAAGGAGGCAACGGCGGGGTCGTGAGTGCGAGGGGACGCGCCGCCCACACGGTTTGGACGCAAGCGGCACTCACGGCGCCTGGCAGGCGGCACGGCCGGCCAAGCAGCTGCAAGCTGCCGCTGTGATGTCGGCTCCAAGAGGCAAGCGCTGGCGAATACGCCACTCTCATGTGCCAAGCCAGCACTCACGGCGCGGGTGAAGAAGTGGGGCTGCGCTCAGGAACATGGAGGAGAGGAGTGGCCAGTGTGGGGGGCCTGCACCAGGCGACGCTGCGCCAGAGGATGTGCACGGCCCGCAGGCGGCATGCACGCCCCAGCGGCGAGGAGGCTGCACATGCATCCAAGAGCGGCCGCTCTCGCGCACTGCGTCCACTGCCCCAGCCACTCACCGTGCCGTGGGGAGAGTAGAGCACGTCGCCATACCCAATCAGTGCAGACCCCATCTGCTGGGGGGCGAGGTTGTACCCCGGCAGCTCGCCTGCAACACACATGAGCATCCAGGGGTGACGGCAGCGGGGTCGCGAGGGTGCAGTACTGCCATGGGGTACACGTGCACATGGCCAGGGGTACCACGACCGCGCCGCCTGTGCAGCCAGTGCCGGCCTGGCTGGCCAGTTTGACAGCTGGCCTGAATCCCTGAGAACGCACCGGGGATGTAGCGGCGCCAGGTGCCGGGGGCGGGGTGGAACATGCGGACCTCGCCCTGGCCTGTGGCGATGAACTGCATCGGGGGACCAGGGAGAAACAGGCTCTTGCTGTGGCAGCTCTCGCCACCCGGTGGCCCCTGCTGAGGAGGCACGTCACTCCCTGGCCGGTGGAGGAGGCACCCAGTGCCAGCCCTAGTGAGCGGGCAATGGCTGGCACCAGACGGGCGCTGGCCCGGATGCCGGCATGCCGGGCTGCCGGGCTGCAACTGGCTGCCGCCGTTCACGATGCGCACTCACCCACTCGTCCTCAGCAATGTGGAAGTGCGGCGGGGGGCCTGCGGCAGGGTAAGACGGGCGCTGTTTAAGCGGCCAGTCCCACGGGCGGCCTGCCGCCTTTCCGACAAGCGCCTACCGCCCGTTGCGATCGCAAGGCACAAGCTGATGCTGGCATGCGTGGACGCACCCCCAGGCTCGCCGTTGCCTGCCACAAGCGAGTACAGGCCGCAGCTGCGGCACAGGGGGACCGTCCAGGGAGGAAGGCATTGGGGTGGCTATCATGACGGTGGCTGCGCGGCAGGTGCACAGCAAGGCCACCACCGCAGGGCCACCTGCACAAGGTGGAAACGCCCGGCCCCGCCTGCACCGACCGCCGCCCCGCGCCGACGGCCGCCGCGTGCCCCACGCCAACGCCCACCCCTGCCAGCTCACGTATCGTTGAAGTTCCTGGGGAAGACCTGCAGCGGGGCGGCAGGCCTAAGTAAGATGCAGACTAGTGGCCACCTTGAGTACCAAAGCTTCGGGACAAGGACGGCCTTGCTCCGCACATGCGGCGGCAGCGGCGGCGGCGGCGGCGGCGGCGGCCCACCTTGCTGTCCTTGAGCAGGCGGGGCAGCACCAGGGTGAAGGTCTTGCCGCCTGGCAGGTTGAGCTCGATGGAGCGGCGCTCAAAGGTGTCAGTCTGGTTGAGGTACCAGCCCTCGGGCTCCGAGCCGTCCAGCGGCTGGGCGGCAGAGGCGGCCTCCGCCAGGGGGCGCCGCGCGGTGGCCAGGGGCAGCAGCACCAGCAGCAAGAGCGCGGTGCGCATCGTGACGCTCGTCTTGGTGGCTCTCGAGCTGCAGGACGGCAGGGAGCGCGTTTTCGGCGTGAGGCGCGGCGCGGCCGCCCGCTCGAGCACTGCAGAGCGCCTGCTCACCTGCTGGAGGGTCGATTCCCGGCTCGTGGAGTTCGTGAGGAGTGCGATGAGCGCCTCCAGGGCCCGACTTCATGGGCGAAGCCGATAAGAACCGCTGTTGGACCAGTTCCTTGCCACGCTGCCCGATGCCGCCTGATACCCCACTGAAATGCGGCCAGCTGCCAGCTCGCCAATGGTCCGGCTTCCACCTGGGGCAGGCAGCCCAAGTGGAGGGTTGTGCATACATTCTGCAGAAAGTGCCAGCCAGCGAGCCGCCGCCGCCGCTGCCGTCGCCGCCGCCGCCGCCGGTCCGCTGCTGCCGCTTTGGAGCCAGCAACGCCAAGGAGCGTGCCAAATGCTGCTGACTGCGCTGCACAGACGCTGCAGAACGACCATACTAGGTGCAGTAAGCATGCCATCCAAAACAGCCGCTGCCAGGTGGCGGCGTCGACGGCTGGCCACGCAGTCGGAGCGGGTGGGTTCAAGCCGCATTTCAGCCAACATGGCCCCATGTGTGCAAATTGCACACGTACAGGTTGCATGTTTCACAAGGGACTTACATCCCTTAAGACGCTAAATTGGAACAAAGAAGGAAAGGTGCTCATGAGGTTGCAAACTTACAGGGCCTGAAAGGTCTGAAAGCCCCGATGAAACGCTGGAAACCCGAAGAAAGCCCTACTTGCATGTATAACAGCAGGGGCTTAGTGGCGACGTACGTTGGGAAGGTGGATGCCCCGCACACGGAAAGGATAGTTTTTCAGAGGCACATTCAAACAACAAGCCTCAAGGGATGGGTCATCGATTCAGGCCGCGCAGCAGCTGGCTTGCTGCTGCTTGCTGCCGCTGCCGCCGCCGCTGCTACCGCCGCTTGGCTGCTGCTCATTGGAGTCAGCTGACATCTAACTCTGCAGGGTCAGCTGGAACATGCGCGGTGCTGCACTTGCCGCCCGCCGTGCAGCTGCCGTCGCGCTCATGCAGTGGGATCCAGCAGTGCGTCGCTGACGGTCGCAGAGCGCAGGACGGTATCCACGCGATCCGCCTCAGGGTTCTTCCAGTCCTAGCAAAGCAAAGTATGTGGAGGGAGAGGTGGGGGGATCCCATCGGCACAGGTTCATGGCATGGGCTAGTACCAGGGCTGGTGGGTGGTTGCGTTCGGGCACACATACCGCCACTCCCATTAACATGACAACTGTCACTTCCACCGCCCGTACTGCTCAACGCATGGGCCTGAGCGGGAGGCACACATTGCAGGGCTGACCGCTCCCAGCGCCTCTCCACCCCAGCCCAGCTGCAGCGCCCCTGCCGCCCTGCGACCCCAGCTGGGCGGCTCCCCGCCTTGGGAATACCCAGCTGGCCCCCTGAGTCCATGTGCAGGCGTTTTCTTTCCTTCATTCTTTCCCCACCTTGGGAGGCTGGATGTACTCCTTGGGGGTCAGGCCGTCGGAAGGGAAGCACGCCTCACCCGCCTGCGCACATATGGCATACAACAAGACAGGCGGCGGCGGTGGGCAGGGGCCCGCAAGGGCTGCACGCACTTAGATAACCACCCTACTGCCACCCGACACAGCAGGCAAACTGGCACAGCGGGCATAGGGACCGTGCAGCCCACCAGGGTATGGGGCAGCACCCCCGCTCCTGTCCCTGCCCCCACCCCCCAGCGGCACAGAGGTCGCAGCGCGCACGTCAAACAGGCGCTGCAGGCGCTCCAGCTGAGGCTCAAACAGGGTCACGTCGCCGCGGATGCTGGTGTAGTCCTGCAACGGGTGGGGTGTGGCATGCTGGGAGGGTCAAATGGGATTACAATTGTGTGCGGGGCGTGCCGCCACTGTCGCCCCCGCTGCCCGCGCTGCTGCAGCCTGCCACATTGCAGGTCGGCTCGCAGCGGGAGGGGCCTGGCCCCCGGCCATCTCGTGTGCGTTATCATTCCAAGCCCCTGCCCTCGGCGCTGCCTTTTTTGTCCTTGTTTGCCGTACTGCCGGCAAGGGTGCCAACCCTGAGCTGAACTCGAGCCCCAAACTCACCGGGTTGCCGACAAACTTTCCGGCGCCATCATGGGGCACGCCGTAGAGCGCGGTGTGCTCCAGGACCTGACGAGGCACAGGAAAACCGCCACGGCAGCGGCACCGGTGTGAGCGGCTTCTAAAGACTTCAAGAGCACTGCTGGCAACGGTGGGGGCCGCATGCGCCCGCCGCAGAGCGGTGGGCACAGGTGTCACCGCACCCTCCCCCCAGCACTGGGTGGGCCCCTGGCTGCACCCAGCCAGCCTGCGCCCACCTCCTGGTCAGTCTTGTTCTGAGGCCCTATCACCACGATCTCCTTGGCATTCAGCCTGGCAGGGATGGCAGGGGGATTAGGCGAGCTAAGGCGCAAGAAGAGGCACTAGACATACTCGCTACTGCCCCTGTTGCGAGTTGTCCCTGTTCGGTGCAGCCCTTGCTGCCTGTGTCAAACGCCCTGCCCGGGCCCTCACCCGTGGTGGTGCACTGCGATGAAGTTGGTCACTCGCTTGTCGGTGCTCTGCAGGAAGGAGCAAGGGTCCTCTCGTGAGTATGAGAGGGCTCGCCGCCCACAGCGGCATTTTTAGCTCGCAGGCGGATCCGGAGCGCTGCGCTTGGCAGGCGGCGCGCACTGCTCCTGCCGCCCGCCGGCCAAGCAGCTGCAAGCCGCCGCTCCGATGCCGGCCCAAGAGGCAAGCGCTGGGCGGTACGCCGCGTTCATGCGCCAAGCCAGCACTCACGGCGCGGGTGAAGAAGTGGGGCTGCGCTCAGGACATGGAGGGAGAGGAGTGGCCAGTGTGGGGGGCGTCACGGAGCAATGCTGATGCAGGGCTTGCAGGGCAGGGACAGGGCCCCTGCATGCTTGGTGCGGGCGCTGCACCACATCAATCCACTGCACCGAGCAACGCTGCGCCAGAGGACGAGCACAGTCCGTAGGCGGCACGCCCCAGTGGCAGGGAGGGTGCCTCTCAGAGCCGCCGCTCTCGCGCACTGCTTCCACTGCCCAGCCGCTCACCGTGCCGTGGGGAGAGTAGAGCACGTCGCCATACCCAATCAGTGCAGACCCCATCTGCTGGGGGGGTAGGTTGTACCCCGGCAGCTCGCCTGCAGCGCACACAAGCATCCAGGGGTGGCGGCAGCAGGGTTGCGAGGGTGCACTGTGCCAATGGGTGCACACGCACAGGGCCAGGGGCACCTCAACCGGGCAGCCTGTGCATCGCCCGGTGCTGCAGCTTCATAGCGCGAGGCGGCCAGTGCCTGCCTAGCTAGCCAGCGTGACCACTGCCTTGAGTCCCGGGGAGAGCACAACGCACCGGGGATGTAGCGGCGCCAGGTGTCGGGTGCGGGATGGAACATGCGGATTTCGCCCTGTCCCGTGGGGATGAACTGCATTGGGGATCAGGGAGAAAAGGCTTGTGCTGTGGCAGCACTCGCTATAGCGAGCTGTACACAGCCCCTGCTGCGGGGGCACGTCGCTCCCTGGCCCGTGGCAGGGGTACCCAGCGCCGCCCCCAGTGGGCAGGGCAATGACTGGCATTTGGCAAGCGCTAGCTGGAGTAGCGGCTGCCGCCACTCGCGCACGCACCCACTCGTCCTCAGCAATGTGGAAGTGCGGTGGGGGGCCTGCGGCAGGGTAAGGCGGGCGGGCAGCAGAGCGCTGCGTGAGAGGCCAGCTGCGACCGCAAGGCGCAAGCTGATGCTGGCGCCATGCATGCATGCATGGACGCACCGCCAGGCTCGCCGTCATCAATCACAAGCGAGTACAGGCCGCAGCTGCGGCACAGGGGGACCATGCAGGGAGCGGGGCAGCGGAATGGCTATTGTGGCGGTGGCTGAACTGAACTGAGCGGCAGGTGCACAGCAAGGCCACCACCGCAGGGCCACCTGCACAAGGCGGAAGCGCCCGGCCCCGTCTGCGCCCCGCCCTGGCGGCCGCGTGCCCCACGCCAACCCCCACCCCTGCCAGCTCACGTATCGTTGAAGTTCCTGGGGAAGACCTGCAGCGGGGCGGCAGGCCTAAGTAAGATGCAGACTAGTGGCCACCTTGAGTACCAAAGCTTCGGGACAAGGACGGCCTTGCTCCGCACATGCGGCGACAGCGGCGGCGGCGGCGGCGGCGGCCCACCTTGCTGTCCTTGAGCAGGCGGGGCAGCACCAGGGTGAAGGTCTTGCCGCCTGGCAGGTTGAGCTCGATGGAGCGGCGCTCAAAGGTGTCAGTCTGGTTGAGGTACCAGCCCTCGGGCTCCGAGCCGTCCAGCGGCTGGGCGGCAGAGGCGGCCTCCGCCAGGGGGCGCCGCGCGGTGGCCAGGGGCAGCAGCGCCAGCAGCAAGAGGGCGGTGCGCATCGTGACGCTCGTCTTGGTGGCTCTCGAGCTGCAGGACGGCAGGGAGCGCGTTTTCGGGCGTGAGGCGCGGCGCGGCCGCCCGCTCGAGCACTGCAGAGCACCTGCTCACCTGCTGGAGGGTCGATTCCCGGCTCTTGGAGTTCGTGAGGAGTGCGATGAGCGCCTCCAGGGCCCGACTTCATGGGCGAAGCCGATAAGAACCGCTGTTGGACCAGTTCCTTGCCACGCTGCCCGATGCCGCCTGATACCCCACTGAAATGCGGCCAGCTGCCAGCTCGCCAATGGTCCGGCTTCCACCTGGGGCAGGCAGTCCAAGTGGATGGTTGTGCATACATTCTGCACAGAGCGCCCGCCAGCGGGCCGCCGCTGCCGTCACTGCCGCCGCCGCCACACTGCCCAGTCCCTCCGGAGGGACCCGGATCCGGGTTGACTTCACATCTCGGCAGTTACAAGACAAGTCACGTCACTTTTTGTTTCGGAACAAGTGTGAGGCCCCGTCAGTGATGATGGCCAGGTCGGCGGCAGGCACCTGCCACTCGTGCGGCACCCACGCCATGGCAGCCGCGCCCTGCGGCAGCCGCGCAGCCGCAATGCGGAACAGCACAGTGGCGCTGCTGCCGTAGGCCAGCATCACGCCTTCAGCCAGGGACTGCTTCAGGTGATCCTGCAGTGCTGCGCCGTACTGTGCACGCTCCTCAGCCGAGCCCCCGCCGCACTCAGTATGCTGCTCATAGCGTCCGCTCGTCTCGCGGCTGCTAGAGTGGAACACAATCGGTGCAGCAGCTGCGTGACCCGCTGCGCTGGCTTGCGGTTTTCCTGGCTATGAGCGGTTACTCCGAAAGGGCGGAGCCAGGCTGGAGCCCGGGGCTCGAATGAGAGCCCCAGCGGTACGGCGCCCCTTCCAAGGCAGGTTCGGCTGGCCTACCAGCCCCGTGTCCTGGGCCACCTGAGAGGCTCGTATACGCACGGTGATTGTAACACACTTGGGGTGGCAGCACACATCTCACTGCCCTCATCGTTGGCTGCGCAGGCGCTGGCGCGCAAGCGCTGGCGCCTCCGCGGCACGGCCTATACAGTCGATCTTCCGCGAGACCCAATGGAGCATGCGGTGCGGAAGGCGGTGAGAGAGCAGCTGGGGGCTGCGATGACGGCCTGCCCGATCGGAGGCGGGCAGGCAACGGCAGGTGTGCCGACTCGGCACCACGGTGGTCAGGGAACAATGGGCAGGGCACTTCACTTCACTTTCACTTTTCGGGTTTAAAGTCTGCGTGTCCGCAATGAAACTTGCGATACAGACCCCCAGGAGGCAGCCTGGGGCTGAGGGAAAAGCAGTGATGGAAAAAAGGGGGGAGGTGCATCGGATATACACAGAGGGGTGGGTGTCTGTACAAAAGTTTAAGGGGCTGTTGGGGAGGCTTCCAGCCAGCAGCGGCGGCAAGCTGCGGTGAACGGCGCGAGTCGCTTGGCAGGTTGCTCAGTGGACGGTGGGCACAGTGGACGGTGGGCAGGAGACAGGGGACAAGGCGGGGACAGTGGTCAGGGGACAGGGGATGAGGGACAGTGGTCAGGGGACGGGTTAGGGGACAGTCACTGTCCCCTGTCCACGGTGGACAGGGGACAGTGGTCTGCGGATAGGGGTCAGGGGGTTGGGGACAGGGGACAGTGGACCAGGCGCCCATGGCGGTCAAACAGTTGCAGGCGTAGCAGTAGCAGCGGGCGCAACACCGGCAGCGCGAGCCGCAAAGCCGGCACTTGCAGCTGCAACACCGGCAGTGGGTGCTTCCGGTGCAGCCTGCCATATTCCCACCCAAGCATGGCGCTGTTCTACGTGTACGAGGAGTTCGGGGGTGGGCATGGATGCAGGACGCAGCGCAGCCAAGGTGCCGCTTGCCTCGCCCGTTCGTGGATTATGTAATCTGTGGACGCAAAGCGCAGAGGACAGAAGGCACGCAGGTTTGCAAAGGAAGGCTGCCTGCCTCGGTTGGAACCAGCAACAACCGATGTTCTCAGCCGTTTCCTTGATAGCTTCACTGTGCAAGCTTTTGCAACACGGGGGTGCAAACAAGGTGTTGCACGCGCTGCACCCACAGTTTGGCTAACAGCTCTCAGATTCACCGCATGGGCAAAGTGGAACGCAGAGCAGTGCGCAGCTGCCTCACTCTTCATGCCGAGCGCTAGCCCGTCGCCGCCGCTTGCCAACCGCCTCGCCTGCCACATTCTGCTTGCCTATGGTGCTGCCTTTGCTGCTGCCCTTGCCGTTAACAACCACAGCCGCCTTGCCGCCCTGCCCGGCTTTGCTGCCGCTGCCGCTGCGGCCGCCCTTGCCGGCAGTTGCAGGCACCTTGCGCCTGCGCTTGGGCAGTGGCGCCTCCTCACTCCCTTCCTCTCCACCACTGCTGCTGCTCGCCTCTTCTGCTTCCTCGCAAGCCTGTGCTGTCCCGCCCCGGTTACCACCGCCGCCCCCGGCCTTCGATTGCTGCACCAGGCAGGTGGCGTGTGCCCAGCCGCCGCGGCCAGAGTCGCCCTTCCCCTTGGCAATCTTCACGCCTGCAAGCAGGGCATCAGGGGAAGCAGCTGCCTGTGTGCTGGCGGGGCATGCCGCGCTGGCCGCTGCCAAAGCAGGCACACCCAGCACTGAGTGCCACCGAGATTGGCCTTGCATGCCTCCTAGCAAACCTGTCCCAGCACACGATGCTACGTGTACCCCCGCCCTGCGCTGTTTTGCTGTTTTGGTTGTGGCCGTGGTTTGGCACCCACTGCATCAGCACTCCCAACTCCGCTTTCAGCGCTCATTTTCCAGCCCAGGCTGTCTCCTGGGAGTCTGTATCAGCAAGTTTCGTTGCGGACACGCAGACTGTAAATCGAAAATGGACACCCACCTGGGTCGATGGCCTGCCCGCAGATGCTGCACTTGCTGGTGCCGAAGCGCGACTTGATGACACGGTAGCCGCCCAGGTTGCGCTTCTCATCTGCAGGGGCGAGGCACAGCAGCAGCTGCTCACAAGCGTGTGGGGTGTGCAGGGTACACAACCTGCTATTTCCAAACCCCAAGTCGCAACTTCCAGGCAAGCAGCCAGCGGCGTGTCGCCTGGTGATGACTGCAGCAACAGTGCAGCTTGCACATGTGCACATGCTCACCTTCCTTGCTGACTTCCACCGCCTCCCCTGCCGCCTCCCGCTCATCCGCACGGATCTCCTTCAGTGTCGGGATGTCGCGCCGCCGCACCGCACGCCCCAGTGCAGTGATCTGTGTTAGGGTGGGTGGTGGGAGCGGGTACTGCCGATACTGAGCGGAGCATTGTGTGCACAACTGCTGCGTGCCACACATGCGGCGCCCCAGCACCGCATCCGCCCTGCCCTCCATTTCAGCCTGGCTGGTAGCAGTTGAGCATGACCGCGCCAACCTGTCGACCACCTTTCAAACCCCTGCATGTCCTGCTTGCAGCAGCCACCCAGCAGAGCCCTCGGCGGCTCACCTGGAAGCGGCTTCCCTCCTTATCCAGCAGCGTCAGCTTGGGAGCCTTCACGAAGAAGCATTCATAGGGCGACTGCAAGCCAACAAGGGGGGCAGCAGCAGCAGCAGCAACAATCAAGCTTCATGGCACAGTTGAGGCGGCAGCCGCCGGCAGTGCTGTGCCGGCAACAACACCCATCTTTACGCGTGCAGAGCAGCACCCGTCCCCCGGGCCGCCTGCTGCCTGGCTGCAAGTGTGCATGCAGCAGGCCCAACAGTCTCACCCCATACGCTGAGTAGACAATGTGCCGCTCGCCCGTCTGCTGCGCCCAACTCGCCTCCAGCTGCCGCCGCCGATCGGTGGCACGCTTGCCGCCGCCGCTGCCGCGTGCGGCACCTAGCGTCCACTCCACCTCGAGCGAGGCTGGGAACTCATACCGCTCGTTTTGCTCCTGAAGTGGAAAGGAGGTTGAACCGAGGGGTGGGCAGGGCGTGGCAGGGGGGTTGAGCGAGCGTCGTGCATGGAACTGAAACCACGCAGGCGCCTGCGTGGCCGGCCCAGCCGGTGCCCAGCTCACCATTACGTCATGCCCAATGCTGCTGTTGGTGATGCGCCACTGGTCACCCAACACCTGCTCCACGCCGAGGCCGAACGCTTTGCGAAAGTCGGATGGCGACGGCATACCTGCGGCAGTGGCGGAGAAAGGCGGTGGCGGCGGCTTGAAGGCGCTGCGCGCTCCGGGAGCAGCAGATGCATGCGGCGACTGGTTTCGTGCGATCAGTAGCACCACAGCGGCACGGGCTGCCCGGAACGGCGAGAGCGCACCTTGGCTGCGACCAGGAGGCCCTCCGGCACGCTTACCATCGGTCCCGCCAGACCTCCAGTGTGCTCGAAACAGAACAGTCGCGCTGGCACGGCTTATCGGGTCGGGCAGAGTGCTCGACGCGGCAAGAGCAGGGGCGGCCCCCCCGCAGACGGTCCGGCCTTGTCCATCCTCTGCCTCCTAGCTTGATGTCTGTGCCACTGTTGACGCGCAAATTAAAATGTGTCATTGTGTGTCTGGAGGCTCAAGTTCAAGCAAACACACCAGCGAACGCAAGCAGGAAAGCGTGCACGTTGAGGCATGCAGCCAGCTGGCCTTGAAAGGGACTGGTGAAGGGCGTTAAGATGCAGGGTATCCACCATGACTCACATGCAATGCACACACTCGAAAAGGAAGAAAAATAGCATGGAGCTTGAACGAGTCGCCACAACTCAACCCTCCTGACCCTCACCAGCCGCCGCCGCCGCCTGCCGCCGCCGCTCCTTCTCTGCCGCCCGCGCTGCGCCCAGCGCCCGGCNGTACCACACTGCGCGGCAGGCGCTGCAGGGGGCAGTGTGGGATAGGGCGGTCGTCATTTGGTGTGACGCCAAGCCCACCAGACGCCAGTGGCAAGGCAGACGGCAGCCGCCCCAACTCTCAAGCTGCCGCCGCTTCCCAACCTTGCGCCCCTCTGCCCCGCAGTGCCGCACCTGCACCGCTGGCTGCCCACGCCCTGCCCCGCCGCTGGCCCACCCTCGCTGCCCAGGTTGGGGCAGCGCAGGTAGGCGCACGAGCGCGCCGCCGCCACCTGCGCCACCTCTAGCGCCGCCGCCGGCTGCGCCTCGGGGCGGCGCCACCAGGCCAGCAGCAGCTGGGCAAGCTCCACAAATTGAGGCAGTGCCACAGTCGAGTATCGAAACAGCAGCTCAAGTTCGTCAGGCGACTGTGCTTCCAAAGGTTGAACGTGGACACGAGCAGACATGATGCGTTCTACCTCGGCGTGAAGAGCCGCGTCAGGAACCTCAGCTGCTTCTTGCCGCAGCCGCTTCACTGCCCCTAAAAATTCAAAAGCAGCCTGCAGCGGGCATGCCAGAGCAGTCAGCAGGGCAGCGACTCTTATCAGCAACCCATACAGCATCACACTCTGCCACGGCTGGCTGCAAGTGCGAAGTGTGCGCCTTGGGCCAAACACACCTCACGTGCCCGACGGTCCAGCCCAGGCTGCCGCCACAGGCGTTCCACGTCTCGCACCACAGCGCCTAGGAAGCCACTGGCTGCCAGCAGAGCGGCCAGCTGCGGTCTGGTGGCTGCATGTGCGAGCACGTCATGAAGGCTGCTGAGGAGCAGAGCCTTCCCCTGCAGAGGACGCGGCAGGACGGGACAGAGTGCTCGATTGATGGCGTTCCAGTCAGCAGGGCAGCTGGTGTGGTGCGGCACCATAAACACACACACTCACTCATGCAGCAGCCCAGGGCGGCTCAGGGCCTGCTACCTGCTGCAGCAGGCTGGCAGCACGGCTGAGCATGTCCTGCAAGTCGGGGCTGATAGTGAGGGCCAGTGGGCTGTGTAGCGCCAGAGTGGACAGATGGTCTACGAGCGTGGATGGTTGCAGCTCCCCACGCTCAAGCTGAGCATAGCCTCCCTGCTCCATCAGCCCTTGCAGCGCCTCCCAGTGGGCAGCGCACATGGCGTGCAGCGGCCTGTGCACGTGAAAGGCGGAAAAAGTATGCAAGGGTTCTGGCAGTGCCCACCAGCATTGCAAGCATGAAGCAGTGCGGGAATCAGCCAGGAGGCCACCCAAGCCACCCCAGGAACATCACTGCAAGCCCTCACCGTGCAAAGCTTGGAGGCGCGCGGGCGCACAGCAGCCCAGCCGCCAGCAGCGTTTGCAGCAGCAGGCTGCAACCGGCCTTGATGGCCTTTGCTGAGCGGAAGATTGCCGGCACGCTGGGCCCCTCGGCCCAGTGCACCAGGCGACAGGCGGCGGTGTGCAGCTCCCACACGGCTGGCAGGCAGCCGTCCTCGGCTGGTTGACTGAGCGCCGCAGGGGCAGAGGCTGGCAGGTGCTCAAGGCACGTGTGACCGCTGCTGCTCACATTAACAGCCAGGGTCAGCGCGTTCGCACACAGGCGCGGCAGTTGCTGAGCACTGCCAGCCGCCAGGCCCCGCTCCGCTGCTGCAGCCGCTGCAGCGAGACAAGGCAGCCAGCCCAGTGCCGTGGCGGTCTCGTGGCACCAGGCTGGCAAGTCGGCGGCTTCAAATGCGGCCGCAGCGGGGCGAGAAGGGCTGCTGGGCTGTTTGGCTGCGGCAGCCAACAGTTGTGTGATTGGAACAGCGGCGGCCAGCACAGTAGCAAAATGGCTTGCGTCAGGAGGCTGTGCCAGTGCAATCACTGCCTCGCCAACCCTGGGCAGCACCGCCAGCAGCTGCTGCACCTGCCGCCGGTCAGGGGATGCCGCCATTGTCGCCCCCATCGCTGCCGGCGCTGCTGCCGGTGACTGCTGTGGTGGACCGCAATGCACCTCAGCTGCCCTGCCCAGCTGGCCAACAAATAAAAGGGTAGTTTCAGGGGCGCTGTGGGCCGTGACGCTTGGTGCTGGCGCGGGCAGCGGGCAGTGCTGCAACAGCTGAGCGGCGGCTGTGAGCAGGCGCCTCGCCGCCTGCGGCTGTGGGGCAAGTGCCCGCTCAAGCGCCGCTGTAGGGGCCACGGTCACAACTGCCGCCATGTGTGCAGCATTGTGCCAGGTGCACTCTGGCGAGCGGCGCTCCGGCGGCAGCTGCAGGCCCACTGCCAGTGCTGACACGCCGGGCAGCAGCAGCTGGAGCAGGCTGCTGCACAGCTGCGCGTCCTGCCACAGCAGCTCGGCGTGTGGTGCAAGGGCTGGGAAGGCGCGCAGGTGGCCCAACACTGAGGGAAGATCCCCCAATATCTGGGCATAGAGGGTGCCTGCATGCCAAGGGGGCAACTGGGGGTGTTTGTGCTGAGGCACCACCCTCAACTCAACTGCGAGAGATGGCTCTCAGCTGCACTGCACTGCACCCCTCGTGCATTCAAGCACAGCTGCGACCAGTCACAGCTGCTCGCATGCCCGCCCACCTGGCTTCCAGGACGGCGGCTCCAGCAGGCGCAAACTGGCAAGCGTTTGGTGCACCCACTGCCGCAGTAGCTCAGGCGGCGCAGCTCCCTCGACCAGCGGGGCGTGGCTGGGTAGGCAAGCCATCACCTGCCAAGCGTTCAGCGCCCAAATCTGTGCACCCACGCTGGTAATCAGCGGGTCCGTGTCGCTAGCCCCACGCTGGATCTCTTGTGGTGCAAATCGTTGTGCCGCTGCGCCGCGCTGCAGTATCAAGTGCGCTGTCGCTGGGATATGGGGCGCCCACCGGGGCATGCCGACATCGATGGACATCAAGGCACACGTGCTGACGAGCTTGCAGGCAGCACTGACCAGCCACACAGCGGCTGCATCAATTCTGCTGCCCTGCATGTCGACATCCAGGGTTGCTATGCGGTCAACTGCCAGGCACATCGTCCTGCAGCATGTGCAGAGCGGGGCAGCGGTGAGGCAAGCGGCGGCGGCGGCGGCGGCGGCGGCGGAGCAGCTGGAGGGGTTCGTAGGACGACTCCCGGCGCTAAAATATAGGTTTCCGCCCATACGCATTATGGTGACAACGCTCACTCGCGCAGGGCATCCGCCTCGGCAGAAGAGGGCCTGAGGCCGGCGTCCTGCAGCCTGGAGAGCGCCCCTTGGCTCCCCCCCAGGCCATGCACTCTCTTCTCAAGTTCTCGGGCTGTGCCGAGGTCGGCGGGGAGCGCCAAGCGGGGCAGGAGCTCCCGCAGCTCCCGGTTCAGGGCCGCCCAGGACATGGCGGTGCAGTGGATGAAGTGCAAGTTTGCAGAATGGTGATCGAGACTGGCTGCAGGGCTGCAGGTGTCTGCATTGGGGCCGCCGCCCCAGCGCAGCAGAGCGGCCGACGGCAGCTTGTGACAGCGCCTGCATGTGAATGCGAACCGTGCGTTACGCTCAATGAACGGTATGAGTGCAAATGCTGTATAAAATGCAGTCCTATATATATCTGCCGGCGCCGTGGGCTGCGCGGCAGCCGCTGCCCCGTCGGCATGGGGACGGCGGCATGAGGGCGGCCTGCAGCTGGAGCTTTAGCTGTGTGCCCTCGAGCGTGTCTCTGCAGCACCTCATAGCAGCTGACAGGAGCCTGAGGGTTTCAGGAGGTAGCAGGTGCGCGCACAAAGGGCTCTGCCCGTGCATTCCAAGGGCCTGCACACCCTGCTAAGCCGCCTGGGAAAGGAGAGTGGCAAGCCCAGCCAGTGCCCAGGGACACAGTGAGGCAAAGCGAGTGAGCGGCGGCTGCCGCCGTCCGGAGCCGCTGCCATCACCCTCGTGAAACCTGCAGCTAGGCCGCATAACTTTAGGAGCTGCCATAATCTTAACTCCCTGCAGGGCACCTCTATGGCGCCCCCTCATCTTGTCCGGGCGCTGTTTGAAGCCGCACGGCGGGGCGATGCAGCGGAGGTGGACCGCCTGCTGGCTGCTGGTGCTGATCCCAACAGCATTTACACAGAGGTGCTGCAAATACACATCTTTGCTTGCAATTGTTCTTCGTAAACTCCACGGTTTGGCTTGTCGCAGGCAAACTCACGTCGTGCAGGACGCCTGATGAGCAGGCCTTTCCTTCCCTGCACGCAGGGCCTTACGGCTTTGCATTTTGCGGCGATGCTGGGTCGCACCCGCGTCGTTCGCACGCTGCTGGCTGCTGGCGCTCTTTGTACGCTGCCTGACCCAACCGGCCTGCTGCCGCTCCACCTGGCTGCCGCGTCTGGTCGGCTGGCTGCCACTCGGCTCCTGCTTGGGGCAGCACCAAAGACAGCTACTGCTGCAGAGCAGGGGGGCGTCTCCGCAGGCCATCTAGCCGCAAGCCGAGGTATGGCAGCCGCAGTGAGCCTGATTTTGAATGTCGCGCCACACACAGCGCTGCTGAAAACACAGCATGGCGCGACTATGCTGTACATGGCCGCCCAGCAGGGCCACGACAAAGTGGTGAGACGGGAACGGGGCTCTGTGGTGCAGCTGCCATTGTGGCAAGCTCTGTGCACATGATGAACGCAGCTGTTGTGAGCTCTGCAGCTGGTTGCCTTTGCGCAACACTTTGGCGTAAACCTCCCGGCCTGGACCACCCGCAGGTACGTTCGCTGCTTGAGGCTGCACCAGCAGTTGCTCTCGAGCGCATGTTTATGAGTGGCGCCACGCCTCTCTACCTGGCCTGCTTTGAAGGCTACATCACAACTGCACGGCTGCTTTGGCAGCCGCACCACAGGCAGCCAGCATTCCGGCAGGCGAGACCATGCCGCGGACGCCCCTCCAAGCTGCTGTTCAAGCAGGCCATCTCGGCATAGTTCAGCTGGTGTTGGAGGAAGTGCCGCAGGCGGCGCTTGTTCGGAGCGGCACGGGCCACCTGCCGATCCATTTTGCGGCTGTTGCCGAGCATGCCTGCAGCCCAGCCATAGTGCAGCTGCTGCTTGATGCAGCGCCAGCCACTGCAACCAGCACGAAGAATGGGTTTTCCCCACTCCACTATGCGGCCCTTCACGGCAATGCAGCTACGGCGCGGCTGCTCGTTCAAGCGGCACCTGGCGACGCCCAGAGGGCGGTGGAGATAGCACTCATTACGGCTGAGGAGGAGGCAGCTGGAGTTGAGGCGGCTCAGGCTGGCTACTTGCAGGGCCTTCTAGAAACGGCCCGTCTCATGGTGCCAGCCGTTTCATCAGATGTGTTGCTGCCTCTCTTAGTGCCCAGGGTTGACCTGGCGCTGTCCCTCTTCCCAGATCTGGCTGAGCACTGGCCGCTCACTGCTGCTCAGTGGCAGCAGGTGCCCACCCCCTGCCCCGGCCTGGGCCGCGCCCTGCCATTTGTGCTGCACCGTTCGGAGGCAGAGGCGGCATTGCTGGTTGTGCACCTGCCGGCGGCCGACAGCGCATGCCTGCGGACGTTTGCACTGGCATTACACCGCGCTCAGCGCCGCCTGGCTATTCACCTGCCCCGTGAGCTTGTGGGCCGTGTCCTGTGCCTTTTTGCTGCATGAGATTGCTTGGAGTGTCCCTGATTTTTTTTGTTTGTATGTGAGAATGTGACGTGATGCAGCAGACCCCAGGTGGAGGCGCTTCTGGGGACCAGCCTGGCTGCCATCACGCTGCCGCCACGCCGCCGCCGCTGCCCACCCCCATCATGTCGCCGCACCGCCTGGATCGCCGGGTAGATTGGTGGCGGTCTACACGCCTTATTGTTTCGCGCCTTCTTGGCACCCAGGCTTTGCGCAGGCGGCACCCAACTTTGGTGAGGAAGGGAGGCGTCGCCGCAGCGCGCCTGCAAGCTTGCAACAACGGCTGTCGGTCTGCATGCGAGTGTCGCGCAGCGGCGTTGGCCCTCACCGCCGCCGCCATTGGCCCGGCAGCAATGCTTACGCTGCTGCTTCGAGCTATAAACTGCTTGGCATACGGTCGGCACAGTCCCGTCGGTCCGATGCAAGCGACGGATGGGCGCCATCCGCTCAGGGCCCTTGCCGCCGCCGCCACTTGCCGCCGCTGCCGCCGTCCTGCGCTGCTGCATGCCTCCCTCTCCCATTCAATGGAATCTGCACACTCACTTGACGATTAAGACCGCCATCTGAACTCCCCTCCACCTGCAGGCCTGCAGCTGACACCGGCTGTGCACACAGCAGCAGCAGGCGGCAGCCCCGCACGCGCCCGCCGCCCCGCCGCCATGGTGCAACAGCACGCTGTGATTTGCGGGGGCGCTGGCGCCACCATGACCCTGGACCAGGTGGTGGCTGTAGCGAATGGTGCGCAGGTGGCGCTGGACAGCGCGGCCCTGGGGCGGCTGAAGAAGGAAAGCCCAGCACCCAAGGCTTTCGCAGCTGAGGAGCCGCCGGCGGCAGCACCTTCCGACGGCAGCGGCACGGCGCTGGAGCGGCCGCAGGCGCGTGCAGCGGCCTTCTACAAGCTGCTGGCCCTGGTCAACGGCCGCAGCGGTGTGCGGCCTGTTGTGGCAGAGGCGATTGCGGCGCTGCTCAACGGCGGCGGCGCGCCGTGCCTGCCGGCGGCGGACAGCGACGCTCCCGCGCTGGCGGCACTGGCCGCCCTGCTGCAGGGTGTGGGTGCTGCCGAGGCGGCCGACGGCAGCCAGCTCAGCGCGGCAGAGGCGCTGGCTGCCACTGGTGTGGAGGCTCCTGGCCTCAGCACGGCAGAGCGAGCGGTGCTCACTGACGGCCAAGGCGCTGCGGCAGGCACCGCTGCGCTGTGCGTCCAGGCTGGCAAGCTGCTGCTGGCGAGCGCAAATGCGGTGGCAGCGCTGGCTGCGGAGGCGCTGCAGGCAGACGTGAGTCCGGGCTGGGTTGCGGATGTTGGCTGTACACCTTGAAACACGGCTGTGGGCCGCTGGGCTGGTGTGGTTGGGTGGGTTGTTCAGGACGTGGCGGTCTAGGCTGCCGCTACCAGTACTGTGCTGCTGCCCTGAATCTGCCTTCATGTGCGCCATCTGCTGCCCTGAAGCCCAATGGCTTCGCCATCTGTTCCAACTGCTGCAGGTCAAGGCTCTGGACAGCGAGGCGGTGGAGGCCTGCCCGGCAATAGCTTTGCTCACCGCTTGTTGATGCAGCCCTCGCTTCCCTTCCCCTCTGTCTGCAGGTCAAGGCGTTGGACACAGAGGCGGTGGAGGCGTGCCCCCATAAGGGCGCTATTGAGGCGGCGGATGAGATGCGGGGGCTGCTGGATGGCTCGCGCCAGGTGTGGCGGCTTGAAAGGAGCAGGGGCTGGGGCTTGCTGTCTCAGGAATGTACATGTTGCTGGTGCGATCAGGGCCTGCGGGCCGGCATGCGCTCGGCGGCTAGAGGCGTTTGCTGCAGGCTGCTCGTCTGTTTCGTTGGCACAGCAGGCCGCGGGTTGGCAACCGCAGACGCTGTCCATTCTGCTTGCGCTGACATGGCACATGTGCGCTGGACCTCTTGGCTGCATGGGCCCGGACTACCCTGACTCCTGACTCGGTGCTTTGTTGCTGGCTTACAGGTCAATGCCAAGAAGACAGGCGTGGACGTGCAACGTGCAACGTGTGCACCGACCCCGCCGTTTTGTTATTTAGGACTAATCATTTGTTATTCCATTCCTGCAGGTCAATGCCAAGAAGGCGGGCGTGGGCGCTCTGCCGGCCATCAGCAACGCAGCCCAGGTGCGCCAGGTGGCTGGCGGCAGGACGTGCCGGCCAGCCCATGGTGACGCGACTCCCGCGTCTGCTGGTCACATGTTGGCGCAACACCCGCCCCTGCTGGTCAAGCGTGCGAGTGGCTGGTGCAGACGAACCCCCACCTGCCAACAACGTCGTGCTTCATGCCCATTTGGCATTCTGCAGGTGCACGGCTTCCTGCTTGAGGCGCTCACTCGCTGGACCTCCCTCACATGTTGCTCCTCTGCACCACATCCGCTGCAGGTGCACGGCTCTCTGCTGGAGGCCCTCAACGCGGCGGCCGGCCCAGCCAAAGCAGAGCTTGCGGTGGCTGCCCTGCCGCCTGCCAAAGACGGTGCGCCGCAGCAGGCGGGCTCTCCCTCCCTTGCCTCTGCCCTGCTGCTGCTGGCCACTGCCACGCTCAAGGCAGCAGGCATCAGTTTGAAGCGCAGCGGCGCGATTGCCGAGCGCCTGCCGACTGTGGCAGCAGCTGCGGCAGCAGCCTGCGGTGATGCGGCGGCCGCTGCGGCGGGGGCGCCAGCTGCGGCTGCCGCTCTGCAGCAGCTGCTGGCGGCGGCTGCGGCGGCGGTGGAAGCCGGCAAGCAGCATGCTGCTGCAGTCGCCGGCAAGCTTGCGCTGGCTGGAGAGGAGGAGGCCGTTCCCTCGCTGGCCGCCGCCCAGGCGGCCTACGCCGCTCACAAGGCGCTGCAGCAGGCGGTGGCTGTCGAGGCGCTGTCCGCCGCCACTAGCCTGCGGGTGCAGGAAGGCGCGGCCGCTGCGCCCGCTGATCCCGCTGCGCCTGCTGCGCCTGCTGCGCATGCTGAGGGCGGCAAGAAGAAGGACAAAAAAAAGGACAAGGGGGCGCCCGCTGGCATGCAGCTGGGCAAGGGCACGGCCCTGCTGCGGGACTATGTGGAGAATGTGGCGGCTGGCGGCAGTGGGGCAACCGCTGAGGAGGATGTGCTCGAGCACCACCTGCAGGTGCGGTGGAGGCTCTGGTTCCTGGTTAAACGTCCCCTGCTGCGCATTACTTATGGCTGTGCACCGCCGCAGAGGATCTGCCGGGGCACCGCGAGCATGTCCTGTTTGCAGGCTGAGCTGGGCTGGTGTGTGGGGATGCTATTGTGGATGCTGGCGTTCAACTCTGTGCCCCCTCTGTGCTCCAATGCAACACAGTGTGTATAGCTATGCTGCTGCCCTGGCATCTGATGCCACCTGCCGCTTGCCCTCCCTCCCTCCCCCCGCACAGCGCCTGTCCCTGGGCGGCGACTCGAGCGCTGACCTGGCGGCCGCTCTGCCCGCTGTGGCCGCTGCGCTGGACCCGCTGGGCCACCAGTGGCAGCTGCACCTGGCGGCACTGCGGGGCGTGATCGAGGCCAACCAGGTGGGGACAAGTTTCACAACAGTTGATGCGTTGTATGTTGGATCCTCCGCCCTTGAGAGGCTGCTGCGCAACCGGCTGTGCCCTTGGCATGCATGCCAGTGGCACATGCGGCTGTCCACCATGCTTTGCATGGCTCGTTTCATGGCAGCATCCCCGCACCACCTATGCGCTCCCTTTTCCACAGGCCCGCCGCAAGCCCAAGATTGCCAAAGGCGCCCGCGACATGATGCCCGACCAGATGGCCATCCGGGAGGTGGCCTTTGACAAGGTACTTTGCCATGCTGGGGGGGGCTGCTCTTGGCTTGACTTGACTTGGCTTGGCTTGGCTTGGCTTGGCTTGGCTTGGCTTGGCTTACTTGACTTACATGGTGGTTTGGGAGCCAGCGAGGCTCGCAACTGGGAGCCTCAGCCAGCGTACTGCGCCGCCCCGCTTGCAAGCAGCATCGGGGTGCAAGGTGTGCAAACTTGCAGCCTCTGTTGAGTGGCCCCGCCCAGCAGTAGCGCAAGCATGCCGGCCCCCGCCCTCCCCACAGATCACGCGCGTGTTCAAGCGCCATGGAGCAGTGTCAATTGACACCCCCGTGTTTGAGCTGAGGTGCGGCACGGGCGCGCCACAACCATTTGGCCTGCCTTGCCTACCCATGCGCATGGCTGCGTGCGCCTCGGCTAGCCGCATGCCGCACAAACTCGAAGCCCAAAATCTGCCAAAATAGACTCAAACACTGCTCTGCATGCCAACAGGGAGACGCTGATGGGCAAGTATGGCGAGGACAGCAAGCTCATCTACGACCTGGCAGACCAGGTGGGAGATTGTTTTTGTATCTGTTGTTTGATTCTTTTGCAAACTGCGTGTCATTTGCCAGCATGGCGAGGACAGCAAAGGTCGACTGCGAAACGACCGGCTCGATGGGGCCAAGTGGGAAGGGGTCTGAAGCAAGCAAGACGCTGAGCTGGAGGTCTCGCCTGGCTTGCGCCAATGTAGCGCCTGGCTGCCCAGGCGCAGGTGCAGCTGCGTCAGCTGCGCCGGTGCGGCTGAGAGCCAGCTGTCACCCAACCTTCTCGCGTACCAGACCTGTCCTGCCAGGGTGACGAGATCCTCAGTCTGCACTACAGCCTCACGCTGCCCTTTGGCGTCTGCAAGCCTTGCACCTCACCCCTGCACCCCCGCGCACGACCTTCCCACCTGCCTGCAGGGTGGCGAGATCCTGAGCCTGCGCTACGACCTGACGGTGCCATTTGCGCGCTTTGTGGCGCTGCACGGCGTGGGCAACATCAAGCGCTACCACATCGCCAAGGCGAGGGAGCTGTTTGGGGTATTTTTATGTGTTTAGGCCGGCAGGCTGGTCACAGTCACCGCGCATAGTCAGCCCTGTCGGACCGGCAGGTTGGCTGGCGAAGCGCTGCATCCCAGTCACTTGCTCTCTACGTCGCAACGCCCAGCCTCACTGGCTGGCCCAAGTTGCACTGTGGGGCCACAACTTCCCGACATGCCCTCCCCTTGACTGCACTTGCCTGTTTCCCTCCCTTCACTGCACGCACATGCCCTATTCCCACCTGACTGCACGTACCCTCCCTCCCTGCCCTTCAATGCACCGCCCGCAGGTGTACCGGCGCGACCAGCCACAGATGAGCCGCGGCCGCTTCCGCGAGTTCTTCCAGTGCGACTTTGGTGAGGCCTCGTGGTTCGATTGCATTTTGTTTGGTGCCTGTTAAATGCATGTATCGATCAAGCAGCTGCTGCATCTGCTCTTTGATGGACCGCCTGCCGGGAGGGCTCAGGCGCCCTGCTTGCTTCCTCCACCAACCCTTGACCTGCGGTACCCTATTTTTCTCCCCCGCCTCCCTGCAGACATCGCGGGCAGCTACCCAACCATGGTACCGGATGCAGAAGTGCTCAAGGTGGGGCTGCCTCATCACCACTCCCGGGAGATGGGTTTGATGGAGGTTGAGCAGCAGGGATGCGTGTGCGGGCAGCACGTCCACTGCCGCAGCCCGTCCACCTGCCCCATGCTTGCAAGGACCGCTCAGCCTCCAATCTCTTGCCGGTTGTTTTGCCCTTGTCCAGGTGCTGGTGGAGATCCTGGACGACCTGCAGCTGGGCGCGTATGAGGTGAGGGTGGGAAGGCGCTGGATACGGCTGGGCCCTGCTCTGGGAACGCTGCACGGCACACGCACACCAGCGCCGAGTTGCGGCGCTGGTTAGCCAGGGCCAAGCGGCCCCTTGCAAATGCCACACGCCTTCACACCGGCACGCCCCTCGCATGATTCTTTTGTTCAATCATTTGGAGACGCATCTTTATCTCAACATGCTCGCAGGTCAAGCTGAACCACCGGCGGCTGCTGGACGCGATGCTGGACATTGCGGGGGTGCCGCCTCAGAAGTTCCGCCCCATCTGCTCCGCCATCGACAAGCTGGACAAGGAGCCGTGGGAGGCTGTGCGGGCAGGTAGGGTTCTCATGCGTTTGTGTGCGGTTGAGCCATTCAGCCGCCTGCTGTTGATCCATTCCGCCGCCCGTTTTGTGTGTTGTTGTGCAGATGGTTGAGGGAAGGGCCTGTCGGCCAGGCGGCCCGCCACTGTTGGTGCCTGGCACCTGACCCTGGGTCCCTCGCGTGCCCTCCGCTGCAGAGATGGTGGAGGAGAAGGGGCTGCCGGGCCACGTGGCGGACCGCATCGGCGAGTTTGTGGTGCTGCGCGGCCAGCCGCAGGAGCTGCTGGCCAAGCTGAGCGAAGCCAGTGAGTGTGGGGTGGGCAGGTCAGCTGGGGTGCCGGTTCACAGGCACGCCGGGCCAGCGAGCAGCACAGCAGGCGGGCATGAGGGCTGCGCACTGCAAGCCCAATGGGCTTCCCGACCACCTCACCGTACCCTCCAACACCCAATTCAACACGCCGCCCGTTGGCGCAGCACGCCGAGTCGGCAGCTGCCATGCATATTCGATTGCTGAGTGTGTCCGACCGGCTGGCCCATGCAACCCCCAGGCCACCCGCTGGCGCAGCACGCCGAGTCGGCGGCGGCGCTGGAGGAGCTGCGCAGCCTGTTTGGCTTCCTGGAGGCCATGGGGGCTCTGGGGCCCATTGTGTTTGACCTCAGGTGCGCTGGAGCGGGCCACATTTGTGTTCTGAGACTGTCGCATTCTTGTTGGGGGTCATGGGGGCACTGGGCCCATCCGAGTTTGGCCTCAGGTGGGGATGCGCTGCAGTTAACATTGTGCCCGCGCCGGCTCAGGCTTTGTGCAGCTGTGGCGTGGGGATGCGCTGCAGTTAACATTGTGCCCGCGCCGGCTCAGGCTTTGTGCAGCTGTGGCCATGCAAGGGTCCTGGCCCGTTATGCCGTTGTCAACTTTACGGCCGC
Source organism: Chlorella sp. Dachan (assembly GCA_006782975.1). Lineage (NCBI taxonomy): Eukaryota > Viridiplantae > Chlorophyta > Trebouxiophyceae > Chlorellales > Chlorellaceae > Chlorella > Chlorella sp. Dachan. The sequence continues at coordinate 3,240,790 of RRZL01000082.1, read as the reverse complement.
CTGTGTGTTGTGCGCTGCCCCCTGCAGCCTGGCGCGCGGCCTGGATTATTACACCGGCGTGATTTACGAGGCGGTGCTGCAGGGCGCCAACGTGGGCTCCATTGCCGCGGGCGGCAGGTGCGCACATGGCAGCCGGCTTGGTCCATGTCATCGCGCAAGGGTGGCATGCGGCATGCAATGCGGCAGATGGAGCTAAGTGCGCCGCGGCAGCAGCGCGCCCGGTGCGGCGGCAGCGCAGCTTCAGGCTGCAGGGGCTGGTACTGCACATGCCACGCTGGCATTGCACATGTCGCTCTCTAATATTCAATCCTGCTGGTACTCCGGGCCAACAGGCGTGTTCAGTGCACAGCAACCGCCCCCAGCCTCCTGAGCCCCCTCCTGCCAGCTCCTCTGCCTGTTGCGTTGCAGGTACGACAAGCTGGTGGGCATGTTCAGCGGCAAGGAGGTGCCGGCGGTGGGCGTGTCGATCGGCATCGAGCGCGTGTTTGCCATCATGGAGCAGCAGTTGCGCGCGCAGGCCGAGGCGGTGAGCTGGTTGGTTGGTAGGGTCAGGAGGTGTGCAGCCAGCCAGGTAGCGGGGCGTGTGCAGCCAGGCGCTCGTTCGTGGCAGTTGACACCCGGCTGTCGCCCATATGGCTGGTGCTGGGAGATGCAAGCAGGCGGGTGGATGCGCGCTTGTCCCCTCATCTCATCATGCGAGGTGCCGTAGCGCCCCGATACATGTGCGCATGCCATGCTGTCACGAACACACACACATGCTCTGTTGCCCTGTGCGACCCGCAGGCGGGCGGCACGATCCGCGAAACCGAGACCGAGGTGTTGGTTGCCTCCATCGGCGGCGGCATGCAGGTGGGCTGGGCTGCCATTCACTTGCGATGACGCACTTTTTTTCCGTTGCCTGCATGCGTGGCTGCTGGTGGCCTGGCGGCGGCACGCAGGTGCGAGACTCCCCATCACAACTGTGGTCATGCCATGCCAGCATGTGGCATGGTTAACTTGTGAGGCCATGCCACAAGCAAGTTGGCCACCAGAGCAGGATGTTTCAGGCATGCCATGCCATGCTTACCCATGCCATGCCCGCCTCTGCTGCCCATGCTGATGCCGCATGGTGCCATGCCATGCCATGGCTTTGGCACTCATGGCGTGCCGCTGCATGTGTTGAAAAGTCCATGCGTTGCGCTGTCATGCCACATCGCCACGCCACGCCATGCCATGCCATGCCATGCCATGCCACGCACCAGCCAGGGCGCAGCGTAGGCATGCATGCACCTGCTAGCCAACCTCTGCCCCCACGTTTCGAGCCCAGACCGCACCACCCCCGCTCCCCGCCCCACGCAGCCGCGGCGCATGCGCCTGGCTGCGCAGCTGTGGTCTGCGGGCATCCGAGCCGAGTTTGGGTACAAGGCCAACCCTAAGATGCCGGACCAGGTGAGCTCACATGGCTGCCATTTGCATGGATATTGAGGCGTCCATTCAACTGGCATTGATGGGCAGGCCAGCAGTGCTCAGTCTGGGCTGAGGTTACAAGGCCAGCCCCAGCGTCCTGGTGCCGCCGGGCTGCTGATCCACGGTTTCCCCATGTGTGTCCCCGCTCTGCCCCACTTGCAGCTGGGCTACGCACTGAAGCAGGGCATCCCCTTCCTGGTGCTCTTTGGCGAGAGCGAGGTGGAGGCTGGGGTGGTCAAAATCAAGGACCTTGACGCAAACACGGAGGAAACGGTGCCCGAGGTGAGCTGAAGCACAAATGCCGCCATAGCTGTGCTGCATGCGCGTTGGATAAAGCCCTGGACGCAAACACGGAGGAGACGGTGCCCGAGGTGAGCTGACGGGGCCACATAGCACCCGCCCTGCTGTGCCGCAGCTGCCCATAGCAGCTGACAGGCGTGGGGCCGCATGTGCCTGGCGCTACCCCGGCACTCGCCACGCAGTGCAAATCGCCCACATGCCGACCGCCCAAGCACTCTTGCACAGGGCACCGATCATCGCCTGCGTGCAGCAGCCGCGCCTGCCTCTTCCCGGTTCTCCCATCTGCCCTGAACCCTAGCTGCTCCCCTCTACCCCACGCGCAGGGCGAGGTCATTGCGCGGCTGCGGCAGCTCCTGCCGGCCAAGGCGGGGAGGCGCATCGTGTACCAGCAGAAGGAGGAGGGCGGCTCGGCATGAGAAAAAAAACGAGCGGAGGAGGCGGCATGAGCCGAGGAGGCGGCATGAGCTGAGGAGGCGGCATGAGCTGAGGAGGCGGCATGAGCTGAGGAGGCGTCATGGCCCGATTATTGGAGCGCAGCAGCAGGCCTGGCTGATGGCGTGCCTGTATGCCAGCCGAGGCAGGAGGCCGGCATGGGCATGAGGGGCAGCGCAGCAGGCAGTGGTCGCACCTTGGCAGGAAGTGCTGGCCAGGCAGCTGCTGGCGGCTTACATACCAGCAGCTGGTGAAGCGCCGCTGAACATTCTGGCTGGTGTGCTGCTGACAGCTGCGCTGCCGCTTGCTGTTGCCATTATCCTGCGGTGTAAGCAGTTGTCGCCGCTGCTGAGGCCCTCTTGAGGCATGGGGCGCAATGGTGCAAAGCTGGCGAGGCGTTGTGTGAGACCAGACTCGTGCAGCCCATCTGGACACGCCTCGCCTTCACCTCCATTGCGCCCGCGCGATGGTTTACAAAGTCCATGCATGCTACTATTTGGTGTGCAAACGTGATCGATCATTAGGAATCGGAGAATCGAGATGAATCGGTTGGATGGGAGGTGCAGGGGCGTGCGTTGGAGTTGCCTAATGTACAGCGAGGGCACGAGCAGCGCTTGCCATCATGTGCTGCCACATGTGCACCACAAGGTCAGATCTCAGCTGCGCACCAGTGCACGGCGTGCTGCCGGCCTGGCCGCAGGCGCCGCCGTCTCCCGGGCTAGAGCGCAAGCGCACGTGGGAAGAGCGTTTAAATGGGCACCGGAAGGCACTTCGTGTTGTGGTGGAAGTCCTCAATGCACATGTAGCTGCAGCACTCGGAGTGTTGGCTGCAGGCCTCCCCTGCCAGCTTGCATTGGCGCTTCTGTACGCTGCCTTCCGCAAGGCGGCGGCCGCCAGGCATGCTCTCCTTAGGCGGGCGGCCGTGGGGCATGGTCTGGGTTTCAGCTAGGCGCCGGCGCAGGCTGGGTGGGGCACCGTCGGTGGGGAGGGCGCTGGCGCTCAGGCAGACGAGTCGAGGGTGTGTGCTGGATGGCGGCCACTCAGCGCAGCGGCCGCTGCAGCACTGGGCACCCGTATGGCAGGGTGACAGGTCGGACAGGCATGGGAGGAGCGGCTCCTGCAGGGTCACAACAGGGTGGATGTCGGGGTGGGGTGAGATGCAGGGCAGCACATACTGCGTATGGTGGCACCGGCCAGGGCAACGCGTCAGGTAGGGTAGGGGCGCCGCCATCGGCGCAAGTGTTGTGCTGTCATGAAGCCATCCGGCAAGCTAGCGCTCTGCTCTGCACTTGCACATATGCGCTATGCCCTGAGCTCTCTTGCCTTGAGGAGGTGGCGTGCGTGTGCCAGCGCTGCACAGGCGCAGAGGCAGGCCAGCAGGAGTGCGGGGCGGCGCATGGCGGGCGGCGTGGAGTGCTTGGGTGTGTCGGAAGTGGGTGTGGGCTTGAGGGTGTGTTGTGATTGCTTTTCAGGTACGCTGGATGATGGCGGCGGGGCCGGGCGGGCGCTCTATATGCTGCACCGTGGGGCCGCCCGCTGACGCGCCGGAAGCTGAAGGCAGCTTGGGCGCCATTCATTGCAAGGCTCCAGGAGGTTGCCAGGGTGCAGCACCGCCGCGGGGGCTTGGCTTGGCGGCTCCGCCGGCGCGGCAGCAGGGAGCGGCTCAGGTCGCAGCTCTGTTCAGCTGAGGGCGCATTCCAACGCAACTCCTCAGCAGAAAACAACACATACATTTGCAGGCGAGACATGCAAGAGGCAAGCAAGCTCGGGCGGAAACAGAGATCAGATGCGGCACGCAGCTCGCTGGGCCAGGCTGCGCTGGGTGCGGTGCAGCGCCGCTTGCAGAGGCCTGCGTGGCGTGGGCATGCGCCGCCAGGCCGCCGGCAGCCGGCGTCAGCAGCAGTGCTGCCTCTACACGCACGTGCAAGGCATACCTACCTCTCCCTCGTGTCAGAACAGCAGGCACGGCTGACAACGAGCGCCCAGTCCTGTGCCGAGGCGCATGCCAATCACCCGAGCGCCTGTTCCACGCCAGCAGCGCTTCGTCTTCCCGTCCGAGACCTGGAAGTCTTTGGTTGCGACACGCACGCAATGCTGGTCGATGCCTGAGGTAGGACGGCAGCGGCGCACGGCAGCAGCAGGGGCAGAATGTGCATGGCGGTGCGCGGTATCCGGCCTGGACGAGGACCAGCAGCCTGAGCTAGCGGCGATGCACCTGGATTACTTGCTGCGCAGGTCAGATACCCTCCACAGAAGTCAGGGCGGCCTTTAGGGGCATGGTCAGTTCTAGCTAGATATTTTTGCAATCTTTGCATGCGGCGCCACCCAGAAGGGGGCACTGGATCGCAGACGGGTGCTTTGGGTCTCGGGTCAAGCAGGCAAGCAACTGTGCGTCGCCCGCTCTCTACTCCATAGTTCCAGTGCGAGCATGCTACATATGTGGCTGATGCCCTGGGCCGCGCCACAACCTGAAGCCGAAACCTGCATGCGGCGGCACGCTGGGCGAGCGGCGGCATCTCTGCTCCCCCGTCCCTCCCCCCTTCTCCTGCTCAAGCTATTTCTTCGCCTTTTTGCTCTCTTGAATGCTCTACTACTGGCCGGAACTCGCTGAAAACCGAAACTTTGCACGACGGTCTTCGCCCTGCGGTCGCGCAGCGCTCCCCCAGGCCCCTTACAGTCCTAATTCCCCTTATCGTTTGCAATCCCGATAGGTGAGGCGGCGCAACGGGGGGCAGTCCTTGCAAGCAAGCCTCCCCCCGCTTCGAGCACGTCGGCTGAGCCATGTCAATTCCTATATTCAAGCGCAGAACAGTGACCACTCGCCAGCGACATCGAGGGACCGCCCCGTCACCATGGCCTCCGCCCCCCGCCGCCTGCCCGGTCCCGCCTGCGCGGGCCGTCCGCACTCGGCCTTTCCCTGCGCCCTGCCCTTCCTGCTGCTGTGCATCTGCCTAGCTGGTGGGTGCAGGAGTTGCAGGGCTGCAAACACACCGCTGCAACAACACGAGTGCACCACTTGTCTGCTGCCTCCCGAGGCTGCTACCCAGCCGTCCTGGGCCACGGCTCCCACCCTCCGGCCCCTTGCGCATCCAAGCCCTGCCCGCAGCTGCCGATGCTGCGGCACCCGGGGATGCCTTGCCCATGCATGGCCGGCGCCTGGAGCAGGTGCCTACCACGCTGCCGGTGTGCAACACCCAGCTGGCCACCAGCAGGACCCAGCTGACGACCTGCAAGGCGCAGCTCAACGCCACCGCTGTAGCCAAGAAAGCGTGCACCACCAAGCTGACCGCCTGCACCCAGTCCGCCACAGCCAAACAGCTGTCCGCCTGCCAGCGCCGTGGGGCCGGCTACAGCGGTGCAGCGGCATCCGCAACCACCAAGCTGCAGCGCTGCAACGCAGCCAAGGACGCGCTTGCCAAGGAGAACAGGTGCGGCGCCCTGCCCGCCCTGTTCTGCACGCATCCTGACGGCCTGCGGAACCGGCATGCCTGCCGCTTGCGCCCGTGTCCAGGTGCATGGGATGGCTGGTGCATGCTTGGGGAAGGGGGATGCACTCTCTGCAGTATCCCAGCAGTACTGAGCTGCCCGGTTCCGCCTCCTCCCCCCCGCTCGCAGGAAGCTCAAGGCGGCAGCCACCACGCCTGCCAAGCGCACCGTTGCCGCTGCTGCCGCATTGGCAGCAGAGGCGGACCCTCTCGTAGCATGCCAGCAGCAGGTGGCTGTGCTGCAAGCCCAGGTGGACGCTCTCAACTCCTCGCTGACTGGCGCCCGGGCGGCGCTGAACGCCACGCAGACGGAGCTAGACAGCGTGAATGTCGCGCTGGTGCAACGGGATGCTGATGTTGTTGGTGAGGCTCAGGGCCTGTGGCCTGTGCTGCTGCCATGGGCTGTGAGCTCTGCATGGCGGCCTCCTGCGTGAGGGTGTGCTGCCACGGGTCCAGCGGCCCTCCCTTGTCACCCATCGCCCGCCCCGCACCCGCCGCCGCCGCCACTGCAGCCCTGCAGGAGCAGCTAGCCATGGCCAGCGAGCAGCTGCAGCAGTTTGGTGAGCAGGAGGCGCAGCTGGCTGCCCTCCGCTGGCAGCTCAGCCAGCTGCAGCAGGTCTACACAGTGACGGATGGACTGCTCAACCAGACGAGGGACGACTTGGATAGAGTGAATGCGGAGGTGGACGGCCTGCGCGAAGCCAACGGTGAGGCACCTGCTGGCGCTGCTTCGGCCCTGCGCAGTTGGCAGAGGGCAATGTTCCAGAGGGCATGCCGCATGCCAGCTGCTGTGCTAGCGAGGCGGCTCAGGGTCCGCACAAGCTCTGGCGTCCCCACCCCTGCTCCCCTCGCCACCCTGCCCACGCAGCCTCCTGCCACGTGGAGCTGTCCAACCTGGGCTCCAGGGTGGAGGATGCCCAAGCGGAGGTGGAGGCGTGCCAGCTGGCCACCGCCGCGTGCGCGCAAGAGCGGACCAGCCTACAGGAGGCGTATGTGGAGTGCTCGGCCAACCAGTTCCCCCCAGGTGCAAGGCGGTTTGCAGCAGCAGAGGCTGGGACAGAGGCGCCGACTGCTGGCAGAGCCCCTGTACAGAGGCGTGTGCTGCGGCACACCAGAAGCAGTGCAATAGGCGGAAGGCATCAAGCTGCGGGCCTGCCAATGGGAGCTGCTGCCGCTCTTCCCAAGCAGCTGTTGCTGGTGAGCCGTGCCTGCCCGACCGACAATGAGCATGTCCGCTCCGGCGCGTGCCGCAGACGAGTACGTGACCTGCGCTAGCGATCTGATCACCTGCAAAATAGCCAACGAAACCAACGCCAACGCGGCAGGGGAGTGCCAGAGCCAGCTGTCCGATGTGGAGCATTCATACCAGGAGTGCATGTCGCGCAACCGCCGCCTGCTCAAGCTGCCCGGCGGCCGCCCGGCACTCTCCCGCAGCACTGTATAGCCCGCCTTCCCCCTCCCACCCTGGTGGGTGCACTGCCCCACCCCATGCCCGCCCCGCCTCCCGGAGGGGGGCCCACGCCCATGGGACCATTGCGGTCCCTCGCGGCTGTGCCTGTTGGCCATCCCACAGGTGTGCCGCCCGCTGAGCAGGCTGCGGCGCAGCAAACGGGGTGCTGCAGGCGGAAGACCACCCAGCACGCACAGTCAGGCAGCCCCCCTCATCCTTCCTGCAGGCTGCCGGTGTACCATACTATGTCACCTGTAGTTGACTGCCTTCAATATGGATGGACGGCAGTGAGTAAAACTGCCCGTTGCTCGAGCTCCTGCACAGATCACACTGCATAATCCCTCACTTGCGCCACCACTTGCGGCCTCTTTGCATTTCGTACCAGCTGAGCACGGTAGCCACCCCACCCGTCACAAGTGCACACACACTTGATCGCGCTGAAACGCGCTCTGGCCCACCCTGTCTTGACACATCGCCTGCTTCTTGTCACCAGCTGGCCTCACCCCCTTAGGCCCTCGCCTTCCATACTCCTCGCCTCATTCTCCTCACCTTTAATACTCCCCATGTTCGACCTCCTTTAAGCGGCAATGTTTTCGGGGCGGAGCCCGTAGGGGCGGAGCCCCCTTAGTTCTATTGTGCGTTTTAACTTTCTTTGAATAATAGGGCCCAGCCTCCTTGGTCTGTGGCGCTTCGGAAAGCGAGCTACCACTGCAGATTCGTGTTGAGCAAGAGTGCCCAAGCTAGTACCCACTGGGCTCTCCAAGCTGCGGAGAGCAGAGTGCCAAGCGCCCGGCAAGAACAAGCGCTGGGATGGCACAGCCGTGCGGCCGCAGGCTGCCCCCATGGGCCCGAAGAGGAGGAAGCTGCGCATTTTCAGCGCCAGAAGCTGCTAGCAGAGCATCCCCCAAAGGGCAGAAAGCTGTGTCTGGGCGGCGCCAAGGGCGCTGCCTACGACAGACGGCAGCAGAGGGGTGTCCGAGCGCCCGCTCCGCGTCCCCCCGCCTCCAAAGCGGGGTGCCGCGATCTCGGGGGCTCCGCAGGGAGGCTCACGGGGGCGCGGGAGAGGGTAGCGTCATCTCGGAGCACCGCGAGCGCGCGAGCACTCGAGCTACAGCAGCTGGCCAGCTTCCCGACAGCTTGCTAGAGCCACCGGATCACGCGGCAGACTGCGGCAGCTCGACCGCACACGGCCGCCGCTGCCGCCGCCGTCCCCTCTGCCGCCCCGTTGCTCCCCACCTTGCCCATGGCGGCAGGTTTCCCAGACATGTTCCAACACTCTTCCCAGGACATCCAGTTTGATTGAATCAGTCCTATTGATCGATAGTTAGTCATGTGATGCTGCCCAGAGTAGCTAGCAAAGCAAAGTAGGTGGACGATGCTGCCGCCTCCGACGGCGGCGGCGCAGGCTACGCCTCCTGCGGGCTCCGCCCTTTTATGCGGCCTGAAGGCCGCCCCCACTAGTTCACACTTGGTAGCAATCCAACACCTATCTTCATGCCATCACGACCCACCGCCGCGCCGCCACCACCACCATCACCATGCCCCGGAGCTTCCCATGGCCATTTGCTAGTCGCTGCTGTGCGTCGTCCACGCTGCGCGCTTGTCACCTCACCCCGGCGGGCTTGCACATGCATACCCGCACACCTTGCTTTACCACCTGTTCAACCTTTACATGTTGCACAGCTGTGCTTAAGCTGCTTATCACTGGTTTACCTGTAGCTTCGGATGTGATCCACACGCCATGCATGCGGTCTGTGCACAGTTGGACAGGGCAGTCCGGTACGCAGCCACCGCTGGTTCACTGCTGGCAGGCGCGCCACCAGCGGCGCTGCCTCCGCCTTGCCTTGCACTTCTGCGGCACAGCGGGCGGCATACGGCCCGGGCTGCGGCGGGCGGCAGGCCCCTGCTCTTCGAGCGGCTGCCAGCAGCCAGTGCGCCGCGACAAGTGGGAAAGAGGTCAAGTTGCCCAGCTGGCTGCACAAACTGATCGGGGAGTACAGCTTTGAGCGGCATGCCAACCGGCGGGCTCCCTTTAGTGCAGTTCTGCCTGGCTGCACCTGGCTCATTTCCCAGCTCGTTAGCATGTGCTGCCTCAAGCTCGCTGCCGCTCCCACCGTTCTGCTTGGCTGCTCTGCGGCAGAGCCGGGAACATGAGCACATGCATGTGCTGCTCCAGCGCCCCTCAACTTACCACAGCCCAACCACGCTCTTCCTGCCTGCCGTGCTGGCTGCAACGCGCCAGCAAGCAGACTGAGGCAGCACCAACCGCGTCGGGCTGGGTGCAAAGTATCCCATGCATGCATGCTGAATGAGCGCTGGAGAGTGGGGTTCCGGAGAGTGGAACTATACAAAGCACCGGCCGGCTGTGGGGGACCAACAAGTTGCCGATGCCTGCCTTGCCTGGCTGCCCAGCAGTCATGGGAGTGCCAGCAAGTGAAGGGGAAGTGTCCCGGCAGACTTCCCACATCGGCTCCGGTGCAAGGCGCAGCTGGTGCCGCCGGCCGGCGGTGGCGTGTCTTTTAACGTGACCTTTTGGCCCGGGCGCTGCGCATGCGCAAGCGCGTCGCCTGAAACATCCGGCTCACCTGCAGAACGCCCCGTTGGGAGGCTGTAGGCCGGGGATGTCCGCGCTGCTGCAGCGGCTGGCCTCCAGCTTCAGCGAGTGGAGCAGGGACCCGCTGCGCAAGTGAGCCCGCCAGCCGCCCCCACTGCGCGGCTGCTGCCGCCGCTGCCGCCGCACATCCGCTTGCGCCCCCTTGGCTGGAGGCCGGTGTTGCCAGAGCGGCGTCAAAGCGGCGGGCTTGCATGTTTATGCTGAGAACGCCCCAGGGATTGCCTCGCAAGGCTGACGGTGCATGCCGCTGGTGCGCTGTGCTTGTGTGCAGGGCATCAAATGAGGTTGGGGGCGCGCTGGACGGTCGCATCTGGGGCATCACGCTCGCCGGCGGCCTGCTCTACCTGCTATTCAAACACGTGTTGGAGGAGCACCTCTATGGCAAGTTCGGACTGGCGTGGGAAAGGCCGGGCTGGTAGTGTCTGCAGCAGCTGCGATGGCTGTTCCGGCCTGCTTTTCGCTCGAGCCGCGCGGTCGCAGCACAGCGGCTGGCCTGCAGTTGGCCTCCTCCCACAGCTTGCACCTCTGCCCACCGCCCCTGCCCAGGCTTTGCGGCCCTGGTCTTCTGCCTGCACGCCGTGCCCGTTGCGGCGCTCGAGTTCTGGGTGCGGCGGCGGCACCCGGCCGCCTACCTGCGGCACCGGGAGCTCGCCGTCACGCTGGGCGTGTCAAGCACGCTCTTCTGGGCGCCTGTGATGGGTGAGCTTTTCTTCTCTCCACCTGCTGCGCACCTGTGTGTGAGCGCAGGCACGTGGACGGGCAGTGCAGTGCGGAGCAGTCACGCTGGGCGTGTCCGGTACGCTTGCCTGGGCGCCGGCGATGGTTGAGTCAGGGTGATGGAGGATTGGGAGCGGGGCATGTGGTTGAACGTTAGTGGATGATTGGGTTGTCCCTTCGAGCATTGCCCATTCTCCTGCAGTGCCGCGGCCATGGCTCATGATTTGAATCCCGCCCCGCTGCCGCCTGCCCCGTGCCGCCTGCCCCCGCAGTCCTGCGGCTAAACAACCACTTTGCGCCGCACCAGGGCAGCGCGCTGCTGCTGGCTACGTTCATTCTGAACTCTGGCACGCTGTGGCTGGGCGTGTTTGCGGGCCACGCCCGCTTGCCGATGCGATGGGGCCGAGTCGCCATCCCGCTCATGGCCCTGCTGCCGGTGAGCCGAGGATGGCTTTGAAGCTAGGGGGGTTTTGAAACTACGTAGCATGTGAACAGCCCTGCTGGGAGGGATGCGGGTTGCGATGCTGTTGCACAGAGCCTAGTGAGTGGGCGTGTATCGCTGTGGCAACTGTTTGGCTGTGCTGCTGTGGCGGCCGGTTGGCTGCAGCGCTGCACCGAGGCCTCGCGCCTGATGCCCCGGGCCCTGCCCTCCCCACTGGTTGCAGCTGCGGCACCACAGCGCCCTGTGCACTCATGTGCTGGAAGCGCCGGGGGTCGCCGAGCCGCTGGACGTGCTGTGCAACACGCTGAGCCTGGTGCACGGCGTGGCTGTGCCGGTTGGCAGCCCCGACTGCAGCCACTTCACACCCCTGCAGCAGTGCCGCGCGTTCTACCTGTGGAGCCTGGCCTTTGGAGGCGTGGCCCTGCCGCTGCTGGCCACCGCCCGCTTTGAGACATTGCTCCAAAAGCGCTTGGCGCAGGCGGGCACGCAGCGTGCGCAGCAGCAGCAGCAGGACGGTTCCAGCGGCGCACTGCAGACCACCCTGCGGGTGTATCTGTGCAGCTTGGCGGCGTGGTTGGCCGCCTGCTGTGTGGAAGGGCTGCTGCGGCCTGCCCTGGGCTGGGCCTAGGGCCCCGCAACACTTCAACCAGTCTTCACGGCTGAAACGTGATGGCAGAGCGGTGATTGGCATTCTTCGAGACTAATTCTGTGCATAACATGGCACTGTATTGAATCGTGACTCATGAAGCATCATTGAGCAAAACTGAGCGTTGATCATTTGAGTTTTTTGTGCGTGTTCTTTGGGGATTTATGTTGGCAACTTTTTCTTTTTTTATTTGCACCCTTTGTCCCATCACCTACTAACACAATCAACATGTAAGCAGGATCTGGCCAAGTCGTTGCCCTTGCTGCCTGTGCACCGGCAACAAGCACACTGGCGAGCGGCAAGGCAGCAGGGCAGCGCGCAGGCGAGGAGACTCCCCTCTCGCCTGCCATGCATCCACAGGCTAGCATTGTGTTTTACAAGTTCGCGTGCTGTGCATTCATTTGGTTTTGGCAGAGGCGCCCAAAAGCGGGCGCCCAGACGGCTCTGGCGGCTGGCTGGCTGACCACCGCTTCATGTTCACATGGCATCGAGTCCATGCCGCGCATGATCAGTCCATGCCCGCATTCTCAAACAGGTAGTTGGCCGCCATCTCCTCGTTCTTGTCGCAGATGAGGAAGGCCTGCAGGGCGGCCAGTGCAGGGCAAGCGCAGGGCAGCTGGGCTTCCAGGCGCACACCTGTCCAGCAGGGCGGTGGCTGCATTTGGCTGCAAATGCTCTCCGTCTTGTGCCATGCATCAGGCAACACAAGCATGAGGACCCGGCGAGGCGCATGCACAGGAGGCAAGGCGGTGCCACCAGCAGCACAGCAAGGACAGCTGGCAGACAGAGACCGCACGGGCGGCCTGGCTGCCTATCAGGCCAACCACCATGCACACACACCTCTATGCAAGCCTCGCGTGGGAAGCCCAGACCCTCCAGCCTGGACGGAGGAAGATAAGAGGCCGAGAGGCGCGACTAGACGTGAATCAGCGCTGATGTGCAACTCAGCAGGCGTTGCACAGCAGCGACGGACGCGGGCACCGCCCACCCGGCCTCGTCTGCCTGCAGCAGGGCCGGCACGCCGTGCTGCTGGCTTGACGGTTTCACAAGTAAGAGGAACGAGTGCCCACCTGCCGATGGCCGCCATTTCCTCCTCAGTGAGCTCGATCTGCACGCCCTCCATGCCTTCCATGCCCTCCTCTGCACGCAAGCAAGGATGGAGCTTGCAGGCAAGTTTGGCCAACAAAACACCGGCGGTCAGGCGCATGCACCTCCCGCTTGCGACAAATTCCCCGCCAGCTGGTGCAAAGAGCGCGCCTGTTTGGCAGGGAAGGGCTGGCAACCACGACCAGCATGGGCTGGCCACCCGACAAAATAGCTGTCCGCACGAGGCGGCTGTGCTCACCGCCCCTCTCCTGCCAGCTGCTGCGGCGTGCAACGAACCAGCAGAAACAAAAAGCAATGCCAGCCAGCAGCTGGTGCAGCCAGAGCAGGCAGTGCACCTAGTGCCCGCCACTCACCCCCCATCTCTCCCATCATCTGCTGCAGCAGCGCCTCCATGCCCTCGCCCTCGCCCACCGGCTCGTTCATCATGGCCAGGAACTCCTCCTGCAAACAGTAGCGAGGGCAACGGCAGGCGGCCGTGTGAACTGCCGAGGTGAATGGTAGCACCACTGCACACGGGCGCCGTCATCATGGCCAGGAACTCCTCCTGCGTTCGACAGAGTGCAGGCGGAAGCAGCGCTCAGCAGCTCAGTCAACAGGCGGGTGCATAGGCAGCCAGCCGGGCGCAGGCTCGTTCATCGTCGTCAAGAACTCCAGGTGCCAGCCAGCAGGGCTACCCACACAGTACCCCACTCCCGCCAGCAGACACCACTTCCCGCCGCCAGCTGTGCCGCGGTACCTGGTTGGTGTTGATGGCCTCAAGCATGGCTGGGTTGGCCTTGCCTAGCTCCTGCAGCGGCAGAAAGCGAACGGGCAAACTGTGGTTTGCCCAGACAGAAGCACTGCACAGCCGGTGGAGCATGCACGCCGTACAACACCGCGCCCAGGCCGTCACCGCCGCAGCTGTACACAAAGCAGCAGCAGAACAAGGCGCCATCCCGGGCCCAGACTCACCGCCAGCATGGGCTGCAGCAGCTCGGGCCGCTGCTGCACCATGGCACGCAGCGCCTGGAACTGCGGGCTGTGGCGCAGCGCAGCCAAGGCGCCGCCTGCCGCCTCCTGCTGGGCAGCCGCGGGCGCGCCGCCGCCTCCAAACATGTCGAATGGCTGGCCGCCGGCTGGCTGCGGCGCCGCTGCCTGCTGCTGCT
>RRZL01000082.1:3203819-3223832 GCA_006782975.1 Chlorella sp. Dachan | reverse complement strand
CAGGCGAGGGGGAGGAGGAGGCGAGGCGGAGCCGCGGGCGGCCGCGCACCCGCCCGCCGCAGTCGCCCCGCCCCCCCAAGGTCAACGCCAAGCTGTTTGGCACCACGCCGGAGCAGCGCAGCAGCCAGCTGCCCATGCTGCCCGGCCTGACGGTGGCGGTGGCCACCCCGGAGGAGCTCAAAATGTGCCTGGGGGAGGACTCCAAGCAGGTGCTGCGCAGCGATGCAGCGGTGATGGAAGAAGACTTGAGTGAGGAGCTTGTGGATGCAGCGGCGGCGCAGCAGGACTGGGAGGCACACCTGGCGGCGGCGGCCAGCTGCGCGGCTGCCGCGGCGCGGGCGGTGGGGGCTGGGGACTCCACCCTGGCGCCGCTCAGCCCCAGCCGCAACTTCCAGTACGAGCAGCTGAAGCCGCAGCCGCCGGCCGCAAGCTGCGCTGCCGTGCTGGAGGCCCTGGGGCAGCTGGAGGGCGTGGATGTGAGCGGCCCCGACGGCATTGTGAGTGGGGGACGGCGCTGCTTGGGTTGCTGAGGCGTGCTACTGTGAAACAGTGTGGGTTGCTGAGCTGGCTGCCGCCGGTGTGGGCACACCTGCAAAGGTCCCGCTGTACATTGGCTCGCATGCCAGGTTTGCTTCAGCAGCAGCCCGCCTGCTTGTGCGATCCAGCAGCCTACCTGTGCCTCTCCCCACTCTCACCGCCGCTCGTCTCTGCCCTATGCTGCAGGGCGAGTCTGTCAGCCGGCTGTGGCGCCCGTTCCGCACCCGGGCTCGCGGCGGCTACCCTGTGCCGCTGCTGCCTGTGGAGCCCCCCACTGAGCCAGAGGCCTGCCTGCAGTCGATGCTGGCCATGGCCCGCCTGCTGATTGAGGTGCGCTTGTGCAGTTCCACTTGGGGTCTGCGGGGGCGAGCAGCCGGCGGGTGTGCAACCGCTTGCGTTGCCGACGTGCAGGTGCTTGCAAGGCCATCGCTGCCTGCTGCCCATTGCGCCGCCACGCCTGTATAGCCGGTGGTGCTGGACCCACAACTGCCCCTGCTCTGCCCCTTCCTTGCCTTTTGTAGGACCTTGGTGTGGAAGCCTTCAGCCAAGTGGTCCGAAAGGCGCCCTGGGTGCTGCTGCTGGATGGCGAGATGCACGGGTGCGCTCCCTGTTGCCGTTGCGTGTGCAGCCAACACGCATGGGCGGTTTTGATGCTGTGGATTGCAGCCAGCGTGGCAGGGCGGCGCTCCTGGCTGGCTGCTCTCAGTCCGCTGCTGGACTTGTGGCGGGTTGCTGCTGCTGGCAGGCCGCAGCTGCGATGCATGGGTGGCGATGCAGGCACCGGCCGTCCCGGAGCGCCCCCCGAGCGTTGCCCCTGGCACCGTTTGTGTGTGCAGGCGGCCGCAGCTGGAGGCGCTGCACGTGCTGGAGATGGAGCAGGAGCGGCGTGCGGAGTTTGTGCTGAAGCACCCGCGCATCTTGCAGGTGCGGTTCAGCGCATTTGTCCGCGCACGTCAGCGTGTGGTTGCCTTCTTCGCCAGCTGTGGCTCAGGCACCACGGGCACTCCAGCAGTGCAGCTCTGTTGCTCTGCGGTTGCATATACGAGCTCGCTGCATGCAGTTGCGGCCATAGCGCTGGCGCTTTGGGGCGCTAGGTGCTGCATGCTTGCTGTTGCGGAGCGAGCTGCAGCCCCTCTGGTGCCGTGCATGTGTCCCCCCAGCCCCGCTGAATCCACCTCCTGGCCCACCTCTGCTGCAGACGGACGTGGAGGCAGGCCTGCTGCCCACCTTTGAGTACCTGCAGGTCGGTTGCGCGCTTTATTAGCTGGTTGCCAGCGAGCTGTTAGCTGGTTGGCTTGCCTCGCGGTGTCAGGCGCTGTGCACCTGGCTTGCGCACGCCATGGCAAGCTGCTGCTCAACCACTTACCTGCCCGGTTGCTCACCCGCGACCGTCTCTCTGCTCCTGCCCTGTCTTCTGCAGAGCCTGGGAATGAGCAGCGAGCAAATGTACCGTTGCCTGGTGGCCGACCCCACATATAGCACCCCCGCCGCCCTGCCCCGCCTGAGTGAGTGTCGGGCGCTGCCTGCTGCCTGCCTGCTGTCGGCTACTGCACGGACTTGCAGCTTGCTTGGGGTCCAGGGCTTGCACAGTGCCGTGGCTGGCTCCCGGCCGCATGGGCAGGCGCATGCTTCCCAGGCTCTGCATTACCCCCTGTGCTGCTCTCCGCGTGTCCTGCCGCAGAGGCGGTGGCCGCATTCTGGCTGGGCAAGGGCATGAGCAAGCCTGACCTCATCCAAATGATTGCCACATGGCCCAAGGTGGGCGGCGGGCCGCAGTGCGGGCCGGTGGAAGCGCGCAAACTGGGCCGCCGCTGCTGCCTTGGAGTGGGCAGCTGAGGGGTCGGTTCAGCTGCGCTGCGCAGCTCACGTCGGGTGGGTCTCCAGCAGGAGGTGCGAATGGCTTGGCGTTGATGACTTTCAGAGCCTTGCTGCGTCTGTGCAGGTTGCCTTTGGCTCCTCCATCAGCGAGCGTGAGCTCAAGTTTGACTGGCTGGCCGACCATGTGGGCGTGACCGTTGAAGACGTGGCAGGTGGGTGGCCTCACAGCGAATTTCACAGCGGAGCCCCCGGCTGTGCAGCTGCCCCGGTGCAGACGTGCCTCCAGCCTGCAAGCCCTGCCGGCCGGCCTCTGCTCAACAAGGGGCTGCTGCCTGCCGCCGGCCCCTTGCCAGCACAGCGTAGTCCTGCCCGCTCGCGTGCCTGCGCATCGCTCCCTTGCTGCAGCCCTACGCACCATCATGCACCGCTCGCTCGCTGCCGGACTCCTCTCCGGCCACCCATGCGTCGTTCTCCCAACCCCAGCCATCTGCCTTCTTCCCCGTATCCGCAGCCATGCCCACCATCATGCACCGCTCCCTGCTGGACACCATTGGGCCACGCGTCGGCTTCCTGCTGAGCAAGGGTTACAAGATCCAGCCGCCCAGCCAGGTGGGAGCACGCAATCCTGCTGTGCCACTGAGTGGTTAGTGCTGGCTGACTGCTGGTGCGTGCTGGTGCGTTCAGCAAGGGATACAAGATGCCCAAAAACTGTTTCTATGCCCCGCCGGCTCTGTGCTTGCAGGCCAAGGCGGGCTCTGACGCTGAGCTGGACGACTCGTGTGTGCCCCTGGGCCGCCTGCTCAACTACGGCAAGCCCGCCTTCTTCAACCGCTTCGCTGCGGAGCCAGAGGTGGGTTGCAGCAGCAGAAGCAGCAGCAGCAGCAGCAGCGCGGTAGTGCAAGCCTTGTGGCGAGTCAAGCCGTCGCTTCGTCTGCCGCCACCCCCACACATGTTGGATGTGCGGCTGCACCTGCCGCCGCCCCATGCCGCCCATTCGTCCGCACTGTCCACACACCCCCCCCCCTCTGCCCCCAGCATTTTTAGGCCTTCAAGGCCACCTGCCTGTTAGTCTGCAGCTCGTTTCCTAATCCACCGCTGGGGTTAGGGGGCTCCCGCTCACCCTGCTGCTGCTGCCCGGTTTTCGGTCCTCGCAGGAGTTTGAGGCCTTCAAGGCCGACTGGCTGCAGGCCGACTTCCCCGCCTGGCTGGAGCAGCGCAAGCCGGGCATCGACTACTACCGCTCACTCACAGGTGGGGACAGCTGGCTGGCGGTCTGGCGAGTGGGGACAGCTGGCGTTCTGGCCGAGCCAGTTCCTTGCATGCTCATCAATCGGAGACATGTGTAGTAGGCATCAACGCACGCATGCGTGTCCCCTGCGCCGTTGGATCCTACCCCATGCCCGCACTTGCCCACCGCCGCCGCGCCCCTCCGGCCCCCCGCCCATCCGTAGGCAACCGCCAGCAGCACTCCATCAAACACATCGAGGAGCAGCGGCGGCAGCAGCAGCAGGAGGCTCGCGAGGCATTCGCCGCCGCTGAGCTGGACTATGAGTGCGCGGCCTTTGCATGAGCGGCGGCGCTGCGCACGCTGCGGCCGCCAAGCCGGCCACGTTGTGTCTGCTGCTGGGCAGGCACTGTGCTGGCACGCATGCTGCGTGCCACAGTCCTTGTGTGGCCTGGTGCTTTTCCGCTGGCCTGGTGCTTTTCCGCTGGCCTGGCGGTTTTCCGCCACCCCTCCAGGCCAGGGCTAGCCAAGCCGTCAAGCGGCTGGCCCCAGTTTTCGCGTCCCTCACACACATATCCTCTTCGTTTGAAACAGTCCAGGATGAATGAACCATCAGTTTTCCCCGCTACCCCTCCCCTCCAACGTTCCGCCTTTGATCACATTTCTTGCGCCTGCCTCGCCAGCGCCTCGGCCAGCCTGCGGGGGAAGCTCGTTGATTGGCACCCCTAAGCAGACCCTGCCCTGCCCCTGGCTCTTATCGCCTGCAGGAGCCCTTGCCTTGCACTCCCTTGCTTCCCAGCAGTGCGTGCGTGGAGCCCCCAGATACCCCGTTTGCCCTTTCCCTTTCCTCACGAGTTTGAATGCACCTGCCTTGCCTAAACTGCTTCGCTTGCACTTGCGATACTTGCAATGCAACAAAAACGAATGGCACTTTGTTGACGGGGGGGCAGTTTCAAGGCGAACCATGGCTGGCACAGTTGAGGCTGTGCTGCACCACACCGTCGTGGCGGCAGCGCGGCGGCGGCGTACCAGAGCACACATCTCACTGATCAATCGTGTGGCTGCTCAGGCACGTCCTCTGTTGCTGTTTGATCCAGCCAGAGAAGCTGCTGCACAAGAGGGGCAGCTGCGCAAGTCGGCAGCCCAGCGAGGGGATCGCTGGCAGGCTCCGCTGAACTTCCGGCTCTGCAGATCTCTAAGGTGCGCCAGCAGCCGCGTTGCTGGGCTCGGTCGCCGGCACCAATCCGTGGCGCGCCCTGCGCGCTTCCTGCTGATGCCTGGACTGAACCCCGCATAGAGATCACTGCTGCGACGCTGATGGTCCATCGCGGCGGCGCTGCGACTGCCGCCCCCGCTGCCGCCTCGCTGCGCCGCTCCCCGCTGCCCGTCACATCCCACCCCTCTCCTCCCTCGCTCCGCATCCAGCAGGCCACCATGGGCACCCAGGCAGCCCTGCCCAGCGAGCTGCTGGCCTGGCTGGACCGGGCGGCGCTGGCCCCCGCCGCCGTGCCCTTCTGGCTCCTGGTCGCCGGCCACTCGCTGACGGCGGTTGAGATGTTCCGCGGCTACACCCGCTCCTGGCTCGTCTCCTGGCTCGTCTGCTACCTGGCGGCCTTTGGGGGCGGCCTGCTCACCGCGCTGCTCATGATGGTGACTCCGCGCTGGCGTTGCGATGAGGTGCATGTGTTGGTGCACAAATTTGCGCACATGATCGATCGCAAGTTCCTCTCCACACCCGCCTGCTGCCGCCCCCGCTTTCTTTGGCAGGAGCCGCGGGAGGCGTCCATCGCCCTCTTCAGCAAGGACGCAATTGGCCTGAGCTTCACGCTCACCTGGTGGGCCTACTTCTATCTGCCAGCCGGCCTGGGGCCCCGCATTGCCGCCCTGCTGCCGGTGCGCAGCGGCGCCAAGGTGGCGCGTGCCATCCTGCGGGCCAACCAAATCGTGCAGCGCGTCAACGCGACCGTCAAACTGTTCCCGGGGCTGGTGGGGGCGCCCCTGGTGCTGGGCACGCTGGCAGGCTCCGGCGGCAAGCTGCTCACAGACGCCTTCTCTCGCTGCGCCGGCTACCCAACTGCCGGTGAGCGGGGGGAACGAGTGGTGTGTGTTGTGGGGGTGCTTTTGGAGAGGCAGCTGGCCCTGCAGGCGCCAGCACACTCGACAGCCATCATGCACGCTGCTATGTAGTGTAGGCTGGTGTGCTGCAGCCGACGCGCACTTGCAAGATTTTCAAGCCATGCATGCCTGCCATCCCTCTCCCCTCACCCTGCAGGCCCCAGCGAGCTGCACCAGCCGTCCTACGTGCTGCGCTCCGCAGCGCTGGTGGCCTGCCTGCAGTACTGCCTGGTCCATGCGCTGGGCCTGCTGAGCGTGCAGCAGGTGGGGAGGTTGTTGTGCCCTTTTGGGCTGGGATGGTTCAGTTTGATGGTTGTTTCGACCGCCTCGGAGCTGCGGCTTGGAACCATGCCGCCGTTGGTCACGCACCACGCTCGCCGCCACGCCTTTTGTCAGCCGTCCACCAGCCTTTCCACACGCCACGCCTCCTTGTGCTGTGCAGGGCCTGGGTCTTGCCACAACGCTGCTCGTGGCACACAGCCTGGCGACTGACCTGACGTGAGCGGCCGCAAGCGCTTATCCATGGACAATGCCTGGGAATCGCTGGTGCCTGTGAATCGCTTGCAACCATTTGGCATGTGCAGCATGGCGCTGGCTGCCGGGCGCCTGATTGTATGACGCGCTCACCTGCCGTTGCCGCTGTGCTGCTGCAGGGGCCAGCCCTGCGACTTCACCGCGCCGCTGGGCCGCCTGTTCCACACGGTGGGTAGCTGCTTCCTCTTTATGATGATTGAGTGCATGGCAATGGTACAGGAAATGCTAGTGGGATGCGCTGCCCCCCAGCCTGCAACCTCGCGCGATGGCTGCCATCAACCCATGCATCCTGACCCCTCCTGTGCCAATGCACTCCTGCCCATCATGGCGTGCAGCTCACGCTCATCCCTGAGGCTGGCGCCCCTGCCGCCACTGCTGCCACTGCTACCATGCCGGCAGCCAAGGCAAAGCGCACGCCTCGTGCCACCCGCCAGCGGACGGCGGCCGCCGCGGTCAGCAGCCCGGAGCAGACCGCTGATGAGCGAGACGGGGAGGGCAATGAGGAGGCAACTCCCAAAGTGGCGCCGGCCAGTGCACGGCGGCGCGCCCGGCGCCGGGCCGCCGCTCTGGAGTGAGGAGGCAGCTAGCGGCCTGTGGCCCAGTCTGGCAGGATTGGCAGCAGGACGGCTGTCTGCCATGCAAACCATGTAATGTCGACATCACATCGAGCCGAGGTGCATGCGGCACAGAACCTGCATGGCCGCAGCGGTGTTTAGCAATATAAGCCCAGCACGGTTGTGCCTGGTGGGCTACAAGCTGGTTATGTGGCCTTGCGCTTTGCTCTCACACCGCTGCCACTGCCCGACGTGCCCTGCTTCTTGCCGTCAAGCCTCGCCCACCCTTCCGCAGCTTATAGCTTGCAGGCTTCAGCGTTACATACACAGTCAGGCGGTTCTTGGTTCTCATTCCCGCACATCCCCGACTGAAACAGCGCACGACCCAATTCTAATATTTGATATCAAACATGTCAGGAACAATTCCCAGGGACATCGCGTCCCCTTGCCCGCGCTACCCAGCTATCTAGCTACTACTCACATCCCCCTAGCTAGCTCCGGACCAAACGACAGCCACATCACGCCAGCAGGTGCGCCTGCCAGTCCACCGGGGGCAGCTGGCCCAGCCAGGCCAGCTCCGCCGGCGCTGCGCTGGCCAGCACCGCCAGCTGCTTGTCCAGGCGCCGCAGGTGGCTGTCCAGGTACTTGGCGGGGCCGGTGGCGTCGCAGCACAGCTCCGCCGCAGTGCGGTACGTGCCCAGCGCAGACTGCAGCGCGCGCGCGGCCTGGAAAACCGGCGCCATCAGCTGCCGCTGCCGGCCCTGCTGGCCCACCCCAGCCGCCCCCAAACTCCGCATCGAGCAGCGGCATGGGTGGGAACGTGGGAACATGCCAAGCGGCGCCGGAAGCATCAGACTCGCCACACCCGCTGCCGGCGCTGCAGCTGCAGCTGCCGGCTCTGCGCCGCCCGCTGCCGGTGCGGCGCCCGCTGCCGGTGCGGCGCCTGCAGCTGCCTGCGCCACCATGGGCGCCTGCTGCTGCGGCACCGCAGCCGGCGCGCCATCCCCGGCCGCCGCGCCTGCTGATGGCGCCGCTGCTCCCGCTAGCATGAGGTGCTGCAGCTCCACGGATGTGTCGAGCTTGTAGAGCTCACTGCGGGGCCAAGGGGAGGTAGGCAGCAGCCACGCAGCAGCACTGTTGGAAGCATTGGGTGGAGTCAGGCGCAGTCAACAGGTGGTGCTGAGGGTCTGGCCAAACAATCGCCCTGCTTGCGACCCGCTGCTAATGCAAATTGCAGCTTGCCTGTCCAGCATGGCTGCATGGCTGCAACCAAGACCACACCCCGCCCACCTGACGGTCACACCACCGTCATCTGCCGCCTGCTGCACTGCTGCTTCAACCGCTGCCTTCTGCGCAGCGGGCACGCCCTTGAACAGTTCAACAGTGGACTGCATGCGGCTCTTCTTCTTGTCGGAGGCTGTGACAGGGTAGAGGCCGTTCAGCTCGCCCGGCAGCCCTGCCAGGCTGGCCAGCTGCGCAGCGCCAGAAAACAGGTGCGGGTCAGCGGTGTGCACAACCGCTGTGCTGCTGGCCCCCACCGCAATGCTGGTGACCTTTAGCGCAGGCGATGGGTAGGGCAGCACCCGTTGCTTCTTGTGCACCAGGACCTGTAGGGAGCAAGAGAAGGCGCAGGAATCTGTGTGGGAGACGCACCAAGCTGCCTGCCTCGGGGAGCTGGCACAAACCTTTGATGCACAGCTCTGCGATCCACCACTGCACAACCAGTGAGCGGCACAGCCTGCTGAGCAATGATAGCCCCGGAGCAGCAGTGAGGGGTGCCACAAAAGGTGCTCACCAGCCTGGGCACACGGCTTGCCTGGTGCGTGGCCACGCCGCCGACACGCCGGGTGCGGGAGGAGGCAAACTTGCCAATGAGCTGCACTGGTGCCGAGGAGGGCAGGAAGTTGGCACGCCCCTGGTCGCCGCGACCGTACTTAGGACTCCTTGACCGGGTGCCAATCCGGCTGCCCTTGGTCTTCTGCAGGTTTGCGGACAGGAGCGCGGCAAGGTATGGCTTGGATGACGAGGGAAGGCACAGGGGCACCCGCAGCAGGTGCAGCCGGCTCATGGAGGTGTGCACAGCCACAAACCTGCTCCCTGCACTCACCTGCATCGTGCAACCGCCACGCTCCGCCTGCCAGGCTGGATCAAATGCTGTTCGATCAAAGCCGGGGTTGTGGCTGGCCCCGCTTGCGGCACCACAAGGCGCGGCGAGGCGGCGGCAGCGCCGGCGTTGAGCTGCTGCACAGCCCTGGGCTGGCTGCCACGCTCAGCAGTCGCAAGTAGCCAGCAGGGTCCAGCCCCAGACCCTCGTCCAGCGGCTGGGCAAGGTCCCCTTCCACGGCCTGCCCGGCCATCGCTGCCTCCCGATCAGTCAACGTGCTTGTCGTGCTCCATGCGTCACAGAGACACAGGCAGGACGCCCAACACACGCTCGCCTATGCCCGCCCGCACGCCGGACACGCCCACTCTGCTTCTGCTGCGCACGGTTTGTCGGCGGGGTTGCCAGCAGGTCCCCTTGCCCATGTGGCAGCACACCTCCTGTTTCACTTTAAGCCATGTACGTCACACCAGCAGCCATTACAAACGCGGCAGGGAGCCTGGTGACGAGGTAGTTGCAGGAAGTGCACCGGGCACGCGGAGCTGCCGCCCTGCGCCTGCGCAACCGCCGACCAAGCGGCCACACAGCACGAGTGCTGCCGGCTGCAGAACGCGGACCACAAGTTCAAACCGAGCTCTCACATCACACAAACAGAAAAGAACATTCAGCTGGCCAGGCCCAGCGCGCTCAGCGCGCGCACCGCCGCCCTCATGTTGGCCTCTTCTGTGCGCGACTTGCGGATCAGCGACAGCTCCTCATGGCTGGCCTCAATGATTTCCACAAACCGACTGCCAAACTTGCGGGCGCGGCCGGCGGACTGCACGCGCTCCCGGCCTGGCGGGAAAGGGGAGGCGCGAGGCGGAGGGTGCATGGTATCTGTCGAGTTTGGAATCAAGGTGACCAGCGGCGGCCGCAGCCGCAGCTCACGCCCGATGCACAGTGGGTGGCCAACCACCGCCCACTGCTCCCTGCGCCCATGCACACCTGTCTGCGTGGCGGTGTAGCGGACCACAAACTCGCAGCGAGGCACATCGATGCCTTCCTCCCCCGCTGACGTGGAAACCAGCAGGCGGCGGCCAGGATGCCGAAAATCCGCCATCACCGCCTGCTGCTGCTTGGAGGTCATGCCGCCCACGCCGCCGGTGCTGCTGCTGCGCCCGCCGTGCCCCATGAAGCAGTACACCTGGGGCAGGGGAGGGGGATAGCAGGTGGTACAGTGGAGGGGCAGGCCAGGCAGCAGCCTGCGGCTGTCCGCTAACGGCGATCAGGTCATGGCTACAGCTGGCACCATGCTGTCACTCCAGAACGAACACGCCAGCCACCCCGCACCTGCACGCCTTCCATCCCCGGCGCAGCCGCCAGCAGCTGGGTCACCGACCGGGCGCCCTCTCGAGTGCGTGTGAACACAATGCCGTGGAAAGCGGGCTGGCCGCTGTAGCGCTGCAGGACGCCGACCAGCGCCTGGAACTTTGGGTGGCGGCCCAGCACGCCGCCCTCGGGGCTGCAGCACCCAACCCAAGCAGGTGGGAGTGGAGGCCAAGTGAGCGCAGGGTTCTGGGCAGCACAGCGTGGCCGCTCGGGGTGCAGGATGAGGGCATGACCGCCGCACCCTAACCACACACACTCAACGCTGACCACACACACTCAAAGCCCGCACCTGAAGACACCCGGCAGGACACCGGCACGGTCAACCGCCTCAGCCAGCAGCGCCAGCAGGGTGGCGGTGACGGCATGTGGGCCGCCGGCAGCAAACCCAGCCGAGGTGCCGGCAGCCGTCCCGTCGGCAGCAGGGGTGGCGGCCACCTGAAATGGGAAGGTGACGGCTATGCAGCATGGTCAATGCCCTTGCAACCCAGTGCTGGGTTCAAGCCTTCCAGTTATCCCATGAAGATAGTCCCCACTGGCCAGTGGCCGTCGCACCATGTGCGAATCCCAACCTGGGATGCCCACTCGCCTTGGCTGCCACAGCAAAGTACTCTCTGCTGAGGTGGCGCAGCGCCGCCTCGAAGCCCACATCCGACACCAGAGCCAGCGAGGCCACTGCCGCCTTGACCAGCAGCAGAGCATGCTGCAGGTCGTGCGCAGCAGCAGGCAGGGCGGTGGCGGCAGCTGGCTCGGAGGCGGCAGCAGCAGAGGCGGCGGCAGCTGGCGGCGTCTGCGGGGCTTCCGCCGCCTCTGGACCGCCTGGGTGGGCAGAGGCCCGCAGGGCATCGGCGGCTGCCACCGTCCAGCGCACAGCGGTGGCGGTCCAGCGGCCGGCGGCCAGCATGGCCAGGACCTCAGCAGGCAGGTCGGCTACCGAGTCTGTGCGAGGCGGGGGGAGGGGAAATGGACGGGGGGCAAGCTGGGGGCGTGCGCTCACAAGCAACAGGGCGGCCCTTGCACGCAAAGCATTTCGCTTCCCTGGGTGCCACAACTGCTGCAGCTTGCGACAGCCGGCCCGTGCGCACCCGCCAGCATCGGGCGCAGCTGAGCAACCGCCGCCACAACGAAGCCGCCCAGGCACGCTGCGCATGCTGCGTCCTGCTGTGCCAGCTCAACCAGGATCTCCTCCTGCTCCACCTCCGGCACCGCCGCCTGCGAGGGAGGGCAGGGCACACTTGTAGAGCTGCCTCACGAGCGCCACCGCAGCGCGCATGCGTGACCTGCCCAGATGCATGTGTGCCGGCATGACGGCTGCTACACACCCTTCTATGCGATTCTGGGAAGGCCCTCTCTTCCGCCCGGCACGAGATACGCTGCATGCACCAGGCGTGCTGCGGAGCGAGCACACAACGTTGCTGGATTTGGTTCCGCGCACCTGCACCTCCGGGTCGCTGTCATCTAGCACCAGGTACCGAGCCCCCAGGTTGGCAGCCAGCCTGGCCAGCGCCTCGTAAGTGGAGGCCAGGGAGGCCTTGGCGGCGGGTGAGGCGGTGAGTCCCAGGATCTGCCAGGGAGGGGGCGGAGCTGGGAGAAGGGTGTGTGCGCAGCAGCTGGCGCGCCAACTTGAGGGTGCAAGGCAGCGCACATGCTGGCCTGTGAGCCCGGCCTGCCTGCTGCACTGCCACTGCTCCAGCGTGCAACAACAAGCAAGCCCCAGGCGGGTGTGAAGTAGCCCACCTGGCTGCGCTGGCTGGACTTGTGCCAGGCACGCAGGATGCAGGCAGTGGGGTGATCCGCCTGCGCGTGGTGGCACTCGTCCGCCACCTGCAGAGCGGAAGGAGCAAGCAAGGTAAAAGCGCTCAACATGGTCCAGCCCCAGGCACCTACCTCCACCCTGCCCCACCCCACCCCACTCACCAGCAGTGCCTGCTGCCACTCACCAGCAGTGCCAGGTCGTCACAGTGGGCGTGGCCCGAGTCCAGAGCGTTGAGGAAGGTCTGGGGCGTCATCACCAGAACGTGGCACTCCTGCGGCAAGACAGAGCAGGCGCGAGGCGCATGTTGAGGCAGAACAGCCAACAGGATTTTGTTTGAGGGCCATGGTGCAAGCCAGGACCTGGTTACAACAGGTGCACGTGCACGAGGCAACACCACATGCACACCTTCAGCACACGGCTCCAGTCGGGCGGCTGCAGTGTGTTGCCGCCGGCGCGGCAGCTGACCCGAAACGTGCCGCTGCTGAAGTCGGGTGCCGCCAGAAAGAAGCCTGCGGCCAGCGGGGAGTGTGAATCGCCGGTTTCCACTGGCCAGCATGCAGTGCAAGCCTGAAACGGCAACCGGCAAGCTCTGCATCGTGCACCTCAACACAAACAGCTGCCACAGCGTCAGCACCTGCCATGAACGCTGCCACAGGCTCAACACACCACAGCTGGTCACCCAGCCTAGGGCACCCAGCCAGCCAGCCAACTCGCCTGCCTGCTGCTCGGCCAGCGCCACCGTGGGCGCCAGGAACACGACACGCGCGCTGTGGTCACGCTGCAGCACGTGCACAGCATAGGCCACCGCCACATCCGTCTTGCCGCTGCCTGTGGGGGCCACAATGATCCAGTTGCCGCCCTGCTTGGCTGCCTCCAGCAGCCGCTGCTGGTAGCCGCGCAGCGACTTGAGCGGCGGCGGCGCCGTGGCCGCCTTGCGCCTGCAAGGGGTGGCAGCAGCGAGGCAGACTGCATTACAGCTCTGGGTGGACGGCCGTGGCCAACGCCAGCCAAGCAACCATCCAGCCGGCCAAGCAACCATCCAACCAGCCAAGCAACCATCCATCCAGCCAGCCACCGGTCGCAGCAGCGCCCACCTGACCTCCTCCTCTACGGCCCGCCGCCCCGCCGCCTTTACAAACTGGCCGCCCAGGGTGCGGGCCCGGTCGCCCTGGGCAGTCAGCTCGGTGGGCTGGCTGACCGTGTGCTGGTACACCTGCCACAGCGTGGCGCGGCTCAGCTGGGAGGCCAGCTTCTGTGGGAGGGAGGGGGCGACGGGGCGGACTCAAAATTATTACCAAGTAGTAAACTTTGTTTGCGGGCGGCCAGCTTCTGTGGGAGGGAGGGGGTTCAGGGGTTGCAGCCATCTGCTGGTACGGCAGCCCAGCAGCTGAGCATGCAGGCGGGATGCACAGCATCATGCAGCCAGTGGCCACCCTGCACCACGCTTGCTCCACCACCCACCCTATCTCTCACCCACTTGCTGCCCACCCGCCCAGCCCACCTCGAACTTCTTGCGCATGTGCGGGTTGGTGGGCTCCAGCCGCTGCTGCAGCCACAGCGCCACCGCTTCATCGCTCAGCCCCGCAAACTCCCCCTCTTCTTCTGCCACCTGGCCCGCCACCTGCTGCTCTTCGGCGCCATCTGCGCCGCTGCTGCTGCTGTCCTCCATCTCAACATCACCCGGGTCCAGCAGCTGAGACAGGCTGGACGAGCTGGAGGCAGCCCGCTGCAGGTGGCTGCCGCTGGCACCGCTGGCCAGGCCACGTCCCCTGCTAGCACCAGCTGGGCCCTCCGTCGCCTGGGAAGCTGCCGCTGTCTCCTGCAGCGCGCCTGCCGCGGCCAGGGACATCACCGCCAGCTGCTCCCGCAGTTCTTGCATGTCGCCAGCCAGGTCTTGGATCGAGGCCAGCAGCAGGGTCACCAGGCCGGAGATGTCCAGGGAGAGCTGCCCCTGCAGAGTGAGTTCCAGGGACAAACGGGCAGCTGTGCTTTGGCCAATTAGAGAAGGGCATCCACTTAATCAAGCGTCGCCAGGCCGGAGATGTCCAGGGAGAGCTGCCCCTGCGGGTCAATGGGGTGGCAGGGGATAGGAAACCGGCTGGGTGCAGCACAGTAGCAGGAGGCGGTTTCTGCCTCAGCAGCACACACACTGGGGCTGCGACGTACTGCCCAGGCGTGCACGCCTACAGGCCTACCCTCAGCAGCCTGCACATTTGAAGCTGGCATTTGGGGGCCAGGCTGGCCACCACACGGCCCATCCCCGCACCTGCGTGCTGCGTCGCACGATGCCGAGATCTGTGGCTCTATACTGCTGCAGCACCTGCTCCACCTGCTGGGCAATTACTCCCAGGTGCTGCGCCTCCTGGCCCTGCCACGTCAGATCAGGCAAATGCAAGGGTCATGAGCCAGGAGGCTGGCCGGGCAGCAGGCGCGGGCAGCTGGAGGCCGGGGGACCTGCAGGCATTCCAGCTTACTGCACCATGCCAGCAGCAACATCAGGGGCTGTTGCATGCCATGCTGGAAACCAGCAGTCATTGGGACACCACAGACGCTGCCAGCAGCAGCAGCAGCAGCAGCACAGCCAGCGCACCTTGTAGTTGAACACCACGCACGTGATCCTGGTGGCCAGATCCAGCGCCCGCTTGCCCTCAGCCAGCACAAACTTCTGGATCCTCTCCTTGGCTCGTGCGTCTGCAGCAGGACGGCACAAGATGCAGGAGGTGAGCACGAGTCGCACTCGAGATGCAGGTGTGAGCCAGCCGCTGGTACCCAAACGCATGCAACAAGAGAGCATTGCTATGCAGTGGTGACCCTCGGGGACAGCAGCAGCAGTAGCAGCAGCAGTGCCAGTAGTGGCCCCGGGGGCGAGCAGCTAGCCGCCCCCGCACCTGCCACCTGCTGAGTCCAGACACCAAGCAGCTAGCCGTTCCTCACCTGACACCTACTGGAGCACTCCAGCAGAGTGGACGGTCCAGGGACCAGGCAGAGTTCCCTCCCCCCCAGGATAACCAAGCAGATAGCTGCCCCCTCACCTGACACCAGCTCCAGAGACCCCGCTTTGAGCGCTCCACCAACCTCTGCGCCGCCCAGCACCACCAGCGCCTTGCCAGGGTACTGCGGCCCGCCCGCCACCGGCTGCTCGCCGCCCACAGTTAGCAGGCGGAAGTGGCCCTCGCCCGCGGCATGCCCAGCTGCCGGCACCGCCCCCGCAGCCGCGCCATGTGGGCCCGGCGGCAGGCCGCCGCCTCCCGCCTGCTGTGCCTGCTGTGCCGCCTGCACCTGCTGCGCCTCTTGTGCCTCCTGCACCTGCTGCTGGGCCGGCTGCTCCTGCTGCTCCTGCTGCTGCTGCTGCTGCTGCTGCTGCTGGCCCCCTGCCGGCTCAAAGAATAGCAGGCCCGGCAGCGCATCGCCGGCAGCGCCTGCATCCAGCTGCATGCCAGCTAGGCCCAGGGCGCCGGGCATGTCATCAGGGTGGAGCGGCATCTCAGGCAGCCCCAGGCCCAGCTCGGGACCCAGCTCAGGGAAATGGGGCACAGCCTCCAGGGCCCCTAAGCCAACCGGGCCCGCGGGCAGTGGCAGAAAGGCCGCCTCTCCAGCCGCTGCAGCCGCTGCCGCCGCCGCTGCACAAGCTGCTGGCCCGCCTGCTGCTACCGCTGTTGCCACCTGCGCGCCGGGCACTGCTGCTGGAGCCGCTGGTGCGCCCTCCCCAGCCATCATGAAGTGCATCAGGGTGAGGGAGTCATTTAAGATGTAGCGCTCACTGAGGGGGCCGGGGTGGGGTAGCGGGTGAACTGCAGGTCAGGCTCTGTACCCTGTCGAAGCAAACCCAAGATGCGCTTGACAGGGTGATAAACCTCCCTCCGGAGGCGCCTGCCGCAGTATTGTGCACTGCAGACCGCACCCACCTGACCGTGACACCGCCGCCTGCCACCGCCTGCTGCAGCGCTGCCGCTGCGTCTGCATCCAGCCGAGGCAGCTTGATTCGGAACAGCAGCTGGCTCTTGCGCCGGTCTGAGGCTGCGATAGGGTAGTGGCCATCCAGGCCGCCGGGAAGCCCCGCCAGGCTGGCCAGCTGCTTGGCGCCAGAGAAAGGGTGTGGGTCGGCGGTCTGAACCTCGGCGGAGCCGTCTGCTGCGACTTGAATCGCTGCCATAGCCACCGCTGCAGCCGGCGCGGGGTGGGGCACCACTCGTGCGCTGCGATCTGTGCATGGGCGAGGTGGCGGGCAGGGATCAACATGACAGGCACGGGGATGGCCTATTAAGTAGGGATGGCTTATTGAGTACGGCGCGCCAACTGCCGGCTCACAAGGCGAGTGCCGCCGCGTCCAGACAGCATGCATGCCATCCACCCGAGCCCAGCTGCCAGCCGAGCAAACACCGTTGGACCATTCCAGCTTGCCTTGTGCGTCTGCTGGCCGCCCTGCAGCCGCCTCCAAGCAGACGTGCGCTTGCTGACCAGCGGCAGCTCCGCTGCTGAGGGCAGGAAGTTGACGCGCCCCGCAAAGCTGTTGCCGTCGTAGCTGATGCCGTCTGGCAGGCTGGAGGTTCGCCGCTTCTTGTGCTCCTGCCGGGACGGGCAGGTTGGGGTGGTTGAGGCTAGGTAGGGAGACGAGGGAAGCATACAGGCGCTGGCCTGCAGGCAGCACGGCGGAAGGGCTGCCGGGAAGGCGGAGAGGCGCCCCGTTACTGCGCCACCGGCGGCAGTGCGTCTGGCAAACTGTTCCGCCGCAGCGCACCTGCTGCGACTCGGGGAGAACAACGATGACGCCCTGCCTGCCTGCTGCGATCAAGTGCTGCTCTATCAGGCTGGGCACCGTGGCAGCGGCGGCGCCCGCCAGCACCGCCACGCGCGGGGCGGCAGCGCCTGCATTGAGCTGCTGCAGCGCTGCTGCGTCTCCAGTGGTCTCCAAGACCTGCACGTAGCCCTGCTCGTCCAGGCCAAGGCTCGCGTCCAGGCGCTGAGCGAGGGCAGCGAGGCCTGCCGCGCCCTGCTCCGCCATCATGCCTTTGTGCAAGTGGCGGCCTTCCTAGGTGCTGAGCACCTCAGGGCCAATGCCAGCTCAGCCTGCATCTCGACACAGCCAACACAGCCCGCCGTCGGATGGGTTGGCTGTGTTGGCTGTGTCAAGATGTCCATTTTTACTGGGTTTTACTGGAGTTCCACCGCGAGAAACAGCAACACAAGGAGCCGGGCACACAGCTTCGAAACAATGGGGGCGCAAGGCAGGGCTTGTGGATGCCACTAAGCTGCAAAACGAAGAATCGACGGTTCGTCTCAGAACCCTTCCAGACTACAAAAAATAGTATTATTTACTTGAAAAAGAGGGCCGGGCGTTGCATGGCGGCCTCTCTTTCAGACCGTATCAGGTGCCCTCAACAGGGCACCGCATCTCGGCTGCACAACAGCCCTTCCAAGCTTTGCGGCAAGCTGCCGCAACACGGCTCCCAAACTGGCTGCCGCTTCAGGCCGTCACAGCCTCAGACGCCCGCCGGCGAGCGCCCTTGCTGTCGAACACCTTGGTCCAGGCGGCAAAGCCGCTGCAGATGGGAGAGCGAGGGCGGGAAGCAAGGGATGGTGAGACGCAGCAACTGGTGCTATGTCTCAGCAGCGGCAGCAGCAGTGCAACAGAAGCGGCGAGCCGTGCAGCAGTGTCGCGTTGCACACTCTCGCCAAGCATGCCATGCAGCACACGCACGGGCTGCTGCCGCCGCGCAATCCTTGTCTTGGCCACCCCTTCAGCCCAACCAGGCAGGTGTAGCCGGCATCGTCAAGCATCCCCGGAACGTGGCCCTGAACAGCAGGAGAAACCAATGATTAAGGACCACTCACCCCTTCAGCCCAACCAGGCAGGTGTAGCCGGCATCGTCAAGCAGCTCCAGCGCCTCCACGGCATACCTGCGTTGAGTTGCGGGGGTCATTAACAGTGCAAATGTAACTTAACAACTCTCAACGGAATCGATGTCTGCCTTGGCTTGCACTGGGGGAATGGCAAGGGGCAGCCTGTCGGAACAGCATGCCCAGAGGAAGGCACGCAAACTAGCTCAGCACCACTGCACACATCCCTGCGGTGCAAATGCAGCGAGCTAAGCGCGGGGGCGCTGTGGCATACAATGTTGGCTCACCGGCTGCCGTCGGCATCGCCCACCACCAGCGGGGTGTCGAGGTCGGGGAAGCGCCACTTGACCTGAGAGCAAGCAAGCGGAGCAGGCATGGCATGGGATGCACAGACCACATGCTCAGCAGCTTTCCCTCAACAGCCCTGAGAGCAAGCAAGCGGAGCAGGCATGGCATGGGATGCACAGACCACGTGCTCAGCAGCTTTCCCTCAACAGCCCTTCATTTCTCACCAAACCTCACATCCTTGCCACACGTCCAAGCCAGTCCTCACCCCATGTTAATCTGACATGTGACCAAAGTGCAACCAACCAACTGAAAGCCGGATCGCCAAACTGCCCCACACCCCGCCCAGCCCACACAGTCCTCGTGCCGCCCGCCAGTGCCCTCGACGGCCTCGATCCGCCCCACATTCCAACCCAACTGGTGGCAGTCAACACCAATGATAGTAAATTCCATCAAATTCAAACAGTAAGTGGCAACAGCCGCCCACCTGGTCCACAAAGTCCTCGTTGGTCCACTCCTCCAGCTCGCGCCTGCCGCTGGCCGCGCTGAACACTCGCTCCACCTGCGAGTCGAAAGAGGCCCAAAGAATCATCGTTTGCAGGCACGGTGGGGGGTTGTTGCAGCGGCGAAAATCCTGAACAGAGATGCCGCTGGCCGCGCTGAACACGCGCTCCACATGCGAGAGAAGGTGGAGTCGTTTGCAGGCATGGTGGGGGGTTGTTGCAGCAGCGAAAATCCTGAACAGGGATGCCACTGGCCGCGCTGAACACGCGGTTGGCAGAGACGCGTGTGCTTTATCTCATCTGGGAGCACTCATGCACCCATGCAGCGGCTCCCAAAATGAGACCAGAGAACATCCACCAGCCAGAAGCTGACGTTGCCGGCCACCCACCCGCCTCCCTCCACCTCGGCCTGCACACAGCCCCCAAACCCAATTCAGCGCTTGGCTAAGCTTGACGTGCACCAGGGGGACCTGCCTTCCCAGCTCAATGTTCAAACAAACAAACACATAGAAACAGAAGCCGGTCAGCACACTCACGTGCACCAGGGGTATGTTGACGGCGCCGGCCACCCGCCCGCTCTCCTCCAGCTCAATGGGCGGCCGCACATCCAGGAAGGTGTAGCCGCCCTTCTCCAGCAGGCACTACGGAAAGTAAAAGGGGGATGGAGAGCCATGAGCTCGGTGAAGAAGATGTAGGCTGCACAGGAAGGCGTAGCCGCCTGCCCCTCTCCAGCAGGCACTGCAGCAACGAGTGAGCAACTGTGAGCACGAGGGCGTTTGGGCGATGCATGTTCAGTCCAACGCTGTTGCACCAGGCAGGCGACTGAGAGCCATGCTCTCCAAGCGTGACCAGGCACTGCCTGCGACTGCACGCTCGTTCCGCTGCCCAATACACGCCATCCGAACTTCCCTTGGTCCTCACGCCATGCAAACTCCCTTGGTCCTCACGCCATCCAAACTCCTTGCACTCCTGCCATCCAAACTCACCCGTGCCTCCTCCACAGTCGCCACCGACTTTTCGGGGAAGGCCGCCAGCGTCCGGGCAGCAAACTCTGGATCCTGCCACGTGTGCTGCTGCCCCGCCGGCACTGCCGCCTGCTGCCCTGCGGCGTGCTGCGCATGCTGCGCGTGCTGCGCGTGCTGCGCCTGATCCCAAGCCTGCTGCACGGCGGGTGGGGGGCTGGGCGAGCGGGCGGCAAGGGGAGGGGACTGCGCCTGCTGCCGTGCCACCGGGCTGGGGCTGCGGCTGGAGGGGCGGAAGCTTGGGCGCCGCACCGCTGCCGTCCCATTGCCGCTCTGCTCTGCCACCACGGGGGCGGGGCTGCTGGATGCTGCCCGCTTGCGCTCAATGAAGGCTGCTTGCTCCGGGGAGAGCCCAGCGGG
>RRZL01000082.1:3163854-3195306 GCA_006782975.1 Chlorella sp. Dachan | reverse complement strand
CACGCTGCAGCGGGGGGAGGGGGGTGGGGCAGCAAGGGGGCATGCTCAGGACGGGGCAGCACGACGGGGGCTGGGACAGGGTCCTTCGTTTAGGTCGGTGCCCAGTCGACAGACCCGCCCGAAAACTGGCGGCGAACACGGCGAGCCCATGCTCCGCGCACCAGCCGTTGCCCAGGCAGCCTGCAGCCTCCTACGCAAACCGACACAGCAACCTTGCCAACAGCCGAAACGACTGCGAGCACACCAGCCCGTGCCCAATCCTTCCCCCAAGCGCGCTCACCGGTCCTTGCCCAGGAAGTCGGCGGACTCGCACACGGGGCCCACAATGTCAAACTTCTGCACCTCTGCGCTCCCGTGCGGCGCCGTCAGCTCAATGTGCTGCGGCAGGGGGGCAGGGGCGGGGAGGGCGGGAGCGGACGGGTGAGGAAGGGCAGGAGCAGACGGGTGTGGGCGGGGAGGGCGGGGGCAGAGGCGAGGGCAGTGCAACAGCGTGAGGGCGGGGCGGCGGGCAGGGTGGCACCACAGCACGCTGTGCTGCGGGGGACGGGGAGGGGGCAGCGACAGCACGGGAGCGCCGGTGGCGGTGTGCAGCAGGGCAAACGGACCTGCAGAGGCGTCGCAACCGGGCAGGGGGGCAGCGCATCTAATCACAGCACAGCACGCCGGCAGCACAGCTCAAACAGCCGAGCTGCAGGCCTCGCAATCCGGCAGCCAGGCAGCGCGCACAGCACAGCATGGCTGCAGGCCTGGCAACCAGGCAGGGAGGCAGCACAGCTCAGACAGAAGCAGCCGAGGTGCAGGCCACCCGAGCCGCACCTGGTACGCGTCGTAGAGCGAGGGGCGGATGAGCTCGGCCATGGAGCCGTCCACCACAATGAAGTTCTTGTTGCCGTTGGTCTTCACGCCTGCAGAGGACAGGCGGTTTTGGAGTTGTACTGCTGGCCGGCAAGGTGGTGAATTATTTGTTGCTCACGCCCCACCCCGGGAAGCGACATTCCTAACCCACCTAAACCCTCTGATTATCCCAAACCCACCGGTCACGGTGTTGACGAAGCAGGAGGAGGTGGCCACCATGGAGCGGCCCGGCTCGATGATCAGCGTGAGGCCCAGGGACGACACCAGGTCGCGCACGGTATCAATCAGGTCCTTGGGGGACGGCAGCACGTCGCCCCTGAAGCAGTAGCAAGAGAAAGGACGGCGGTACAGGTCAGCTGTGCGGGGCTGGGGTGCACACAGTGTCAAATGAGGCCCTTGGGGGACGGCAGCACGCCGCCCCTGGGGAAGGGCTCGGGTTTGAGGGGCAGTAATGCTGTGTTAGTGAGGGCTCAAGAGCAGGGGTGTCGATGAGGTGCTTGGGGGACGGCAGGATGACGCCCGCGCAGGTGAGGTTGAGGCAGACACGTAGCCGCGAGAACGAGGCCGCACAGGTGGGTTTCACGGCGCGTCGTAGGCCCTAGCCGACCACAGCTGGGCATGTGCAGCAGTACACAGCGGGCAACCACAGCATGCGCAGCGCAGGGCTGCGCTCACTTCTTCTGGTAGTCGATGCCCAGGCCGCCGCCAATGTTGAGGAACTTGAGGTCAAAGCCCTGCAAGCGGGGTGGGTGGAGTATGGGACACACAGACGTGGGTCAGGGACGAGCGCGCAACGGATGCAGCAGTCGCCAAACCACCCTGCGGGCCCACCAAACAACCAATGCCTGTGCAGGCAAACAGCCCGGCGACACACGCACACACTTCAACGAGCAACGCTTGCAGCTGCAGCGAACTGCCGGTGCATGCACAGCCATACGCTGCCCCACCTTACAACAACAACAACAACCTTAGCGAAAGTGCGCCCCACCTGCGCGCGGATCTGCTTGATGACGTCCGCCTTTCATCAAAACCAACCTTCAAACAACATCAACAGAAGTGCTAAAACAGCTGCAGCTGCCCCACCTGCGCGCGGATCTGCTTGATGAAGTCCACCATCAGCAGCGTGGCGTCCCGGAAGATGTTGACCTGCACTTGCAGTGAAACGTTATGCAGGATGTCAGCAGGCGGCACAGTCCATCAAGCGTGGCCACCAAGCGAGCGTGGCGTCCCGGAAGATGTTGACCTGCATAATGAGGGGGGCACAGGCACAGGCAGCCAGCACAAGGTCAGCGACAAGTGGCTCGTGCACCCCACGCACAGCACGCCAGCCACTGGCAACACCACAGCAGCCAGCAGCCACACAAGCTGCAAGCTGCAGGTCTGCCGCACCTTGGTGATGGCAGCCCAGGTGGCAGTGCATTACCCGAATGCAGCAAGCAGGAGAACCGCAACACACACACGCGCGTGCGCCCACCTTGGTGATGGTGGAGCCCAGGTGGCAGTGCGCGCCCACCAGCTCCAGGTTGGGGTCAGCCTTGATCTGGTCCAGGAACCACTGCGGCAACAAGCACGACAAGATGCATAGAGCGGTGATGTTCGAGCGGTGAGGTTGGAGGCATGTGCCAGCAGTACAAACAGGCGGAGTCAGCCTTGATCTGGTCCAGGAACCAAACCGGGATGCATACAGCGGTGGTGTTGGAGACATGCGCCGACAGGTCAAACAGGACGGGGTCATGGCAACAAGAATGTGACGTGGGAGAGGGCGCTAACTCAGACAGAGCCACCAGCACGGAACACCAAACGCCTATCGCGGGTAGCCAGGGGCCAAGGCATGCGTCACCGGCTTTGCGCAGCACAAACCCTCCATCCTGGCCGGCAGGCTACCTACTATCTCCAGGGAGCCCACCTGCAGGTGCGTGTTGCGGATGCCGAACTTGGAGCCCGCCAGGCCGGTAGACACGTAGGGGTGCACCTGCGCAGGGGGCAAGGGGTGGAGAGCAGTGAGGCGGGGAGAGGGGGTACCAACCTGCACCCCGGCGCAAGCCTGCAACGCAGCAGCACGCTGTGTACGCAACGGCACGCCACCCGGCACTAGGCAGCCTGTGTTTGCAACAGACCTGCGGGTCCATGCCGGGGTTGATGCTGACACACAGCCCAGAATGCAGCTTCCCACCCCGTACAGAACTCATGAACCCTGGGACCCAGGCGCGCCTGCGGGTCCACATCCGGGTTGATGCGGATCAGCACGCGTGCCCGCTTGCCGGTGTTGCGCGCCGCGGCCTGCGGGAGGGTGGAAGGGATGAGGGGTGGGGGCGCGTGCTCAAGCACGAGGGCAGAGGACAGCAGATGGGGAG
The DNA here is from genome assembly GCA_006782975.1 of Chlorella sp. Dachan. Lineage (NCBI taxonomy): Eukaryota > Viridiplantae > Chlorophyta > Trebouxiophyceae > Chlorellales > Chlorellaceae > Chlorella > Chlorella sp. Dachan. The sequence continues at coordinate 3,192,097 of RRZL01000082.1, read as the reverse complement.
GGGTGCGGGAGAGGTGCTCAGCCCTCCACCCCTACGCGCGAGCATCGGCTCAAGCGTCCGGCAGTGAATGCGGCCCGCCGCTCCCAAAGCAAACACCAATGGGCCAACCCCTCTCAAACTGAACACTTAAATGTGGCCTGCCGCTCCCAAACTCTGAACGCCCACCTGGCTGTTGGCCAGGTCGAACTGAACACCAAGTGCGGCCTAGCACACTCCAACTGAATCAGCGCACCTGGATGTTGGCGAGGTCGAACTCGGAGTCGCAGTTGACGAGCACGCCGTTGGCCACCGCCAGCTCCAGCTCCTTGGGCAGCTTGCCGTTGCCGTTGAAGATGGTGCTGCACAGGCGAGTTGGAGTTGAGGAGCAGTCAGAATACAGCAGGGGAGGGGATGGAGGGGGGTTCCAGCTCGCTGGGCAGCTTGCCGTTGCCGTTGAAGATGGTGCTGCACAACGGCGGTTGTGATGGAACACATGTGGAATGTGAGCATGGGAAGGGGAGGCAGCTGCGGCTCTTGCCGTTGCCGTTAAACATGGTGCTGGAGCAGGCGGGCTGGAGTTGTAATGGGACACATGCGTGCGTGGCGCTGGGGAGGGGAGGCGACTCCGGCTCCTGGGAAAAGCTGGCCGACGCCGTTGAAAATGGTGCTGCAACAGCGGTTCGCCACAGCTGAACGTGAGGAGCTGCTGCTGCCGCCCCCAGCCGGCTCCGCCGACACAGCAGCCCTCAGTGCCGGCAATTGCCAGCCTACGGTGCCCCGGCTCCCGCCGGTCACAGCAGGCGCGCTGCTGCCTTGACAGCAGCTGTTGCGGGGCTGGGTTGGGGGGCTCCGGGGTCCCTTGCATCCCAGCAGCCCCGCTTGCACCCCTCATGCATGCCTCTTGCATGCCTCTTTCACGCCTCCTGCGTCCCTCGTGCACCGCTCACCGCGTGGGGTCAAAGCCCGCCTTGAGCGCCATGCGCAGCTCGTTGCCGCTCACCAGCACCGCACCGCTGCCCAGCTCGCGCAGGAACTGCAGGGAACAGAGATATGGTTGATCGGGTAGGTTTTACATGCAAACATGCTGTGCGGTGACAGGGGAACAGCGCCACGCCGCTGCCCAGCTGGCGCAGGGACCACGAGGCATGAGCACAGCAGGCGAAGCAGGTGCAGGGCGGAGGTCGCCGCGCTTGCGTGGCACCAGCCCCACTGCATCCGCAACGCCGAGCCAAGGCAGGCTGCACCAGCAACGCTGGACCCACTGACACACACCCACACACAGATGGATGCGCACCTGCATGATGCGGAAGTTGTTGTTGGCCTTGACAGCGTAGCCAATGATGGAGTCCAGGCCCTGCAGCGCCTCCTGGTACGCCTGGTAGTTCTGGCTGCGAAACAGAACAGCGGCAATAATGAGGGCAAGTGAGAGCTCCGCGTGTCGGCCTGTACCGCGCTGCCGGGCATGTCTCGCAGTCCTGGCTGCAGCGCCTCGCCACAGCTCGGTGAGGTGTGGTTGTCTGGAGCAGGGGGCTGCAGCAGCGGGGCTGCCTGGCCCCACATTGCTGGGCGAGATGCGGTTGCCGGAGCAGAGGGCTGCCGCAGCAGGAGTGCCTGCTTTGAGGCTCCCCAAAGAGGCCCCCCATAGCGGCCCCCAACAGCCGCAGGAGCACAGCCAGCGCACCGGATGCGCTCCTTGGAGTAGAGGTAGAAGGGGGAGGCGTCGGCGGCGGAGCGGATGTCGTCGATGCGCAGGCCATCGCAGTACATGTAGCCGTCGGTGCCCTGCAACAAGATGCGGTGGGGTCAGTAGGGTGTGTGTTGTCGCGCCAGGCATGGTGTGTGCGTGGGTGCAGAAGAGTGGGGCAGCAGGCAAGTGCCACTGTGGTGCCAAGTGCGCAGGCTGGGCTGGCCGCGCCGGACAGCGGCACAGCCGCGGGGCAGCGCTGCACTGGTCCCAACAGCAGTGCTGGCATTGGGCATGTGCGGCAGCAGGCAAGGCCTGCCTCCCAATGGAGGCACCAATCGATGCAACCAGCAGCAGCAGGGTAGGACGGTTGGCAGCCACCAACTGGCTGTGCCGAGCGCCCAAACAAGCGCACCTGGTAGATGCCCACGCTGGAGCCAGGGGCCTGGATGTACTGCGCCGACATGCTGGGCTTCTCCAGCTTCTCGGGGGCGGCCACAGCGGCGACGCGCAGGGCGGCGCCGCGGCGCTGCGACAGAGGCGCGGGGCGAGCGGCGGTGGGTGGGGTGAGCGGCGGCGGGTGGCGGCGGGTGGGGGCGGCCACCTTGAAGCGCCCCTGCCGGGCTGCATCGGCAGCTGTTACACCGCCCTGGGCCGTTGGTGGGTGGGGGGACCAAGCCTCGCACAACCATGCAATCTCGGTTCCCAACGCCATCTTCCCACCTGCTGCTGCCGGGCGGCCGCGGGCTGCGCCAGACGCGCGACCTGCTGCTGTCGCGAGGCCCGGCGGGCCTGCACCGGCGCGGCGGCCGCCACGGTGCGCGTGCAAGTCTGCTGCTGCATGGTCGCTGCCTGCGGGGTCCCTGCCGGCCGGCTGTCTGTGTAGATCGCTGCAGCAACCCACCAGCTGGATTGGACAGGGCGGGGCAGGCGGGTTGGTGGGCGCCCATGAAGGGAACTGCTGCTGCGCTCGGCCCAGCGCCCACCCGCCACCCGCCCGGCGGCGTGCCTAGGGCTGCCTGCGCTGGCTGCGCCACCATCGCGGCTTGCATACATTTCCACACGCCTTCCCAACTTGTTTGGTGACGCCAGAGCCGAGCTAGACGCTGCCAGCAGCGCGGGCAGAATGCGTGCGTGCCCAGCCGGCGCCCCCGCCAGGAGCTGCACAGTTGTCGCACCACGGAGAGCAGCCGCAGCGGCATCCAGCAGGCAAGCGGGTCAAACTAAGGTGCCTGGCCACCGCTGCCGCCCCGCTGCCGCCACCGCCGAGCTCCTCTTTGTTCGCTGTCATCTTGTGGCCGCAAACACCCACCCAAGCACGCCAACTCCCCTCCCACGCAGGTGCAGCAGCCGGCGAAGGCTCATGGCGCAAGCCTCGGCCACCGGCGCCAGCGGCGCTGCAGCCGACGCCCAAGCAGCAGCGGTTGCCCCCGAGCTTGTGCAGCTGGCCCACTCCCTGGCCGATGCAGCGGCGGGCGTCACCTCCCGCTACTTCCGCACCCCGGTGCCAGTGGACGTCAAGTCGGATGCCAGCCCGGTGACCATTGCTGACCGGGAGGCGGAGGCAGCCATGCGCCAGCTCATTGCACAGCAGGTGGGAACCAAGGGCTGCTCGTGGTTGAGCGCACTGTGCTGTTGTCCAGCTAGTGCGGCTGGTTTGGCTGGCTTTCACAGCTTGCTGCTTTGACTGTGGAGCGCACGGGCAACGAGTTGCCCACTGGCAGGGCTGCTGCCCGGCCGCTCCATGTTGGGGGAGGAGCAGCGGTGCCTGAAGCAAGGTGCCTCTTGCCACCCGCCGTCTGCTCTTGCACTGCCGTGCACGCACCCGACCACTCCATCTTTGGGGAGGAGCAGGGGTACCTTCAGCGAGGGAAAACGCGCTCACCCTACCTGATCAATGTTTTTCGCAGGCGCCCGACCACTCCATCTTTGGGGAGGAGCAGGGGTACCTGGCTGGCAACGGCAGCAGCGAGTGGCTGTGGGTCATCGACCCCATCGACGGCACCAAGAGCTTCATCACGGGTGGGCGGGTGGTTGGGTGGAAGGGCGAGTTGAAGGGTAGGCAGGCGTGTGTGCATGGGCCTGCCGCCGGGGTGTGCAGGTCAGCCACGATGGGCGGAGCGTGCTGTTTTCCTGCAAAAGCTGTGTTGCCGCTGGGCCTCTCCCGAACGTGGGACCATCCCCTGCCGGGGTGCCCCCAGCTGCTGACCTGGGTGCCCCCGCCACTCACACCTCCCCCCATGCCCGCCCGCCCGCAGGCAAGCCGCTGTTTGGCACGCTCATAGCGCTGCTGCACCGCGGCACCCCCGTGCTGGGCATCATCGACCAGCCCATCACTAAAGAGCGGTGGCTGGGTGTGTCGGGGCAGCGCTCCACGCTCAACGGGCAGCCCATCACCACGCGGGCCTGCCCCTCCGTTGGGGACGCCTATTTGTACGCAACCACGCCGCACATGTTTGCCGGGGAAACGGAGGCGGCGTTCAACCGCGTGCGGGACGCGGGTGCGCTGGGCTGCTTTGGGTTGCCGAGGGGCATGCAAGGGTGAGCGGTGCCTGCACTGCAGCCTCCAGGGGTGCAGGCCGAGCAGCCACCCAGCCATCCAACCCACCCTCCCTGCCCCGCTTCCCGCAGCGCGCATCCCCATGTACGGCCGCGACTCCTAGCTTGTTTCTCAATCAATCTATTCACCTTCGCTTCCTTGTCTCCCCCACACAAAAATGCCTCGCAGTGCGCATCCCCATGTACGGCTGCGACTGCTACGCCTACGGCCTGCTGGCGGCGGGCTATTGCGACCTTGTGGTGGAGGCGGATCTGAAGCCCTACGACTACATGGCACTGGTGAGCAGGGGCAGGGCTTCTGCGCGCTTTCGCTCGCTGTGTTGGCGTCCACGGCACTCAAGGCGCCAAGCAGCCGGTTGGCCGCCGGCTACCGCGATGAACCCATCAATCTGGGCAGCCTGCACGGAATGATTCACAACCATCCCACCCCGGTTGTGTGACCGCCCCTCCCTCCCTGCTCGCAGGTGCCCATCATTGAGGGCGCGGGCGGCAAGGTGACGGACTGGCGGGGCCAGCCGCTACGCTGGCCGGCAGGCAGCCAGGCGAGTGGGGGAGGTCAGGGGCCAGCAAGCTAGGAAGGAGCAGTGTCTGCTTGCTGAGTCTCCCAGCTGTCCCTCCAGTGTGAGGTGTTGCACAGTTGCCCGGCCAAGCCATGCACAGCTGCCCGGCCGAGCCATGCCACGCTGCTCACCCACCCGTGCTGCGTGCCCTGCATCCCCGTGCTGCAGGGCGACGTCTCGGCATGCAGCGGCGAGGTGCTGGCTGCGGGAGATGCGGCGGCGCACCAGCAGGCGCTGGAGCTGCTGGGCTGGCAGTAGTGGAGCTCGACTGCAGCCATGCAAGCCCGCATGCTGCTGGGTGGGCAGCAACGCCGGCGCTGTTCCCGGCCTGTGCGACCTTCGTCCGCTTGTGACTTGCTGGGGCAAGTTGGTGCCAGATGCTGGGCACGATTTTCTGCGTGATGCGCAATCCTCCCCATTCTTTTGGCTAGAAATGCTGAGCAGTTGATACCGCAATCTGCACCCTCACGTGGCATGTGCAACTGCTGAGGCGAGGCTGTTCATGCAAACGCTAGTCCACCAGAGTCTGAAGCAGCGGCAGGGCCTTCCGTCAACCCAGGAGGTTTTCCAACCAGGCTGTCTTGCAATCAAGGGCCAGCAGCAGCCCAGAAGCCTTAAGCTGGGAGTTTCAGGGCGCCAGATCAGGCCAGCTTCTGTTGGTGCCGCGGCGCTGTGCGACAGCCGGCATGGCGGCGGCGGCTCCTGAGAGGGCGGGTGGAGGGATGCAGGGGCTGTTGAAAGTCCCCACGCTGCTCTCGAGGTCCTGCCAGCACTGAAGGAGGTTTAAAAGGGCGCAAGGCTTTCGGCACCTCAGGCGAGCTCGCGGGGTGGGCTGCCTGGTGCTGTCCAAGGGCCGGCTGACTGCACCGAGTGGCAGGGTCAAGCCGGTGCTGTGTAGCACGCCCCAGCCAGAAGCTGCGAGTCCAGCGGCCGCCGGCCGACCGCCGGCCTTGCCGTCCACTCTGCCCCACTCATTCTGCCTGCCAGTCACTCGACAGCTGACTACTGACTTAACCGACTGTCCACGCCCTGCAGAACCTTCCCATGGCGTCTAGTGCTCCGGACGTTGCGCTGTATCGAGCGTCTGCGAGAGGCGATGCAGCGGAGGTGGCCCGTCTGCTGGCTGCTGGGGCCGATCCTCATGCAACGCACACCGAGGTGAGCTGGAGTGCGAGACAGCTGCGACATGACGGGGCAGCCAGTTGGCAAGCACCATGGGGTCAGGAAAAAGCACTCCCAAAACAGCTCCCCAACTCCCTGTTCCCGCAGGCCATGACAGCGTTGCATACCGCTGCAGCGGAAGGTCACACCCGCGTTGTGCGCACGCTGCTCGCCGCCGGCGCATTAGCAGCTGTGCCGGATGCTCTGGGCTATTTGCCGCTCCATCTGGCTGCTGAGGGTGGCACCTGGCCGTCGCCCGGCTGCTGCTCGAGGCTGCACCCCACACGGCAGCTGCTGTGCACCACAAGGATTTCACGCCATGCCACCTGGCAGCGCAGTATGGCCACACAGCCCTTGTGCGCGTGATAGTGGACGCAGCTCCGCAGACGGCGCTAATGAAGACAGATGTCGGTGCTTCTCCACTGCACCTTGCCGCGCTGCAGGGCCACGACAAAGTGGTGAGGAGGGTGGGATTCTTTAGCTGGCTGCCGCAAATGCGTCAGCAACATATGCATGCACCAATGCCACGTAGAAGCTTCGTTGGCTGCATTGATCTCAGTGAAACTGGCGCCGCCGCCATTCCGCCTCTTGGCAGGTGCGCCTGCTGTTGGAGGCAGCACCCGCAGCTGCGCTTGAGCGCGTGAACGGAGACGCCGGCGGCTTGGAGGGTGCAACCCCGCTGTACCTGGCCAGCCAGGAAGGGCACACTGCAGCCGCCTGCCTGCTGCTCGCCGCAGCGCCGCAGGCAGTCGGCGTGCTAGCAGGGCAGAACGCGCAGCGAGCGCCACTGCATGTGGCTGTGCGTGGTGGGCACCTGGACGTCATGCGCCTCATTTTGGAGGCTGCACCACACGCAGCACTGATACCCAATAGCGACGGCCACCTGCCAATTCATTATGCTGCGGCTGTTTTCCAGCACGGTTGCGGGCCCAGGTATGGTACAGCTGCTGCTCGATGCGGCGCCGGCCACGGCAACCAGCACGAGTGAGGGGCTGGCCCCGCTGCATCTTGCAGCACTTCGTGGCAAGGCGGCAGCAACACGCCTGCTTCTGCAGGTGACCCCAGCAAGTGCCACAGGTGCGCTGGATATTGCGCTAGCGATGACAGCGAATGCAGTGGCTAGCGAGGAGGCGGAAGCTGTCCTGGGAGCAGCCGGCGTGCCAAGGTTCATGGAGACAGCGCGTGTCCTGTTGCGGGCGGTGCCGCCCGATGCAGCGCTGCCGCTGCTCATGCTTAGACCCCTTTTGGCCCCGGGCTTTGTCCCATATGTGGCCACACACTGGCCGCAGACTGTCACCCAATGGCAGCAGGTGCCCACCCCCTGCCCCGGCCTGGGCCGCGCCCTGCCAGCTGTGCTGCACCGTTCGGAGGCGGAGGCAGCGCTGCTGGTGGCGCGCCTGCCGGCAGCCGACAGCGCACGCCTGCGGGCCTTTGCATTGGCGCTGCACCGCACCCAGCGCCGCCTGGCTATCCACCTGCCCAGCGAGCTTGCAGCCCGCATCCTGTCTCATTTCGGCTCCTGAAACCTGATTGTGCTTGCCTTCAATTGTGTGTGTGCCGGTTGTCACATGTTTGTCAGGTTGAATTTCTGTTTCTGAATTTGTCAGGCATCGTGACCAATTGCAGGTCATGGGCAGTCAAGCCGCACTGTGGTGCAAGCTTCACATGGCATGGGAAAGCCGGTCGGCAGAGCGGCAGGTCAAGGGAGCAGATCGGTGATGGGTGCAGTATCGAAGGCCAGTCACGCACTCAGGGCAGGTAAAGGAAGAAGGGCCGAGCCTGTTATTGCTGCGTCACGAAATACGCATGTAACTGCAGTGCGTATGTTGTGTGCTTAGTCACGATGCTCACGAGGAGCACTCGTACGTACTGCGCCACGAGCGCTTCATCGGCTGGCCAGGGTAGCTCGCACAGCGCCCCCAACACAGCCTTCTGATTGTTTCATCTGACCTAAGTTGACTGCTCACGTGGAGCACTCGTACTGCGCCATGAAGCTCTTCATCTGGCCGGCCGGCACGGGCGCCTCCATCCAGTCCAGCAGCTGCTGGTGCGTCACCACCCACACATCCGGCTTGGACAGCGCATAGTCCAGGAACTTGCCGACGTCGGCGGAGAACTCGCTGTGTGGGAAGAGGGGAAGAGGGGGGAACAGGGGGAAATATCAGCAAATCGTCCACACATAGTCAGCCCTGCCGGACCGGGATCGGGAGAGGGAGGATCAAGCCAGCCCCGGCCGGCTCTCAGTGTGCTGCGCCAGGGGTGCTGGCCAGCTGCCGTTGCCGTCATTGTTGCTGCTGTCGCCGCCGCAGCAGCGCAGCAAATGCTACGTGTGCCCCACTCGCACGCACCTGTCCCGCATGTACGCTTTGTGGGTGCCCACGGTGACGGGGCCACGGTTGGAGTCGTACGCCTGTAGCGGCAGCGGGGGCAGGGAGCAGATTCTCCTGAGTAGCTGGCCTTGGCCTGTGCGACTGGCTCATGTGCGGCTTGCGCCCACTCAACAATGCGATAGCGGCGCAGCAGGCACAGACCGTCACCAAGTGTGAACACCAGGCCCTCCATGCACAGCAGGCACAGCGGGCACAGCACATCTCACTCCGCCCCCAGCACGCGCACCTCGTCCAGGCTCGCCTTCAGCACCTCAAAGGCGCTGCAGCCGGGCACCTTGCTGCCATCGCCCTCGACTGTGCAGTAATCCATTAGATTTTCACTCTCCACGCTGGTGTACAGCGGGACCTCCCTGCGGCAACGCAAGGCATGCGAAAAAGGCGTGTGGCGACTGCTTCAGTGCGCCGCCGGCCACCATGTGCCACCAACCGCAGCTGCCCTTGCACCAGCGAAGAGGCGGCCACACCACGCCACCCAGCCTGCACATGCACCACACCAAAGCCTCACCAACTGGGTTTGCCAGCCCAGCAGCAGCGCACCAGAAGCCTGGGTAGCTTTCGTCGGGCAGGCACTCGCTGCCGCCGCCAAGCTCGCAGTTGTAGGGCTGCGGGTGGCGGGCGCAGCATGCAAGCTTGTGATGGGCGCAGCATGCACGCTTGCGGCGGGCGCAGCATGCTCGTTTGGGAAGCCAGCACTCGGCAGCAGCATGCGTAGGCGGGCATCCCAAGTATCGGCATCAGGTCTGCAGGGCAGCAGCGGCATACCAGCAAGCCACACACGCTGCTGCTGGTCAGGCCGAGGGGGGGGACAGGCGGCATGCATTGGGTGGAAAGGCAGGCCTGGCTGGCTGGCCTGACAATCTTCAGGGTTTCCACAGCGGCAGCAGCAGCTCACCATCCCGTTCTCCAGGGTGGCAGGCCACAGCTTGTCCCTGCCGCCCTTGACGCCGATGCTGCTGTCGTACCTGCGACAGTGGACGGGTGCTGGCGGAACGGATGTTGTCGCGAAGGCCGCGGCAGGCAGCTGCTGCAGTGTCGCGGGGGCGGGGCTGCGGCAGACAGCTGCTGCACACCGCACTGCCAGGGACGGCACACCGCACCGCCAGGAACGCTTCCAACCTGCTGCCGATTAGAACACGGTGATCCCCGCTCACCGGAAGCCGCCCTTGGACAGCACCTCCCGCACAGTGGGGGAGGTGGCCAGGTAAGGCGTGCGGAAGCCCTGCACTGCACCCTCGGGCAGGCCACAGGCCTGGGCATCCGTGCGAGAGCCCAGGATCTCGTCCTCGATCGTCTTCCGATCATAAATGAAGCGCAGGCCTGCCAGGGTTAGATTGTAAGGCAGGCGGGCATCAGCAGTGAGGCTCAGGCTGGCAAAGCGCAGCGCAGCGCAGGCAGCAGCGGCGGCAGCAGTGGCGGCGGCGGTGGGGGAGCAGCAGCAGCGGGGAGCCGGTTTCTTGCACCTCCAGCGCACCTGCGTGGGTGCGGGTGTGGACCCCGATCTCGTGCCCAGCATCGTGCAGCTTCTTGGCATAGTCACACTGGAAGTCGCAGAAGTAGCTTGTGCACGCAAACCTGCAGGGAGGTGCCGTTTGTGGGTGATGAGCGCCCAGGTGCCGACAGGTAGCACTCTGGGGCGGGCGGCAGCGGCTGCGGCACCAGCTCACCACGTGACGGGGACTTTGCAGCCATTGGGGTTCCGCCGCTGCTCGGAGACCTTCAGCACCAGGTCTGTGCTCTCCTTGTTCACCTCATCGTCGAACCTGGGTGCAGCAAGGAACACCGAGTGGTTGGCAGCTGAGCTCAGCTGCCGGCAGCTGTGCAACCGACCCGTAGCGGAGGCGGCGGCAGCGGCGGCAGCCTGCTCGCCTCTCCGGCTGTCGCAAGCGCCTCGGATCTCGCCCGCGACTCACGACCAGAGGACGAACTGCGGCGTCTCGCTCGGCTGCAGGCCACCCGGTGCGCGCTCGCTCGCGGGGACCTCGGCGCCGCTGGATAACGCCAGAAGCAGCGCCGCAACTGCTGTGCACAGCGTAGCTCGCCGCAAGCGGGCCATTGGTGCACTGTGGGTCCGCTGAACAACCCTCGGCTGCCAACAGCAGCAGTGTGGCTGTGCAGGGCTAAACAAGGCGATATAACCAGCGAGTGATCACTCGCGCGGCATGCAGGCCCCCTTTCTGCGGTACCCGCCATGTCAGCCGCTTAGCGTCGAGCGATGTGGGCCATGGCAGGGTTGGGCTCTGCTGCTGAGCTCTAGTGCACACCTTAGATTCCGACTTGCACCAGCTGGGTAGTTATACTGGCATTACAACATGGGCCGAAATGAAAGGGCGGTGATGGTCAGGATGTACAGACGCAAGCTGCGCTTGCCAGCCCTGCTCAAGCGCTGCAGCATGGCAAGCCCTTGCAAAACGGGTGCAACAACAAGCAGCCGCGTCAGTCGTATGCTGTTATTCTTTGGTCGGTTGGGGTTGGCGTCACGGTGCAATGGCACCCATCAGAAGGAGGCGGTTTTCCGCGGCAGCGACTCGCGCAGCCGGGCAGCCGGGCTCCCGTTTAGTTGCGGCGGCATCACGGGGCGGCAGCAGCAGGGGTTGGCGCACGCGTGCTGGTGGCTGCTTTGTGGCAGCAGCATTATGTGTGGGGCGGCCAGGCCCAGACCTTGACATGCTCCACTTCAAGGCGGGGGCGAGTCCAGGTGGACACCGCCGCATCCCACTCAGCAGCGCTGCCAAAGCCGCCAAACCTGCGCCGGGCGTGGGAGGCAGGATGGCAGTGGAGGAGGGCAGGATGATGAGATGTTTGAGACGGCCTGCAGTGCTGCACCCCGCCAGCCTAGCTTGCATGCTTGCACAGCACAGCCTTGCGTCATGCGTTTCGGTTGGTGCGTCCGCTGCACTCCCCGCATTCCCAGCTCACTCTGCGGGCGGGAAGAACCCCCCTCCAACTGCCAGGTTGATGATCAGATACATCCTCTTGTCCCAGGGCTGTCCCGGCAGCGTGTAGGGGGACGCTGCAGGGGACAGGGGTGGGGGCAGGGCACCTTTAGAGTGCTACACCGGCCGCACCACGCCAAACAAAGGCTCGTTGGTGTACCAGGATATCAAGGAGCGGCACAGATGCTCAGTGTGCACATGGCCATGGTACCACAACAAGAGTCGAAGCAGCCGCCTGACGGCCCCACCTTCCCACCCACCCACACCCACCCGTCCGCACCAGCCCCCCACCTGAAGAAGTGTTCCACATCACATCCAGGCGCTGCTCATGGAAGGCCTGCCCATCCACCAGCCAACGCATCAGCTGGGGCCGCCCTGCAGGCAGGCGGGCAGCAGGGCGGGTTTGGAGCCGACCATCCCAGGGGCATCACGGCAGGTCCTCTGCACGTCGGCCGCACGCTGGGCACGTCGGCCAGCAGCAGCGGCGCTGCGACTGCCTGAATCCTGTTGCAACGGCCACCCACCATCAGCGCCAGCTGTCCACTCCAGTGCAAAGTCGTGCATGGCGGCAGAGAAGTCGACGCCCGCGAAGCGGCGGCGGCCGCTGCCGCGCCACACGTTGTTGGGCCAGGTGCCGCCATAGTGCAGGGTGCCCTGCGGGGTGTGCAGTCAGTGGGAACCCTTGGGGCATGCAGGGCACACACATGGAATGCAACCGCGGCTGCCGTCAGAGCCGGTTTATTTAGCATCCCAGGTGGCTCTGGCGCACCGCCACGCTGAGCTGTTCCGTGAATCAACTGAAACGCGCAGCTGCAGCCCCTGCACTTGCCTCAATCGTATCCGCGAGCGAGGCCTGGCCGCGCGCCTCCATGATGTCAATCTCTCCGCTGGCCGCCCTGCATGGTGTGTGATGGTTGCCCCAGATCTGGGCCTTAGGTGCAGCAGCAGGGAGGCAGCAGCAGCACATAGGCACATGGTCCCTCCTGCTTGCGTTACCGACCAAGCAATACCGCTCAGTTCCCAGGTGTCCCACATCTCCACCCACCGGCCGGCCCACTCACCCATACCCCAACCACTCCCCTCCCACCCAACCACCACTCCACCCACCATGTGCCGTACGCGTTGTCCGTGGGCAGCATCCAAATGGCGGGCCACAGGAAGGCGCCACGAGGCAGCCGGGCGCGCACCTCCACGCGGCCGAACAGCCACGAGCCAGCTGGCGACAGCTTAGTGCGCACGCGCGCACTGGTGAAGGGATGCGTCCAGGTGCAGCTGTTTTCGTTGTTGTTGGTGCAACCCTGCAGGGAACCGCGGTGCATGAGGGGCTAAGGTAGGGGCAGTTTATTGCGCATGGGCGGGGTGGGAGCGCCGGTGCCTACACCACGACGCATGCACAGCTGCATCGGCAACCGCCCCCATCCTGCCCACCTGCCACCCATGCTTACCTCCATGCTGCCTTGGTAAGTGCCCCGAACGGCTTCCAGCACCAGGCGGCCATCCTCCACCCGCACATTCTGCGAGCGAGCAGTGTAGCACTGCTTCTCTCCTGCTTGAGGTGGGCCGAGGGGCACTTTTAAGCCCAAGTCAGTACGGGCAGACAGACAGGAGCATGCTTACTGTGCTGCCAGCGCAACCCGCACAACTTGCTGAGGCTTATTGGCAGCAGTATTCGGCCAGCAAGCTCACCGTTGCCTCCACCCCAGCAGTCAACCTCTGCTGAGAACAGCGGCGGCAGGCTGGTTAGGCCCGTGAAGGTCTGGGTCAGGATGGGTGTGCCCCAGTCAGTCGGAGCCGGCGGGGGTGGCGAGGTGCTGGCTGGCGCAGGCGGTGGCGGGAAGGTGGTGGCTGGAACAGGCGGCGGTGGCGAGGAGCTGGCTGGCACAGGCGGCGGCGGCCGAGGGCGAGGCGGAGGTGGGCTGGGAGGTGGCAAGACGCGCATGGGCGGGGGCTGAGGTGGCGGAGGGCGACGGATTGGCGGCGGCGGCTGAGGTGGCGGAGGGCGACGGATTGGCGGCGGCGGCTGAGGTGGCGGGGGACGGCGGATGGGAGGCGGCTGCGGCGAAGGCGGGCGACGCATTGGAGGGGGCTGGGGCGAAGGCGGGCGCCGGATTGGAGGCGGTGGTGATGCGCCACCAGCTGAGCCGGAGGCGTCACACTTGGTTGTGGCCAGGCCGTACTGCCGGCAAACACAAGCGGGGCAGACGGGGAGGTGCAGCTCCCGGGTTGAGTCCGCTAGGCGGCACATGCGGCAGCCGGTGGTGCCCACACAACCCAAGCCACCGGTGAGGCACATTGGGCTGTAGGCTTGGAATGAGACGCCAAGGGCGATGTTGGGATTGGCAGCAGCAAAGCATGCCGCCGAGCAGCAGTCGCCAGCTGCCGAGATGGTGGCACAGGCAGTTGCACTCGTAGTGGAGGTTGCCGGGGGTGGGGGGCGTGGTGGCGGCGACTTCAAAGTGACGCTGGGAGGAGGAGGCCTTGGCGGTGATGGCGAGGGAGGCTTGGGGCTGCAGTATGAAAATGAGGAGGCACGGGGAATGGGTGTGGGCTCACCACCCAGGAGCACATGTAACAGTGCATTAAAGCACTCCGGTCACGCCGTCTCGTGAATGCGTGAACCGGCGCGCTCAGCTAGGCTTCCCCATCCTTACCTTGGGGGCTTGGGGGAGGGGCTTGGAGCAACCGCTGAGCCGGAAGCGTCGCACTTGGAGGCAGCCAGGCTGTACTGCCGGCAGACGCAAGCAGGGCAGATGGGGAGGTGCAGCTCCCGGGTCGCGTCCGCCAGGCGGCACATGCGGCAGCCGGTGGTGCCCACACAACCCAAGCCACCGGTGAGGCACATTGGGCTGTAGGCTTGGAATGAGACGCCGAATGCAATGTTGGGGTTTGCGGCAGCAAAGCACGCCGCCGAGCAGCAGTCGCCAGCTGCCGAGACGGTGGTGCAGGCGCTGTTGGCATTGGGTGACGGTGGAGGTGGGCGCGGTGGCGGTGGCTTGGCGGTGCTTGCCGGCGGTGGAGGGAATGGCGGCGGCGGCCTGGGAGGCATGGGAGTGGCGGCAAGAGTGGCATGCGTTGGCAACCTAGAGCACAGGCAGGCAGCTAGGTGCCTGCTGGCAAGCAGCACACTCCACAGCACACTCCAGCAGCACAGCGGGCACTCACCAGTTTGACGTGGGTGGTGGGGAGCCTGCTGCGGTCGGTGGGGGCGGGCTGGCGGTGCTGCCACCGCTCCCGCCATCCAGGCGGGCATCGCAAGAGGTGCGCTCCGCAGCAGTGCACTCCCGGTTGGCACACCCGGTGTAGCCCCAGCAGTCGCAGCCAAAGGTGGGCAGGCTGGGGCAGGCTGCCTTGAGGTCAAAGGCTGGCGGCGGCAGCGTGGCGGAGAGGAAGGGGTCGGTGGCAGCGTTGCTGGGGGCGGCACCAGCCACCGATGCCAGACGGGCCTCGCAATCAGCCGCAGTCGGCGCTGCGCTGCCTGCCGCTGAGTGCACCGCCACCCAGGAGCATCCGCCGGGCGGGCAGTAGCCGTGGGCAAAGCCAGGGCCGCCTGCTGGCCAGGTGGCAGCCTGGCGCAGCCGCACAAACAGCAGGCCAGCGGCCTGGTCGTAATAGTGGCGTGAGCCAGAGACGGTGGCGGCTCGCATGGTTGCCAGGGAGGCGAAGCTGGGAGCTGCCTCCGAGCCGGCATCTTGGCCAGCGGTCACAAACTCGAGGGTGCCACGTGTCACGCCGGATGCCCCCAGTGGGGAGCCTGGCGGGTAGCACAGCACTGCCTCCAACTCGTCCCCAGCAGCACAGCCGGAGCACTGCAGGGAGGTCCTTGTGGGGGACCCGGTGCCTGCGGGTGGGCAGGGCGGGGTGAGATGCATTGGAGGGGCGCCGTGCTCCGGTGAGATCTCGCACAGGGGCACACATTGTGTTGCATAGCATAGCATAGCATAGCATGGCATTGACATGGCATTGGCATGGCATGGCAAAGCACAGCGCGGCGTGTCCCACAGCATGCGCCATGCACCCCCCCTCTCCCCCAAAAAGGCCTCACCGGCAGCTGTGCCCCATGAAACGAGGTACACGCCGCCTATGCCCACTGCCGCGTTGAAGTAGCGGCCGCCGCGGCTGGCCTTGGGAGCCAGCTGCCCGCCGGACAGGGTGGGAAGGCGCTGCGCTGCCAGGCCAGAGGGACCGACACGCCCTGGCGATAGGTTGGCTCGCGTGAGGGTCACTGCTGTGGGCTGGCCGCCGCCGGCCCAGTCCCACCCGCCAAGCTCCAAGTTGATGTATCGCTGTGGGCAGGCCAGCCCGTAGGCTGGGTGCGCTGCGCAGCCGGGCGTTTGGTAAAACCCTAGGCTGGTGCCCGGCTGGTGGGGCAGCAGCGTGGCCCCCGGGTAGCCTGACAGAGAGCCATCCACATCCCGCAGGCTTGCTGTGCGGCCGCCATCGCCGCTTGCGTCCTGCAGGGCAGGCCACGACCGTTGCAGGAACCGGTTTCAGTCCATGCCGTGCTGGTTGGAGCCAGCAGCTCCAGTGGCAGAGAGCCATGCTGTGGCGCTTGCACAGTCCGCACTTGGCGCTTGGCTCCTCCACAACATTCCAGCTGAAGCATGTATGGGAGCAACTGCTGCCCCACCAGCCCTGCCCCACCTGTGCCAGAAAGCGGTACGAGGCTCCCTCCGGTCGGAAGCCTTTCGCTGAAGTGGCAGCCGCCATTTGGAAACCGTTGGAGGAGCGGAGCGCAAGCGGGGCAGTGCCGGCCGGCCAGCCGCGGGCAGTCAAGTTGGACATGTGCACCGGACCGTCATACAAGCGGAAGCCTGCGGGAGGGAGCAAGATGAGTGGGTGGGTGGGTTGCGTGGATACACTGCAATGCCCGGGCGCCTCGTAGTGGCTAGCAGGAGGGGCATGTACAGTACGGCGTGCACAGTACATGCAGGTCAGCACATGCGGTGAGATGGCTCCCCAGGCAGCTGGCAGGGCGGGGCAAGCGCGTGGCGGCCATCAGCACGCCACATTGCCAGCTGTTTCGGAACAGCTGTTCCCCCAGCCCACCTGCCATGACCGCGATTTGGTCCTGCTGGCGCAGCACCGAGCGGCCGAGGCGCGCATCCCACCGCTGGAAGCGGGTGTCCCCATTTGGGTCCCCAGTGTTGGCAGAGTATCCCACCAGGCTGCACAGGGAGACAGGGGATGGCAGGGGGTGATGGTGATGAGACACTTGAGCCAAGCAGGCTGGCTGTGCAGCAGGCGTGACGGTTGGCTGGCAGACAACCGGAGGCGGGCGGAGTGGCATGCAGCCGCCCATGGTCAGCATTGACAACCGGAGACTGCTGAGCATCGGCACAGCCTTCGTTTCACAAGCGCAGCTGTTCAGCTGTGTTGAACGCACATGGTGTCTTCCAGGTAAGAGGCCCCCGGTGGCGCAACATGCTGCCCAGTGGTCGCAAACTGCAGTGCCTCTGCATTGTCGGCCCAGGCTGTGCTCCGCAGGCGCATGCCGCCCATGCGCGCCCAGAAGCCGGCGCTGAAGCTGCAGGCGGGTAGAGGGCAGCGGGGGGCAGGGATGGAGACAGCAGGCAGAGCAATGTTGCACGCGATGTGATCAGGCCCGAACAGAAGGCGGCCCGTACCCCCACCAAGCAGGCATGAGGGCCCGACCATGCCCACCTGTGGTGGCACGAGAAGCGCTCAATCAGAGTCTCTGCCCACGAGCCGTCGGCGTTGCGGGGCTGCCAGTTGGCAGGCGGGGAGGTGGGGGTGATGGCTGGCCAGTCACCGCCGTCCACGGCATCCGCCTCCATCTCCAGGCACCTGCAGGCAACGCAGTCGCACAGCACGGCTGTTGGGCACTGCGCTAGGCGGTTGTGGCGAGGAAGGCAAGTTGAACAGGGTGGGACAATTGCTACAGCCACATGGGACAATCGTGGCAGTGGGTTCTGGATGTCAGCACGGCAGCAACAGCCCTGTCCGCCCCACCCTAGCCATGCCTGCTCACATGCGGCACGAATGTGCTGAGTTGTCGGCAAAGCGGCGCAGCGGCGTGGCGGAGGGGCGCACCCCTGGCCAGCGGGCCTGCGAGAGGCCGCGTGGCGCCAGCCGCGTGTGGACAAAGAACCCTGCTCGGGTGGGGGCGAGGGTGAAGATGGTGCATGGGGTTGGCATGAGCATCAGGGACATGGGGTATGGAGGCATGGCAGAGCAAAGGGGGGATCACGGCTTGGCTATCAAGCACAGCACGCAGCACCCGCCGGCAGCAGCAGACCAGTACTGCCCTCTCCGTCTGTCAGCCATGCCCAGTTACGTCAACACGACCACGCACTGCGCATCGCTTCCTGCCCAGCAGCGCACCCCAACCCTCGGTGGCCGCTGCCACGTTGCCCTCGACTGTGTTGTCGGGGTTGGTGATCCAGAAGACAGACAGGTCCCCGCCAGGGCCGGCCCTGTCTGAGCCCAGGCGGGCGCCCGTGGTCTTGGGGCGCACCTGTGCGATAACACGCAATGGGAAGCGCAGGTTGAGGCTCAGGAAAGGGGTTGAGAGGGCCCAACATTGCAGGTACCCCACCTGCCGCAACTACCGCTGCCGTTCAAGCCATAGCAAGCTGCAGCTGCAGCTCTCTGCGTCTGCTGCTCGCCACAAACTGTCCCACTCCCTGGGCGAGCGCATTTCTGCGTGCCCAGGCTGCCCCACCCAAGCCTTTGCAAGCACGAGCATGCCAGAAGGCAACTGGCGAAACGCATGGCAGGCAGCCGATTGGGCAACACACCAGCATGCCCAGGTTGCCGCGTAGCGTGTTGTCCCACTCCCCTCCGTCCTCAATGAAGAAGGCATGGCCCGCAATGTCAAACGCAACATTGCGCTCCAGCAGCATGCCCTGCGCGAGGAGCTGGGAGTGAGGTCTTCACACAGTGTACGCGGATGCCCGTGATGTGTACACTGTGTGAAGCAACAGCCCTGCACGGAAGCAGCGGCAGGGGTAGAACGGAAGATGCCCGATTCTGGTCTTGCCCTCAGCCTCGCGCGCCTCCAGCTCCCTGGCCACCCTCCCACCTGCCCACCCACCCACCTGGGTGCCGTGCAGCGTGTATGCCCGGAAGTGCGAGCCGTGCACGGCGCAGGAGCGGACGTACGAGCCAGCAGGCACGCGGGCAGCCATGTGGAAGTGCACTGGGTAGCGGCCGTGCACAGGCTCCGCCTGCCCGCAGTTGGACCACTCCACACCCTCAGCATGGAAGGCTGGAGGCAGGCGGGCGGTGGCAGGTGGGCGGGCGTGTTTGGAGGCCTGCATGGCCAGCAGCCGCAGCGAGGCGTGGCGGAGCAGAACCCACGCCCCTTGCCACGCTGAACAGGGCCACCTGCCCCACTGCTTGACGCAGAACAGGTTATCTATCACCAGCAGCACAAGCATAGTCGAGCTCGGCACTGAAACGCACCTGCAAACCCCTCGTAGGCGATGCTGTGGCAGCCGATCCCAGGAGTGTCATTGGCACCCACCACTCGAATACTGCGCGAAAGCAGTGCCACCTGAAGAGCAGCGGAGCGGGAGGCCAGGCGTGTTGGCTGGCTTGGCTCAGCCAAGATGCCCCGCCACAGTTTGCTGGCATGTGCATTGCCCCCACACCGCTACATGTATGGCGCACATAGGTTGGCCGCGCATACTGCGCCCAACCCCTGCCCTGCTGCCATCCGCCCACCCACTCACCTCTGCCCGCTGGTCCACACCCAGGGTGACCTCCCCGAAGTGCATGAAGCGCAGCGGTGGCGTGATGCGCACGCGTGACCCTGTCACCTCCACCACCGTCACTGCCTGCATGAGGTGGGTGGGCCTTGCTCAGGGAGTTGCGGAGGGGCGAGGCATGGACTGGCGAGCCAACTGGAGCTCAGGAGGTGCGTGCACTGCCTGTCAAGTGACGCATGTGGGCAGGCTGCCCAGGCAGGCGGCCCATCCGCCGTCCACCCTGCTGCTGGCTGCAAGCTGGAGGTAGATGCACCCTTCCTTCTGCTGCTTGCTGTCTTCGATTTACGATGTACACCCGCCCATGCTTGCCTCTGTCTGGTAAGGGTCAAAGTCTGTGGAGGCAACAGCCAGGCGGTCGCCTGGCGCCCAGGTGGCGAGCAGTTTGGAGGGGTCGAGCTGCAGCTCCGAGGCGCCGGCGGCGGCGGTGGCGGCCAGGCGGGTCCAGGGCAGCGCCAGGCCCTTTGAGCCATGTAGCTGCAAGCTCAGGGGGTTGGAGTGGGTTCGTTGACTGGGGGAGTTGTGGGCTCCTGGCAGCGGCGTGCGACAGCTGTGCCAGCATGCCAGATGGCAGGGTGGCCACCGGTTGCCCCTGGCCACAGTGCGGTACTGTACCCCACCCCAACCGGCAGCCCATGGGCGCCAGCCGGCAGCGCACACAGCCACCGGCACTGACAGCAGCCTCCCCTGGCCACAGCTCACCTCCAGCGTGCCCCCCGGGAGCACCGCCAGGGCCTTGCGCCCTGCGGTGGGGTGCACACCGCCGTCCCGGAGGTGCACCGTGGCGACCACGCCGACGGGCAGCGGGCAGGCCTCGCTGCCCGCCACCAGCGCTCCGCCGGCTCCCACAGCCACCCACTCGGCCGAGAGGTTGGAAGAGGCAGTGGAGGAGAGGAAGAGTGTGCCGTTGATCTGCACACCGCCTGCGACTCGGAGGGTGCCTTCAATGAGCGCCCGCTCGCCCGGTGCGATGGTCAGCCCGCCGGCAAACTCCCGCGTCTCGCCAGGGGCCACACGCAAGGAGAAGGGCCCCGGCTGGGCCTCGTAGGGCGGCGTGCAGGCTGCTGATGCGTGTGGAAGTAGAAGCAGCAGCGCACCCACAAGGGCCGCTGCGGCGGCAGCCCGCCGGACCGTCAGCGGCAGGCGGGGCGGCGGCTTCATGCTGGGCGGCTGGTTAGTGGCTGGTTTGTCAGGAGTCAGGGCTTAAGGCGCAACAGGCTGCGGGACGCCAGCTGGGACGGTCGGCCCGCGGCCCAACCAGCTGGCTCAGGGGAGCCCATGGCGCCTTGTTTCTCTCGCCGGAAGCTCCCAGAAGTCTACGGGCCGCGTGCGAACGCCATCTGCCGCCTCGCAACCATAGACCCGAGCAAGGACGACAGTCTCACGCTGCCAACTGGGCTGATGCGCGCCGGATGTCAATGATGGTGCATGAAAAGCATGAAAGTGAACGAATCCGCGATGAAAATGCCCAACTGCTGCGCTGCTGCTGCTACTGCTGCTGCTGCTGCCGCTCCGCCGCCGGGGCACAGCAGCCGCTGATCTGGAGTGCAGAGTCAGGCAGCACTATGTGCACCCCTAGGCCTGCCTGTTCTTTAGCTGAATAACCAGGTTGCATGCCATGTCGTGCCGACCTGTGGGATGGCCATGGATGCCATGCACCTGGCTGGGGGAGCGCGGCCAATTTTGTGACGCCTTGTGTCCTCCAGGTGCTTTCTAGCGCACCTGCTGGGGTGGCGTCGAATCTGTGCGCCATGCCGCGGCTTGCCGCCGTGATGCAGCCCTCTCGTGAGGCCCACTTTGCGTGCACGCCAGCAGCCACAGCTCTGCACAGCCCTCAAACGAGCTATACGAGCTGCCATGCTCGTGATATGACTCTTGAGCCAAACCGGTGGCGGCACACATGAAAGGATAACACTCCGTCAGGAGGTGCCACAGTTCATGTGATATCATAGCCGAGGAAGATGAAGGCTGCCGCACAACACGGCTGAAGAGTTTTAACAGGTCCACGGGAGGTGAGCACACGTGCACAACCGCACCCAAAACAGCCCGCTAGCTTCAACTCATTGCAGCTGACACACAGTCGCCCTCGCTCAGCTGTTCCGTTTACCTTCTCCCTCATGATGTATGCCTGGGACTGGTCCACTGCGCCCCTGTCCAACCCAGAGCCGGCTGCTGTGGCGGCGGAGCGGCGGCAAAGCGCGCATGGGCCGGTGCAGCAGCCACACCTCACGACCGGTCATCAATCGCCTCGAGCAAACTTGGCAGTGACATCGAATTGCAATGCAGGCCGCACGCTGCGCAACCGCGGCCACAGCGGCCCGCCCCGGTGCGGCGGGGCAGCTCCAGCCTTCAGGCCCGCTCTCCAGCCAGCCGAGGCAGTTTGCAGCGCCGCATCGGCTTCGCCGGGCGCTGCGCTGCAGCGCGGGACCCGCAGGCGGGCCGCCGCCAGGNAGGCGCCGGCGGCGGGCCCCGTGACTACCAAGTGGCACTGATCACGGGCGGCAACACGGGTGGGTGATTGTTTCGCTCTTTCTGCAGACTTTATGGTGCATCATCTTAAGCCGCTAAAGACCCAGTGTCAGCCAGCCGAGCTGCCACTTGGTCAGGCCCTCGATTAGTTTCGCATCTCCACGTGCTGCCGCCGCAGGCATCGGCTTTGAAACCGCCAAGGCGCTGCTGGAGCGCGGATACTACGTGGTGCTGGGCTGCCGCAACCAGGACAAGGCGGAGGCGGCGCGCGCCCGCCTCAAGTGCGCTCCTGCGGCCAGGTCTCCGCCTGCTGTGCCGGCTCACACATGATGTGCCGTCACTCACGTGCTGCTGCTGTCTCACACGTTACAGCGTGCACGTGCACTTTGTCGTCGCCAGTCACTCAGCCGCCTTCCACGCGCTGCGCAGGGAGTTGGTGCCCACGGCCCGTGGCGTGGAGGTGGCTATTTTCGACTTGGCTGACCTGGCGAGCGTGCGGGCGTGGGCGCAGCGTGCCCAGGACTTTGGCCTGCCGCTGGACGTGCTCGTCAACAATGCAGGTAAAGGCTGGCTGCAGGCTGATTGCAGGCGCCGGCTGCTGTGGGTTGCCCGCGAGTGGCTGCTTGCCTGCTTGTTGCGGGTTGCAGGCAGCTCCGGGGGAGTGCCCCCACCCGTCCTGAATGTGTCCCCCTCCACACGCCGGCACCAGGCGTGATGGCGTGCCCTCAAATGGAGACCAAGGACGGCTTTGAGTACCAGCTGGGCGTGAACCACCTGGGTCACTTCCTGCTCACCAATATGCTGCTGCCGCTGCTGAGGTGCGCCTCGCTTACACGGCGGTTGAAGGGCTGGGCAGAAGGGAGACACAGGCTGCTGTTGCGAGTTCCTGCTCACCCACATGCTGCTGCCGCTGCTGAGGTGCGCCTGGCTCGGTGCATATGTCTTGTGCAGCACTGGATGCCATGCAGCTTGGGCTTTGCTGACCAGCATGTCGCAGCCTCTGCTGCACTGCGTGCTGGTTGGTGGTTGTGGCGCTTTGTGGAACGGCACGACAGACTGCGACAGGGCGCGCATGCGGCTTGAATGCAACATGCTTCCACCACAAAAAGGCCGCCCGTGCCGGTGTGCTGTAGCTCGCTCACTCTGAATGCTACATGTGCACCCTAAATGATGTGCCTTGCAGCACACCCGACCGTCCCAGCCGCATCGTCAACGTGTCGAGCGCAGCGCACTACTTTGGTCACATCGACTTTGACGACCTGCAGGTTGTTACAAAAGCTGTTGGTTGCTGAATTATTTTGGTGGTTTGATGTTTATTTCCATCATGGTGTTCTTGCGTGTGTTTGTGGTTGCACCGCTGCATACCACGCAGCGTTGCTCGCACAGGCTGACATTGCCCATCTGTCCACACTGGCCCTTGCCCGCCCGCCCCCACTGCCGCAGTCCCGGCAGAAATACAACGAGTGGAAAAGCTACGGCCAGAGCAAGCTGGCCAACGTGCTCTTCACATATGAGCTGGAGCGGCGCCTGCCGCTGGCCGCCAACTGCACGGGTGCGCCCCGCTGGTGGTTGCACTGTGCCCGCTGCTGGGGACCCATGCCACATCCGCCGGTGGTTCGGCTGTGCCTGCTGCTGGGGACCCGTGCCACATCAGCACCTGCTGAGCTGCTGCCGCACAACTGCGCGGCTTCCTGGGTGCAACGGGCACCAGCGCTGCCTTGCTCGCCCTCCCAACGCACCTGGCCTGTCCTCCACCCGTGCCTGCCCTTGCAGCCAACACGCTGCATCCGGGCGTCGTCAATACTGAGCTCGCTCGCTACCTGCTGCCGGAGCAGGCAAGCACCAGCATGTCCTCTCTGGCCGGTTGTTGTATGCGACTGCACTTGCCAACTTGCGCCAAGCAGTGGAGTGTGCTGAGACACAGCCAACCTACCTGCCGTGTGTGTGCGCTCGCTCCACCGTGTGAACACAGACGGTGTGGTGGCAGGCGCCGCTGCTGGAGCGAGCGAGTGTGCTGAGACAAAGCCAACCTGTCACTTAATGTTGCCCGCTTCCTATGTAAGCAGACGGCGTGGTGGCAGGCGCCGCTGCTGGAGCTCAGCAAGGCCTTTGCTCTGACGCCCGAGCAGGGCGCGCAGGTGGGGCGCCGCCTGCGCTGTTGTTTGTGCCTGCCACAACAGCTGTGTGCACTCGCCTGCCACGACAGCTTTGTGCACTGGTATGCCGTCCTGGTGGGACTGCACGTTTTGCATGCACGGCACATGCAGCCTGCCATCCGGAGCCTTGCACCTGCCACCTGCCCGACTGTTGTGACTGCTGCGGCGCCTCCCCGCCGCAGACCAGCATTTACCTGGCCTCCTCGCCAGAGGTGGCGGCTGTGAGCGGCAAGTACTGGGACAAGTGAGCTGGGGAGTGCGGTTGCTGGGGAGTGGGGGTGCTGGGGAGTACGTGTGCTGGAGAAGTGGCGCATGCGTTAGTGGCGCATGTGCAAGAGCGGAAGTTGGCAACGGCAGTTGGTCACGCACGCACGCAACATCGCACGCACGCTGCATGCTGTGGGTACCTTAGCACATGCAGCATCCCCGCTCAACGCTGGAGTGCAGGTGCAAGCCGATGTCCAGCTCGAGCGAGAGCTACAACGGCGACGTGGCGCGCCGGCTGTGGGACGTGTCTGCGGAGCTAGTGGGCCTCTGAGATGGCGGCCCTTGGCACCTCCCCGCCCCGGGGCGGCACACCCATGTGCCGCCATTCCGCCGCCTGTGCCACCCACCTGGCCGCGATCACATGCTGCCCCAGCTCTCATATTTGCGCCATCGAGCTGCCGCGAAACCAGCACTGTGGCTCTCGCTTGGCCCACTTGGCTGCAGAGCGCCGCGAACCAATCCATCTGCCTCACTTGATTGTTTAATTATTCAACTCCATTTGATTGCGTGCAAGCCCAATTTGCAGCCGCCTCATTTTGCCACCAGTAGATCCTGTGGATTTTTGCAAGTGATATGTGAACGGTCACATCTGCACATCAAGTCACATCACTCATGAGTTGTGAGGGGAAAAACAAGTGGTTCAACCGTCACTCAATAAACACAGCTGCTCAGGAGCCGGCGGCACTGCCTGCCGCTGCCTGCAGCCTGGCTGCATCCGCCGAGGCGGCAGCCAGCACTGCCGCTAATGCCAGCCCTGCTGCCGCGCCGCCTGTGCCACTTTCGGGCGCTTGGCCGCTACCCCCTGCCGCCGCTGCGGCTGATGGCGCCTCGTCAGCTGGTGCAGCCTCCTCTTGTGCACCAGTCGCTGCCTCTGCCTCCGCTGCTGCGTCATGGTCCGCTGGCCCTGCTGCCGCTCCCGCTGCCCCTGCCTCTGCCTCTGCATCCCCTGCTGCCCCGGCCCCTGCATCTGCCGCGCCTGCAGCTGCTCCTGCTGCCGGCGGTGCAGCTGCCGGCAGGATGATGTACTGCTCCCGCTCGTGCGGCAGCAGCACGTGGAGGGTTGGGAACTCGACCAGCACCTGCAGTTTGCAGGACGAGCACATGCGGGGAGGTCAGCACAGCGACCCGCCAATGGCACATGCTGGGAGGTCAGCACAGCGACCCGCCAATGGCACATGCTGGGAGGTCAGCACAGCGACCCGCCCCAATGGCGCTGTTCTGTTCAGGGAGGCAGCACAGTCGGGCTGGTTTTGCGTCACCAGTGGCACCAAGACGAGCCTGTCAAGGAAGCATGCATCTCAGGGCAGCGCCAAGTAAGCTTCTCAAGGAAGCACTCATCTCAGAACATGGCTTCACAGGGTGACGCTAAGTTGCCAAAGCAAGCAGGCCCACCTTGCCGGCCAGCTGCTGGCGCAGCGGCCGCGCCGCGTCAAGCTCGTAGTACTCTGCCGCATTGGCCTGGGCGGGGGGCATGGAGGGGAGGCGGAGGCAGCCGGTGAGCGCGCGCACCAGGAGCATGCAGCAGCAGCACCACCTGCAACGCCCAGCGGCTGCAACGCACAGCTGTTCCCGCCCCAGCCAAGCCCAAGGCCGACAGGCCATGCGGAGCGAGCCGAGCGGCGCACACTTTCGCGACGTGGAAGCCGCAGGCGGCCGGCCAAAGGCTGCCCCCCACCCTCCCCAGCCTCACCGGCGTCCGCTCTTTGCGCAGCAGCACCGTCAGCTGCTCCTGTCCGGCCTCCCGATACTCCCGCAGCGCGTGGTGCTTGGCCGCCGCCCCCGGCTGCAGGGACAGGTGTCCCGCCAGCAGCTGAGCGATGGGAGTGTTTTCATGCACCCTGCGTGGCGGAAGGGTTGGGAGGCGGGGTGGTCGGCAAGGCGCCCGTGTTTGCTTTACGTCTGTAGTGAGACAGCATGCTTGCTCTGATTGAGACCTGCTGGAATGCAATGCCGTGCTGCTGTTCACTCCCTGCCAGCCTAGCCCGACCACCAGCTGCCTCCTCCCTCACTTGGTGTCGGTGGCCTTGCAGGCTGCAGCGGGGAAGCTCCACTCCACGTGCCAGTACAGCGTCTGCATGCGGCCGTCGTATCTGTTGCATGAGGAGGGGGACAGGAACTCGCGAGTGGGACATGTGCGCACAGCTTGGGCACATGCCTGTATATGTGCATGCAAGCGGGCACATGCAGGAAGGGGCAGCAACAAGAGGCAGCACTTGGGCCTGGGTGCCCTTCTCGGAACAGCAAGTCAACCCCAAGCCAAACAAAGCCGGCCAGCCAGCCTCACCGCGTGGTGTTGGTGCGCCGCTTCTCCATGCCAGGGCTCAGGATGTGCAGCTGCACGCCGCGCCTGCACACACACGGATTCAACAGCGACAAAGAAGGCCGCAGTCAGTGGTAAGCTCAGTGCCAGAGGCGAGCTGCTGCGGCCTGCTTCACAGCTCCCACCCCTCCCCATCTTGTGCTTGCCTGCGGGCCTGGTACTGCAGCGTCTGCAGGAACTGCGGCAGCTCGGGCTTGGGCGCCGGCGGCTTGCTGCGCTTGGCCACGTCATCTGCCAGCTTGACCTGCAGGTGGGCCAGTGCACAGGGCTCAATGCCGGCTCTGCTCCCCTGCCCCAATGCCGGCTTTGCTCGCCTGCCCCAATGCTGGCTCCCCTCGCCTGCCCCAACCATCAGCCGCAGGACACCTGCTGCACAAGCACTCGCCACAGCGGCACCCAACCCAAGCGCTTCGCCACAGCACCCAGAAGCACTCGCCACAACAGCACCCACGTCAAGCGCTTGCACTCGACCCCAACCAGCACCCGCACACCTCCTCCAGGAAGCGGTAGTCGCTGAGGAAGGTGCGCTCGTCAAAGGCGCCCCGGCCCACAAACGCCGTGCGGTCGCGCTTGCCGCTGCAGCCCGTGGCCTCCTTGTGCGCTGCGGCAGCAGTGGAGCGCATGGACGGCGGTGTTTGCAGCAGAGCTGGTGGGACATCACATGGCAGCGCTCAATACAGCGGCTCTGGAACAGGGGAAGGAGAGCAGAAACCCACCGCACACGCACCTTTGACGCAGTCGAGGCTGCACGTGCGGCGGTCGCAGCGGGGGCAGCAGTATTTGGCGGCCGCCTTGCCGCACTCCTGGCAGCCCTGGCCTTGCTCTGCCAGCGCCGGAGGCTGCAGCCCCGCCTGCTGCTCACGGGACGCCATGGATGCCGTGGCTCAGGGCTTCTGCTCAGCCGGGCTCGCAAACCCGGCTGCCTTGAAGCCGGCACGAACGCTCAGGAAGGCCCCAGCGGCCAGCAGGAGCGCTGAGCAGCCGGCAACGACGCGGAAATGGCGCGACAGACTGCGGGGGCCCGGCTCGAAGGCGCCTGGCATTGGTGGTCTTGTGGTAGGCGGGGGAGGGTGTTTATAAATGGGGTTAGAGGGGTCTGCGACATCCCGGTTGCAGTTGGGCAAGCATAGCGGGCAGCACGCTGCGCTGCCGCCGCCGTCGGGCCGAGCTGTCGAGTGCAGCGGCGCCCTCCAGACAGCAACAGATCAAGCCTGCACTTTGACTACCCGCAGTGCGTCACTTACAGTAACTCACGGTGCGTTCGGGCTTGTCGGCACGCAGTGGTTGCTGGGCACGTGAACCGAACTGCGGTTGCCAGCACTGGCGGAAAGCGGGGCTAAGCAAGATGAAGGGTGCCCCGGTGGGCCACGGCCGAGCCAGTGGAGCCCTGATACATGTTACAAACCGTTTGCAGAAAGAGCAGAGTCCTCACAAGCGGGCACGATGGGGGATGTGCGCCCGCCGCAGCTGCCGCCTGCCCGCCTGGCGGGCGCCACTCAAATGCGGTGGGCTCGCCCGCCCGCCCATCACTCCCAGCCGCGTCGCTGAGCCTGGACGCACCTTTCTGACATGCCCTAACGGCGAGACAGCCGGCGCGCGATGAGGGCCCCGCTGGGCGCCAGGCAGGCGGGCCCCGCCCCGCCCGAGCCGTTTGGCAGCCCCACCAAGCTCACGCCAGCGCCGGGCAGCGGCGCAGGCCCCAGCGAAATCACGCAGCAGTCTGTCGAGCGGAACGCCGCCCTGGTGCTGCAGGCGCTGGAGGCGGAGGTGCGTGCGCCGCGAGGCGGAGATCGCGCGGGCCAGCCAACACCTGTCTGCCCCACCCGCCGCCGCCTGGCGCTGGCTGCCGCTGGCTGTGCTCAACGCGCTCGCCTCCCTTTCCCCCTGCCCCATCGCCCCGCAGAGCCCGCCGCGTGCAGCGGGCAGCCAAGGGAGCGGCACTGCAGACCTTGCACAGCTGTATGCGGCAGCACAGCCCGGGGGAGCGCCACCCACCAGCGCCGGCGCCGGCGGCTCTGCCACGCCGCCCGACCCGCTG
>RRZL01000082.1:3133667-3163683 GCA_006782975.1 Chlorella sp. Dachan | reverse complement strand
GGCACAGCGAGACGGCAGGGCAGCAGCTGGCACGCTTCCTGAAGGACCAGCTGGCCATGCGGGACGGCCAGCTGGCGGCGGCGCAGGCCGAGGCGGCAGAGCTGCGCGCCGCGCTGGCCGACAGCGAGGAGCGGCGCACCCAGCTAGAGGCCGCGCTGTCAGAGGCGCAGGCCGACGCAGGCTATGCGCGGCTGGAGGTGGAGGAGGCGCGGCGGGACGCCGCAGCGCAGCTGGCCGCCACGCGCAGCGAGCTGTGGGCTGCGGAGGCGCGCGCTAACCTGGCAGCCTACGGCACACCCGAGGGTGAGGGGCTGGGGGTTGCCTCATGTGATGCTGTGTGCTTTGGCGGGGGTGGCAGTTTTGCCAAGCTGCTGTGGGAGCGTGCTGATGATCAGAGCTGTGCTCAGTGCCTGCTTGCTCAGCATCCGGCAAAACTAGATGATGCAGCGCCACGCTGATGCCTTCCCCTCCGCGCCCATGAGTGTGCAGGCAACGGCTGGGAGGTGGCTCAGGAGCAGCAGCCGGGCAGTATCAGCCTGCAGCAGCCGGGCACCGCATACCACAGCGCCGGGGACGAGGCCGTCACAGACGGGCAGGGCGACGATGGTGATGTCTTCTCCTCTCCCATGCTCACTGCCCGCCAATGGGAGGGCCGTGCCTCCTCCAGCCCCGGCCAGCCCCAGCCCGAGCAGCAGCAGCAGCAGCCAGCGAGCGGCTCCTTCCAGTTTGTGTCAGCTGCTGGTGACAGTAGCGCCGCTGCGGCAGGGCCGGCAGCCGCAGACGACGATGCCGCCTCCTCTGGTGGCGAGTCTGAGGTGACGGTGTCGGAAGCAGCCGTGGTGGCGCGCACCCTCACGCGTGCCAGCGCGCTGCAGAAGGACCGCGAGCAGCTGCGGGCACAGGTGCGAGACTTGAGCCAGGAGCTGCGTGACCTCAAGGGCAAGCAGAAGCAGATGGCGCAGCACATGCAGGCAGCGGCCGGCGGCAGCAGCACGCCCCTCCTGCCCTCTGCGGTTCGTGGGCGGCGCCACCGCACGCCGGCACGCGGCGAGGCCGAGCCTGCTGCAGCCAGTGGCGATGCGGCGCTGGCTGAGCAGTGCCGACTGGCGGCCGTGGAGGAGCGGCACCTGCGCTCAGAGGTGGAGACGCTCAATCGCAAAGTGCGGGGTGGTTGTGGGGTGCAGTCCCTATTCTGGGTTGGTTCATGCCCTGTGGGCGCACATTGTGCAGCAGACGCGTGTGCCGGCATTGCTCTACTCGCAGCTGTAAAGTCAAGGCCCCCCCCTGCACTCACACCGTCTGCGCTTCATCCATCCGCACACTTGCAGTGCGAGAAGTCCAACGAGATGCTGCTCAAGGCCAACCACGCCATGAAGATCCTGCACTACAAGCTGCAGAAGGAGCGCAAGTCGGTGGGCCGCCTGCAGGAGGAGAAGTGCCAGCTGCAGGCGCAGCTGCTGGCGGGCGGCGGCGCGGCAGGCGGTGCAGCTGCCCACACCCAGCAGCTGGCGATGCTGCTGGGTGAGCTGCAGGAGGGGCGCGCCCGCATCGAGGGGCTGCTCCAGGAGAAGGCAGCCCTGGCTGCCAAGCTGGAGGCGCTTGCCACTGGTACGCCCGCCGGAGGCCGGCAGCAGCGCGAGGCGGCGGCAGCTGCGCTGTCCGCCCTGCAGCAGCAGCAGGAGGCGGCGGTGTCGTCGGCACGTGAGGAGCTTGCTGTGGAGCGCGCACGGGCGGCTTCTCTGGCTGAGGAGCGTGCCGCACTGGAGGGCCGGCTCCAGGAGGCGCTGGCGCGGCTGGGTGCGGCCGAGCAGATTTCGGGCCACCTGGAGCAGGTGGGCTGGGCCATGGGCTGCGAGTTGCAGTTGGGTGCGTGTGGGTTGCCGATGTCGGCATACTCTGGGACCGCATCAACTTTGCGGTGGGGGTTCCATGCTGCTCTGATCAATGTCTAATTGAGTGAGTGCTGCGCTTGTCCACATGCGGCGGAGCTCCCCCGCACGCTTCGCTCAGCCCTCCCTTGCTGGACTCAGCCCTCCCTTTGCTGCACCCACCCGCAGATGAACGCATACCTGCAGGAGGAGCGGCAGCGCTGCCAGCTGCTGGCCTCCCAGCTGGGCCGCGAGCAGCAGGGATCTGAGTCGCGGGCGGCAGAGGCAAGCTAGGAGGATTGGCGGGGTGCATATGCGGCTTGCTGTGCAGTTTTCCTGTGCACGTGAATGTGCCTTCACGCCTGTGCCTTCAGCTCTCCATCTTGCTGGCTGAAGCACCAGCCAATGTCTCACATTCCCAACCTGCCCCTTCTCTGCCGCAGGTGGCCCGCCTGGCGGCGCTGGCGCAGCACTCCACAGAGGAGGTGATGGCGGCTCGCGAGGCAGCCCAGGCAGAGCGCAGCCGTGCAGAGGCGCTGGCACATGACAAGGCGGAGCTGCAGGGGCGGGTGAGCACAGCCGGCTTGGTTGCCGTGTGTGTGGGGGGGTGTGCAGAATGGGCTGTGGTCATCGCATGTCAACGCGGCTGCCTGCCGTTCTGACGGCACTGACGGGTTGAGCATCACCATTCTCGACTAGTCCCCACATCCGACAAGCCGCATTGCCTCCGCGCTTCCTTTCGTAGGTGGATGCCCTGCAGGAGACGCTGGCAAGGCTTGAGAAGGACGACGCCCTGCTGCGCTTGACTGAGGACAAGGCCGCCCTGCAGCTGGCTGTGCGGGACGCAGAGTCAGCCGCTGCAGCAGCTCAGGCGTCGGCTGACGAGCGGCGGCGGTACGCAGCAGAGGCAGAGGCCACATGTGCGGAGCTGCGGCGGCAGCTGGATGCGGCACTCACGCAGACGGATGTGGCGCACGCTGCTGTGGAGGGCGCTGCTGACCAGCTGCAGCGGCTGACTGACAGTCATGAGGCCCTGGAGCAGCAGCTGGCTGCCGCTGGCGCCGAGCTGGCGGCGGCGCAGGCAGAAGCGGCCGCCCGTGCACAGCAGGCACAGCAGGCTGAGGCCCACTGTGTTGAGCTGGATGCGGAGCTGCACGAGGCGCTGCAGCAGCGCGACGAGGCGGCATCAGCAGCACAGGAGGCCCAGCGGCAGCTGGCCGCAGCCCAGCAGGACGCTGCTGCAGCTGCTGCCCAGGTGGCGGAGGCGGCGCAGCGGCTGGCGGCGGCAGCAGCGGACCGAGAGGAGCTGGCTGGCAAGCTGGCAGACCTGCGGGCTGAGAACAAGAACCTGCGGGACAACCTCAAGGTGCGACGCCGGTTTGATTGATGGTCTTATGCTGTGTATTGGGTGCGTAGGCATGAGGCCAGTTGGGCGGACCGGAAGCATCTCTGGCATTGAGGCACCTCCATGTGCACGGCGGTTGACAGACTGTGCATGTGGTCTCCAACACACTCTGCTGTGGCCCCCTCCCATCAGACGCTGCATGCGGAGTGCGAGGCGGTGCGAACACTTGGCTCCTCCATGGATCAGACCAACCAGGCCCTGGTGGACGGCATGTGTGACATGTCAGGTGAGCTGAGCTTCAAGCCGGTTTCGTTTTGGCGCGCAAAAAATGCGGGGTGGCTGGACAGTGGCAGGTCTGGGTTGGTTTATTTTGAGTGCGCGTTTGCAGTGCTGCTGAGCCCCTGAAGCCCCAAGCGAAGGTTTATGCTGGCAAACTGAACCCTGTTGCGCTGGCGTGCCCTCCGCCTCTGCAGGTCTGGTGGACGCTGTGCAAGCGCTGCAGACGCGCAACCGCCTGCTGCAGGGCGACCTCGACACTCTGAAGGCCAAGTATGCAGGTGAGCCTCTAGCTGATGCACACAGCCCAAGCCGCATGTGGCCCGTCCTCTTGATTTGGTGCAGCAGAGAATGCCCGGTGAACTGTGCCCATCAGTTCCGACCACCCATCTCCCCTGCTCCCCGCCCCTCCCTCCCGCCCACCTGCAGACCTGCACCGCAGCAGCGAGGCGCAGGCGCGCTCGCTGCAGGGCACTCAGAAGGACCTGGTCGCTGCCAGGGACCAGGTGGCGTCCCTGGGGGCAGCTCAGGCTGAGCTGCATGAGGAGCGCGGCCGGCTCCAGGCTGAGCTTGCATCTGCGTGGCAGCAGGCAGCTGCTGCCCAGCAGGCGCAGCAGGAGGCGGAGCAGCAGCGGGCTGCTGTGCAGGAGCGGCTGACTTTGGCCGAATCTGCGCTGGGCGACAGCCGCCAGTTGGCAGCCAATGCCCAGGAGCAGCATGCTGAGGCAGCGGCTGCTGCTGCCGAGATGCGCCAGCAGCTGGCCGCAGCCCAGCAGGCTGCCGCTGAGGCCCAGCAGCACTTGGCGGCTGCGGCCGGAGAGAAGCAGGAGTGGGCCCAGCAGCGCGGCGAGCTGCAGGAGCAGGTGGCGGCGCTGCAGAAGGCGCAGGCGGTGGCAGATGGCAAGCTAGTGGTGGCCCGCCAGCGCGAGGCGCAGTTCAAGGTGCGGCCACTCAAATGCAGTTGTGTGGTGCTTATTAGCATGACGTCTGCTGGCAGCTTGTTCTGCAGAGCTGTGCTGGTCATGCATGTTGCCCTGCCTGCCCAGCGTTTTCCCATTGTCTCGCGTTGCTCTCACGAGCTAACATCGGCTTGTGTGCAGGAGGCATCCAAGCAGCTGAAGGTGCTGCAGCAGGAGCTGCAGGTCTTTGTGTCTGAGGGCCAGGCGCAGCGGCAGAAGCTTGAGGAGGCTGAAGAGCGGTGCGTGCTGTGCCTAGGAGGTTGCGGGCTGGGTTTCCAACTTGCTGTTCCAGTCAGTTGCAGTTCCTGCCATGGCACACAGCAAACACCTTGGTTGTGGTATTATGGACTTCTGTCAAGCCTTCCCCCATCCTTTGCAACCCCACCTTGCAGGCGTGAGGCCCTGGAGGCACGCTGCCTGGAGCTGGAGGCCAGCAGCCAGGCGCTGGCTGAGCAGCTGGCTGCTGCGCAGGAGGAGCGTGAGGCGCTCAGCACACAGCATGCCGCACTGGAGGAGCAGCTGGGCGAGACGCGCCTGCAGGTGGCGCAGCTGGAGCAGCAGCAGGAGACGTTTGCGTCGGTGCAGCAGGTGGGCTGGACGGTGCAGCCACGTTGTGTTTCTCGGTGCAGGGCAGCGCAGCTGGCTGGGGCTTGCTTCACGGCGTGCGCCCATGGCTCTGCGTGCCTGCCTGTGTGCTTCACTGCTCAGTCGTTGTCAATGGTTGCAATGGTGGGTCCTGACGGCTCCTCCTCCCGTCCAACTGCCACTCCCCTGCAGCGCCTGAGCGAGCTGGAGACAGAGCAGCACACGTCTGGCGAGTGGTTTGATGCGCTCACCGCCGAGCTGAGCGACAAGACCGACCAGCTGGCGGCGCTGCAACTGCGCCTGCAGGACGCTGAGCAGCAGGCGAGTGAGGCGGGGTCGCAGCTGGAGGCGACGCAGCAGCGGGCCGCAGAGCTGGCAGAGGCGCAGGCAGCGGCAACGGCGGCGCATGCCGAGGCCGCAGCAGCGCTGGAGCAGGCGCAGCAGCAGGTGGGCGAGGTGTCAGCGCAGCTTGAGACAGCCGAGGCTGTGGCTGCTGAGACCACGGTGCAGCTGCTGGCTGCGCAGGCAGGCTGCAAGGTGGCGGAGGCAGCTGCCGCCGAGGCCCAGCAGCGTGCAGAGCAGGCTGAGCAGGGGCTGCACGAGGTGCGGCAGCAGCTGGCGGCAGCTGAGGCGGCGGCCAGCGAGGCAGTAGCGCAGCAGCAGGAGCGCATCGAGCAGCTCAACCGCGGGCTGTTTGTGTTCGGTGCGCTGCATGCGGCGCATGTGAGGCAGGCGGCTGCCTCGGCCTCTGCCGCAGCTGAGCAACATGCCGCCGCCCTGGCTGAGGCAGAGGAGCGCTGTGCAGCCAGCGTAGCGGCTTCCGAGCAGCGCTGTGCTGCAACTGAGCAGCAGCACGAGGCAGCTGTGGCGGAAGCGGGCGAGCGCCACACCGCCGCCCTGGCAGCGGCAGAGGAGCAGCACGCGGCTGTGCTGACGTCAGTTCGGGAGCAGCACCGCCAGGAGGTGGCTGCCCTGGAGCAGTCGCTCAGTGAGGCGTCGGCGCAGCTGCACGCTGTGAGTGCTGAGCACGCTGCAGCAGCAGAGCGCCTCGCCCAGCTTGACAGCGAGCTGCTGTCCCAGGCTCGCGCAGCAGCGCAGCTTGAGGAGCGGCTTACAGAGGCGCGGGAGGCAGCGGCGGCTGCAGCGGTGGCCCGGGACGATGCCGAGGCCCGGCATGCGGCGGCAGCGGCAGAGGCAGCTGCCGGCCAGCGCCAGCTGGAGATGCTGGAGCAGCAGTGCAGCGTGCTGCGGGAGCAGCTGACGTTCCTGCATGAGCAGCAGCAGTCGGACACTGATGAGGCAGCGGCGCTCAAGGCGGCACTGGCTGCAGCCACCGCTGACGCTGCCGGCCTGCGGCAGCAGCTGGCCGACGCCCAGACAGCGGCGGCAGAAGCGGCAGCTGCGCAGGAGCGGGCGCAGCAGGCTGCCGAGTCTGCTGAGTGGGCGCGCCAGGCTGCCAGCGAGCGGGAGGCAGAGCTGCGGCAGCAGCTGGCGGCTGCCTGGGCTGCAATCGAGGCCGCCCAGGGCGAGGCGGAGCGTGCGCAGCGTGAGGCGGGCGAGGCGGAGGGCCGGGCGGAGCACCTGCTCCAGCAGCTGGAGGCGGAGGAGGAGCTGCGGCGGGGAGTGGAGCGCCAGCTGGATGCGGCAGCAGCGGAGCGGGAGCAGGAGCAGTCTGCGCTGGCCGCCCGCGCGCAGGTGGGTGTGGGGTGGATGTTTGGCGGTGCGCGGTGGCTGCCACAGCCTGTGAGGATGCACTGTTTGGCTTGGACGGCTGAGATGCCCTGTGGCAGGTAACCACATCTAGACGAGTGTTGGCAATGCGCTAGGCAATCCACCATTTTCTGCCCGCCCGCTCTGCCGCAGGTGCGTGACCTGCTGGAGGGCCTCAGCGACCGGCTGGCTGCCCAGCAGGACCTGTTGCTGCGCTTGGAGGCCGGCAGCAGCCCCACAGGCTCTGGAGGCAGCGGCGGCGCAGGCGGTGAGGCGCTGGTGGCGCGCCGCAACCTGCTGGCCCAGGCACTGGAGAAGCTGCAGGTGGGGCTGGTGTAGGGTTGGTGTGTGCCGGGCTGAATGAGGCAAGCCAGCTGGCCGGCATGGCATGCGGGAGAGGCTGCCGTGAATAAGCAGCCTGCCTGCCGTGTGGCAGCAGCCGACCTGCACTATGTGGCATGGTGCTGCGTTGCTATTCCGAACCCAAGTCTGCCTCCCTGCCCCACCACAGGGCCTCAAGTCTGAGAATGAGGGCCTGTGGGCCAGCCTGGAGAGCCACCTGTCTGGCGAGGGGGGCAGCGCTGGCGCCGGCAGCTCTAGCGGCGGCGGCCGCCCCAACCAATACCTGGCCCACGTGCAGGCGGAGCGGCGGCAGCTGGCAGACCAGCTGGCGGCAGCGCGTCAGGAGCATGGCGAGGCAGCCAGCCGGCTTGCAGCGGCCCAAGCGGCCATTGCCAAGCTGCAGGCTGTGGTGCAGCGCCTGTCCGCTGCTGGCGGCATCGAGGCGGGCAGCGAGCTGCGAGGCCTGCTGAGCCCATTCCCTGCCGGCGCAGACAGCCTGCCTGCTGCTGCTCCCAGCCCGTCTGCTGCGGCAGTCAGCGGCGGGGCCAGCGGCAGTGTCGGGTTTGAGGCGGAGCTGCAGTGGCAGGCTGAGAAGCGCCTGCTCAAGGCCATCTGCAAGCTGGCGCTTGCGGTGACCATGGACCAAGTGGGCGGGCGGCACGAGGCGGCTGCCCTGGCTGATGAGCTGGCGCCTCTGATGGCTGCCCATGCCGCCGCCCTGCAGCAGCTGGGCCTGCAAAAGGTGTGGGCCTCTCTGCACCGCCTGGCCAAGGCGGGCGGCACAGGCGGCACCCCCAGCCGCAGCACCCCCAGCCAGGCCTCAGCGCCACCCTCAGCCCAGCAGCAGCAGGCGCAGCAGCAGCAGGTGGTGCCTGCGGCGCTGACCGAGCAGGCGGCGGTGCAGCTGCCGCAGGATGTGTGGGCGCTGCAGCAGCGGGTGCGGCAGTACAAGGCCAAGTGCAAGGAGCTCAAGGTGCGGGTGGGGTTTAGAGGGGCTAGAACAGCGTGTTGGTTGGTTGGTGTTCTGCCCAAGGGTTTCTGGCATGCGTGGCCACGTGGTTGGAGGTTTTATTCCAAGGTGGAAGGTGCCCAGCTCAACAGACCGCCAAGGCCCGCCCACCTTGCAGGCCACGGTGGTTGCCATGGAAGGAGCGGCGGCACGCTGGCAGGCGCAGGCGGGAGAGGTGGAGCAGGGCCTGGCGCTGCTGCGCTTCAGGTGAGCCGGCAACTCCCGCTGAGGACTCCCTGCTGTCGCCTTGCATGTCGGTGCTGCCCTCCTTGATGCCATGCATTGTTTCGTGCCCTCCCACATCACCGGAGCTACACGACACTCAGTGTTCTGGAGTGCCCCCTTGCGCCCAACATGCCTGCCTCGGTCTGTGCCTGCAGGCTGGCGGACCTGCTGTCTGAGGTCAAGTGGGTGCTGGAGGACTACTCGGACAGCGAGGCAGCTGCGCAAGGGTGGGTTGATTGAGGATGACGTGCTAGGGGTGTCGAGATGCGATGCCTACCACATGTTGCGAGATTGACGATGCAAGTGCTTGGGGTGGCGGGTATGGCTCGCCTCTCGTAAAGGCTGCTCGGACAGCGCGGCGTTTGGGCAAGGAGGATGCCCAGCCGGCAACGGCAGGGATGGCGTTGGGTGGATCGGCGTGGTGTGGCAAGCACGACTTGGCACATTCTCCCAACCCACATGCATGCGCAGCTTGTCTGAAGCCGTTCACCCATGCGTGCTTGCAGGGATGGCGCCCCGTCCAGCCACCAGCTGAATGCCCTGGTGGAGGAGCTGAGCCGAGGCCTGCGCCGCGTCCTGCGCAAGGCGAGTGGCAGAACGTGTGCTGCACGTGCCCTCAACCGTGAATGCTTCAACACAGGGCATGGGTCAGCTGGCTGGCCCATCACTTTTGTTGGCCTGCGGCCTGCTCTTGCCTTTGCACGCCGCACGTCTGCTCTTAAAACCGTGAGCTTGCACCCTTGCCTCTCTGCAGTACCGCGCACTGTCCAATCACCTGCACGCCAATGGTGAGGGCAGCCAGTGCCAGCAGCCGCAGCAGCACGAGCTCTCTGCGCACAGTGAGGACGGTGCCACCAGCAGCGGCGGCAGGGCGGGCAGCGGCTGGGAGATCCCAGCTGCTCGTCGCGGCGGCGGCGGGGCGGCAGCAGGCACAGCCAGCGAGGCTATGGCGGAGGCAGGCCGCAAGGCTGCAGCCATCGCTGAGAAGTTGGACCGACTGCTGACTCCCCAGTCGCGGGCGGCGGTGCATGGCGGCGCAGTGGGTGCGCCCAAGGGCAGCCGCTTTGCGGCCGAAGCCTCTGCCGCGGCAGGCGAGGAGGGTGCAGCTGAGTGGCAGGCGGCTGCGGCTGGGCGGCATGACGTGTGGGGGCTGGCTAGGCTGGCAGCTGGGGAGGCAGGGGAGGCAGACGACATTCCGCTGCGCCAGCGCTTTGGCGGCGCCACCAGCAGCTGCAGCCTGGGGCTGTGAAGCATGTACTTTGATGGGCCTTGTGCTGAACACTGTCATATGTGCAACGCCAGGCAACCGTGACCCAAGCAAACTGACCTTCTCTGACGACGCTGTTTACCGACTGCTATTCGCTTGTACTGCGACTTTGCTCTTACTTGTGCCCCTGCCATTAGCTGAGGGCTGCGATGTCCACTGGATCTGTTCGACGTCTTGTAACAATATGTGGCAGTTGATTGTTACAGCCAAGATGCATCGAGGCCTTGATTGCACCCATCAAAGGAAGTGGCGTGTTGTGAGTCAGGGGGCCGCATCAAAAGCGCTGCATTGCGAACAGCTGCAGCACCGGCAGCTGTTCTGAGGCAATCCAGTCGACTGATGCAGCAATGCATGCATGAAAAAAAGGTAGCAGGGCATGGGCTGGGAGGTGCGGCCGTGCTGGTTGCCAACAAGAGTGCGGTTTGACAAGGCATGCACTGCTGTCATGGCAAGGAGGTGGAAAAGGCTGGCGCGTGTGGGAGCAAGCAAGAAAACTTGGGTGCAACGGGTGTGGAAAAGCTGCAGGGCAGCATGCTTGAGCAGCCATTCCTGCTCACAATGAAAGCAATACTAACTGTCTCTCGACAGGCAACATGGGCCAATGGTTGTGCAATATA
The DNA here is from genome assembly GCA_006782975.1 of Chlorella sp. Dachan. NCBI lineage: Eukaryota > Viridiplantae > Chlorophyta > Trebouxiophyceae > Chlorellales > Chlorellaceae > Chlorella > Chlorella sp. Dachan. The sequence continues at coordinate 3,153,480 of RRZL01000082.1, read as the reverse complement.
GCGGGCAGGTGGCCTGCAGTAGTATTGTGGATTTGGTACATGGCGAGCCGCCGGCCCCATACGGTTGGAATGGGACTGGTTGGCTACTGCTCCGAGCTCAGCACGCCGGGATGGGCCCAACAGCCCAGCCGTTGAGTGCCTGCAGGGTTAGGGGTGGGATGACAGGAGCGGGGCATTTTCAGCCTTTCGCAGCCAAACAACAGGGGGTGCTGTTGCCATTGCCAAGAGGCCGGGAAGAGGCAGCGCAACTGCACCGGCATTCAAACCAGCCCATTGCATCCTGGGCCTCGCACCTTGCATTGCTGGCCCAGCAGCTGCATGGCGCGCTGCAGCAGCGGCGGCGGCAGCAGCGACAGCGTGGCACCCGCCGCAACGAGGGCCAGCACCGCCGCCGAGTGCCCGCCCGCAGCGGCTACAAACAGAGGGGTCTGCCCAGCCGAGTTGCGGCTGTCTGTTTCAGCGCCAGCCAAAGCAAGCGCCAAGGCGGCCTCCGCGTGGCCGCCGCGCGCAGCCACAAAAATGGCTGTCTCGCCGGCTGCGCCACGCGCGTCCAGCCTGGCACCCCTGGCTGCCAGCAGCTGCACAGTGTGGGTGTGGCCCTTGTCGGCCGCCCAGTGGCATGCCGTCCATCCCTGGCAGTCTGGAAGGTCCAGCGCTGCTCCGGCCTCTGCCAGCTGGCCCACCACGGCTGTGTGGCCGGCGCACGCGGCCGCGGCAATGGCAGACAAGCCGTGACTGTCCTGCTGGTCGAGCGCTGCGCCTGCTGTGATGAGCTCCCTGACCACAGCGGCGTGCCCGCGCCAAGCTGCCCGGCTGAGGGCTGTGCTGCCGTCCACGCTGTGCTGCAGGCTCAGGTCGGCGCCTGCAGGTGAGGTAGGGGTCGAGGTTTGTGGGTGCAGATGGAGGGTGGGGTGAGCTGCAGGCAATGCAAGCCGCAAGCATCCAGCGCGTTGGACGCTGCCTGGGTAGCTAAAAGGCATCCGCAACCAAACCGGGCCGTCTCCAGCAACTTTCCATTCAGCACCATCAAGCCACCCGCCCTGCCTACCTGCGTCAGCCAACAGCCGCACGACGCGGGCGTGGCCGCGCCCCGCCGCCAGGAGGCAGGGCGTCCAGCCATCAGCGTCCTGCACATCCACTGCCGCCCCATGCTCGAGCAGCGCCTGCACTGCTGCGGCATGACCGTTGAAGGCTGCGCAGTGGAGCGCGGTAGCGCCGTGGTCGTCCCTGTCATTTGCGGAAGCGCCCGCTTCCAGCAGGGCACGCACGGCTGCTGCATCACCGCTGGCTGCTGCCAGCATCAGCGGCGTGCGGCCGCAGCGGCTCCTGCGGTTCACCCAACCGCTGGCGGAGTCCCCGCTGCATGCCGCCAGCAGCGCACGCAGCAGCGGCAGCAGGCGCCGCCGCACGGCAAACGCCAGCGGTCCGTCTGGGCAGGCTGCCGCCTCGGCTGCCAACTCAGCCAGCTCCTGCAGAGGCAAGACAGTTGGTAAGCAGCAGGGTCAGGTGCGCCGGCATGCGGATGTATGGGAGGTACCAGCGGGCAGTCGGTTGGTCGGCACAGGGCTGCTTGTTTGCCACGGTGCCAGCGGGCAATGTGTGGTGCCATAGGCGTCACTTGGCACCAACCCTTCCGCCCAGGCTCTCACCCCCGGCGTCAGTGCAGCAGCCTCCCACATGCCCTCCCGCGCCGCAGCCACAACCGAGGTCGGGCTGGCAGCTCCGTCTGGAAGCAGCAGCGGCTCAGTGCACGCCGCCGCAGCTGCGCCGGCAGCTGGCGGTACCGAGCCTGAAACGAAGGGGGGGCCGCTTAGTCGTCCTGGCAGCTCTAAACAAGACGCTGGTTGTAGGACGGGCAGTGCAGACCCAGCAGAGGAATGGGAAGGGAGCTGGTCGACGGCGGCGCCGCGAGCGCGACACCCACCTGCTGGAACACCTCCCGCTTTGCCCGGCTCGACGCGCGGGCTCCTGAGGTTGCAGTCGTCATGTTTGATCTCTGCATTGGTCCGGTTGCACTGCCGCAGGTCGGCGAGCGACACCAACGCGGTGGCCCCAAGCGGCTGCCAGCCCTCACTCTCCCGAGCCTGATTGGTCATTGCGCGCGAAATTAGCAAAGTGCAGGGCGCCGCGGCCAAAATGATCAACAACACGGCAAGTCGGGCATGACAGCCGCGCTGCCGCTGTCGCGCAGCTCCATCTTCGAAAGTCCACCTGTCACAACCTGGCAGCCTCAACACCATGCCAGAGTCTGTGGCTCCTTCCATCCAAAAGTTGCTCTTGGCCACGCCATCACATGCTCAGGTCTCTCAATTGGTGTACACGCGCGCAAGAACGCTGCATGATGTCAACGTTGTGAAACCACGCCCGCAAAGCTAGCAATACGTATCGCATCACTGCTCTGGCCGCGTCAGCCACTGGTGCATCATTGCCGCTTGAGCCATTGGTGGCTGAATTCGTACGCACTAAAGATGGCCCCATTCACAACAAAGGCGCGGCCCAGGGTGGTGCCCAGCCCCCGGAAGAAGACGCCAGGACCCTCTGCTCGGTAGCTGTGCACCGCGCAGCTCCACCAGCCTGCGCAAGGGGGAAGGGTGCGACCGGAACCTCCTTGCAAACCTGTGTGCTGTTGAGCAGCGGGGTGGGTTGCGAGCATGGCGGGGCACGCGATGCCCAGTGGGACGAGCATTGCACTGCCGCACAAACAACACGGGCATGTGGCATGAACAAACTCTGCAGCCAGGCCGCATTCTGCCCCCCTGAGCTGCCCATGCAACGCCTCCCCGCCCGCTCCCAGCCTGCGTAGGGAGAGTGTGCCGCCCCCGCCGCCTGGCATCTTGTCTTGATCACATCTGCAGGGTACACACTGAGCCAGGAGACAGCGCCGCCCAAGCCGCCGGCCGCCCACAGCGCCGCCAGGCTGTCGCTGCCGGCGGCTCGGCTGCCCGGCTCAAACCATTCCCTGCGGCATGCGGACACACAAACCGTGCTGTCATGCAATTTCCACGAGCGGCTGGGCGACACTGCACAGTATGCAGCGGCTCCTTCGGTGCGACACCTGATGACCCCACAGTAGCGGTGTGCCCACCGGCTCTAGCGGCCATTCAGCTCATACCCCACTGCGCCAGGGCAGCGCGGCTGGCTCACCGGCAGGCTTCGTACACCCAGAAATAAACTCCGTACGACGGAATGTCGCGTATGCACGTCACCACCGTGCCGCGGTACAGCCCTGCGCAGCAGCGAGGTGGCACATGTGATTATTGGGCAGCACAGTGGGCAGCGAGCCGACGCGGCCGCGCACCCAGCAGCGTCCATGCCCGCTCACGCTCATCCTGTCTTCATGGCTCGGAAGCCATAAAAAAAGGCAGCAGCAGCAACAGCGGCGGCGGCAGCACCACCACCACAAGCACATCAGATGCCCGAGGGCAGCTGGGCCCACCTCGCAGGCCCTCTGTGCGCCAGATGCTGCTCAGCAGGCGCAGCGGGCCCACATACCCCGGCTGGCCGCGCACCGCGGTCTGCAGCTGCAGCCGCACTTTGAGCAGCTCCACTGGGACGACGCCCACCTATAATGGGGCAGGGGGCTGCCGTTTTTCTCACAGATGCATGTGTGTTGTGCACGCTGGGCATGACGGCAGCAGCACGGCCTGAGATGTCGAAACCGGGGTGCCACGGCCAGGCTGGCTTTGCTTTATTGCACGAAACACCAGGGGGTGCCGGCTGCTGCTTGCGTGGCTGGTGAGCTCCCCGCACAGCCAGCCAGCTCACCGTCTGCACCAGGCCAGCGGCGCACCCTCCCCAGAACACGTGGGACAGTGACAGCACTGGTGGTTGCTGCTGCTGCTGCTGCGGCGGTTGGGGTTGGGGTTGGCCTTCCAGCTGCTGCTGCTGCGGTTTGGGCTGACCTTCCAGCTGCTGCAGCAGGCGGCCCGTCATGCCGTACGACTGGAAAACGACGGCATTCTGCATGCGGACAGCAGGCAACGGAGGGGACGCGCATGCATTCGGCTCAAAGCTCTCAGCCGGCTTTCCTCCAGGAAAGCAAGGGAAGGGGGTGAGGCGCTCGAGGCCCAACAGCGCACGCCTCTGGCACCCAGCTGCCCATTCGAACCCCAGCCCCCATCACCTGCAGCGCTGCAGTGAGCAGCGGGTAGGTGAGACCGCGGAAGAGGTGCCGCACACCCTCCCCTGCCGCAATGCTCCTCAGCAGCGCCAGGCCGCTGCCGCCGGCCTGCAGAGCCGCCGCGGGGCCCGCTGCTTGCTGGCGGACACGGACCGTGTCCAGCGGCTGGCCCGCCACCACGCCACATGCACCCGCAACACCGCCTGGGGTGTGGCGGGAGCGGTGCACGGAGGCGAAGCACGATGAGCAGGCGTCAGGCGGGACCGGCGGCGGCGGCGCCCTGCGGGTGGCGCTCGATCGACCGGGTGCCTAGATCGCTTCAACATCCCCTCCCAAGCCCTGATCACCGGCCAAAAACTCGCTGCCGCTGGCGCCGAGCCCGCTCGCAGTGGCAAGCGCTGCGATCTCTGCAGCGCCGTCGGCATCCATTTTCCAAGAGGTCGGACCTGGGACAGTGCGATGGCCACCTCTGAACCAGGCGGAACGGCAGCACCCCGCTGCATTTGCTGCCTGGCGTGGCGCGCTGGAACCCTCGGGGCTTGTGGCGCCGCGCTAGCACATACCCAGCAATAGCCACAGTTCCACGGATAGCTTGTAGCCCCGACGCGGCCTCCTGCAACGCGGGTGACTCCCCGAGCAACTGCAGCGGGTGCTGGGAGCCGCTTGGGCGCCTGCAGCATAATCTGCATACCGACGGGAGTCTGTAGCAGAGCGCAGGAGGGCCACGGCGGCCGGTCAGGTGGCGGACGGCGGCGGCGGCGGCGCCTGGGCGGCCCAAGCAAGCGCGATGGCCCGCCCGCTGCTGAGTAGTGATGGCACAGTGGTGGTGCCTCCCATGGAGGCGGTGTGGCTGAGTGGCGCCGAGTGGGAGTTGCACGGCGGCCGCGGCTGCCTGTCGTTCGAGGTCAAAGGTGCGAGGCGCGGGCAGCGGTTGGTGGGTGCACGGAGGCAACCGCTCGGCGCATGTCACGAGGGATTGGCACGCTGGCGTGCGGCTGCACTTGTAAATGGTAGAGGACGTATGCAATCACCCCAGCTTGCGCAGACGCTCCTGCCCGTGCCTCCCTGCCACGCATCCCAGCCGCCGCCTTCCACCGGACGCACCAACGCACGTACCTACTTCCTTTCACTCACACACCCGACGCAGGCGACAACGACGCCACGGTGCTCCTCAAGCAGCAGTCGGGCTCCCGGCGCTGGCAGCACCTGGCTGTTGGCAGCCCCGCCGGGGGCGCGCGCGCAGGCGCAGCAGGCGCAGCGCCGGGTGCAGCTGTGGGCGGCGCACGTCCAGGGCAGGCGCCAGCGGCGGCAGCGGCAGGAGCTGGGCGGCTCTCCCCCGTTGAGCAGAACTACACCGTCATTCTGGGCAGCCACCGCAACAGCTGCCTCAAGTTTGAGAAGGACGGCGAGCTGTGCTGCATGGTGCGAGAGAGGGTGGGAGGGGCGCGGCATGGTCTGGTGTGCAGCCCTGTGTGCCTCATGTGCACCATTTGGCTGCTTGCTGGCTGCGCTGAGCTGCGCCTGTCTTGCATGTTCAAGCTGTTGGGGTTCACGCTCAGCAGAGCAGCTGCAGCATGGGCTTACCGAGCAGCCCCAGCATGCCTTGAGCAGCGCCGACTGAACGCCCTCACTCAAACCGTGCTCTGCAGGTGGCCAACGCGCCCGGGGCGCGGCTAAGCAGCAACACATTCCGCAAGTACTGGCTCAACTACGACAACGGGTCCATCAGGTGGGTGGGCGGGCATTGCAGGGCGTGTACTGCCGCCAGTTGACTTCCAGGCGTGTCTTCTACTCGCGCGATTGCGATAGTGCGTCCATCAGGGGTGACAGTGTTTCATGCAGCTGTGCGCTGTTTGCATGCAGCAGTGGGCTGCTTGCGACCCATGCATGGCATCCGCTGGCCTCCAGCAGCTCGGGCAAAGCGTGCCCACGTTGCAACCACCGCAATACCAACCACTGCAACCCAGCCTGTCGCCCCTGCAGCATCGGCATCGGCGAGCCTGGAGAGAACCTGTGCTACTGCTGGACGGACCCCGACCCAATAGAAAACATCCGCTTTGCCGGTGCGCATGCCGTGTTTGCTGCCGAACCGCAGCCTCGCCTCTGTTGGGTTCATCATGCGGCAAGATTAGGGTTGTGTGCTTTGATCTGGCACCCCTGGTCACACCAAGCCTGGGTCATTGCAGGCGCGAGGCTTGCGCCGCGATGCCCCCTGCCCTGCCCCCAAGCTGCGGCATGCTGCCTGCTCCTGCCCAACCTCTGTGGACAGCCTGCCCTCTTCGCCACACCCCTGCAGGCCTGAGCGCATGGGACAAGCACGTGGGTTACCGAAACCTGCGCATGCACCCGGTGCTGCACCCACCACCCAGCAGCCCGCCGCCGAAGCAGGAGCGAGCGGCGCAGCAGGTCTGGCTTCCCGGAGAGCCCGACTGCAGCCAGCTGACGGCAGCGGGCCCGGTGTCAGTTGCACAGCAGCAGGCACAGCAGGCACAGCAGGTGCAGCAGGAGTCAGCCGTGCCCAGCCTGCTGCACTGCTGCCAGGCGGCGCTGGGGCGCTCGCTGGCTCCAGGCAGTGTGTGCGACGTTCTGCAAGTGGCAGACTGCTTGGCCCCGGTGGTGGATGGCCTGCGCAGGTGGGGCGGCTGGTTTGCGGGTGGGCTTGGGCGCCTCGTGCGCTGGGTGGGGTGGCTGGTTAGTGGCCTGGCTTGGACGCGTTTTGCGCCGGGGCACAGCGTGCTGTGCAAGCATGGACCACCTGGCATGGCAGCCGGGCGGAGTGTGATGCCGCTGAGCTACACTGGCTGGGCATTGGTACTGAGCTTCCTGCCGACGCACATGCGCCTGCCTCCCCTCCGCCCCGCTCTGCAGCCAAGCGGTAGATTACGTGGCGCAGCACTTTGCCGGGGTGCTGGCTGCAGACCCAGGGGGCTTCTGTGACCTCAGCACCGCCTGCCTGGCCCAGGTCCTGTGCAGCGAGAGCCTGGTGCGTCTCTTGTTTGTGCGTTTCTTGCTGGTGCGTCACTTGTGGCACGCCCAGTTGCTGTGTGGGTAGAGTAGCCTGGGGCCTGTTGGTCGCCTTGCGGAGCGCGTGCACGCGGCAGGGGCACCCCATAAACGCAAAGCGACACCGCGCGTCCTGCATGCACGTGTGCGTGCAGGACTGCCCGGAGAAGGCGGTGTTTGATGCGGTGATGACATGGGCGGGCTACGGCTCGCAGGTGGTGGATGCCTCCTCCCCCTGCCACCCCATGCACGTGAGAACCAGTAGCGCCAGGGGCAGCCGACATGCCGTCAGTTCTGCCATGCCTGGCGTGCACGGCTGCTGTGCTCTGCTGTGCCCTGCTGCTTGCTTAACCCCCCACACACAAAGCACACCTGCTAGCAGCCAGCCTACCCACTCAAGTATAGTATTAACGCTAGCCTGGCCGCCCTGTGCAGGACCTAGACCAGCTGCTGCCCTGCATTCGCTTCCCGCTGATGCTGGATGCTGAGCTGGAGGCAGTCAGGTGGGTCCAACATGCAATTTTCGCTCTTTTTCGGCCAGCTGCCTGCCAAAAGCATATGAGCTTGGGGCACGCTGCGCACAGAGTCACAGCACTCTACCTTGCCTTACAACACCCGCAGGTGGCATTCCCACATGCTAGCGCAGCGGGCTGCTTTACCCTGCGGCAGGCCTGCCCGGGCTGACCACAGCTGTCTTTGCTCTGCTCTGCGTTGCTGCCCTGCTACAGGCGGCACCCTATGTGCCTGCGCAGCGGGCTGCTACTGGAGCTGCTGCAAGAGGCGCTGGAGGCTCGGCGTGAGGAGCAGGAGAGCGGCGGCACCTCGCACAAGGTATGTGGCAGCACGGCCCCCATGCATGCCACGCTGTGCCTGCCCTGCTAGCACAATCCCCGTGGCTCGCCCCATCGTCCCGCTCAGGGCCTTGCCCTGCGGAGGGTTGGCACTCTGCGGCACAGAGAGGCGCCCGCCGGCCGTGTTGCCATGCACACACGCACTTGCTTGAAGCAAAGGAATAGCAGGATGGCATGTGGCATGAAGTGAATGCAGTCTCAGCTCTCTCAGCCACACCCGTTGCACCCCAAACAACATATGCAGGCGGTGCAGGCGCGGCGCGGCGCGGTGTCCATGCATGATCAGCGGCACGTGCGGGCGCTGACCGCCAGCGAGCGCCTCGCCTCCACTCGCTTCCAGGTGGGTGTTGGTGCTGGTGTGCGGTTCATGGCAATAGGTTGGCTTGCAGGTCACAGCACGTGAAAGGGTGGCTGCAGCTAATGCGAACATGCTTTATCACAGCAGGTTGGCTATGGGTTAGGAGCTGGGCATGCCGCTCCCGCTTGCTTAGCTGCCCCCTTGACAGCCCGCTCAGATGTGTGAGCTGGCCCCTTGACAACCCGCTCAGCTGCCCCCTGGACCAACCCGCTATCTGCTTGCTCTTGCCCTGCGCAGGCGCGTCGCGCCCCTGGCTGCACCGAGCTGCTCTACATGTTCGATGGGGACAAGGTGAGGGCGGCCTGTGCTTAAAGCCTGGGCATGCATTGGAATGCATGCCACCTGCGCTGCCCGCCTGCGCAGCCCTACTTGCTGGCAGGCCACCCGGCACCCCTCTTGCCTCCCCTTGCGCAGAACGGCGTGTGCTGGCACCTGGGCACGGGCGGTGGCGCACAGCCATGGGTCAACCCTGTGCTAGCGGGTCGCCTGCAGGTGGGGTTGGGCAGAAGGGTGGAATGATTGGGTGGCCGGGTGCGCGGGTGAGGCGCGTTTGTCAGGACGCCTCTCCACTGCTGAAACCCAGCACAGATGTTCACAGCACAGCAGCTCGTGACTTCCCGCTGTTGCTGCCTGGTGCGTTCGGCTTGTGGTTGGAATCAAGCAAACCCGCCAACCCCGTGTCTGCAATCCTCGCAGGTGCGGGCCAGCAGCCCCGCCTGCCGCAGCACCGACCCCAAGGCGCTGGTGGGGGCCAGCTTTGCGCGCTGCAACTTTGCGGGGCCACGCATGGAGGACGGGCAGCTGTCCAGGTTAGTGTTGCGTTCGGCATTGTGGTATGGCACTTGCTGCGTGTTATAGAGGCGTGCATACGTCACAACTTTAAGGGCCGCGCATGAGGACGGGGAGCTGTCCAGGTGTGCACATGGATGTGGCAGTGTGTTGCTGGGTTGGGTGCCTGCAGCACGCCACCCGCCGCTGGCGCAAGCCCTGTGTTGATCCATTGCCTCGCCCACCTCCTGTCCTGGCTGCCTGCAGCTGGTGGATCATGGACCTTGGGCCGCAGCGCCAGCTGATCTGCAACCACTACACGCTGCGGCACGACACGTCCACCGACTTCCTGCGCAGCTGGGTGCTGCAGGTGAGGGCGCGGCTGCTCGCCCGCGCAGCCGGGCTTGCACTCGTGCCGTGCGAACAGTGGCAGAGGGCCTCGCAGGTCCCATGGCCCCACATCTTGTGCGCTCCACCTCGCCTCGTCGCACCTGCTTTAACCCTTGGTGCACCTGCGTCAACCCTTGGTCCACCTGCTTTTAACCCTTGGTGCACCTGCTGTGGCCCTCGCAGGGCTCCAACGATGGTGCCAGCTGGGCAGACTTGCGCCGCCACATCAGCGACGGCACCATCCGCATGCCGGGGCAGTACGCGTCCTGGGCGGTGACCAGCCACGCGGCGGCGGTACCGTACCGCTACTTCCGCCTCCTGCTGGTGGGGCCCAACCCGGAGGCAGCCAACCGCTACCACATGTGCCTCTCCTACTGGGAGCTCTGTGAGTCGCGGGTGCAAGTGTGCCGTATGTTGCAAGTGTTGTGTGTGTTGCATGTGTGCGGTGCATTCCTCGTGTTGTGTGCATCAGGTAGCCCGTCCCATCTGTGTGGCGGAGGACCGTGCTCGGGTGGCACGTTGCGGCGCCGAGCACGTTGCGGCGTGCCTGGCTTGGCGCACTGCTTGCCACCTGGTTTTGGTTGGTGTGCACCGGCACTGCTTCAAGTCGTGCCCCTGCTGAGCCCCTGCCGCCGCGCTCCGTCTGCAGACGGCTACCTGTACACACGGCCGGCCCCCTCCTCAGCCGCAGCTGGGCCCTCAGCGGCAGCAGCGGCGGCGTCCTCTTGAGGTGCCATGTCCAGCCAGTCAGCGTTGGACTCGGCCCAGCCAGAGGCTGGCCACCACAGCAGTTGGCCGGCAATGCCCAACCCGCAGCCTCTACATGTCTGCTGGCCCAGCGATGCATGCTGTCCTGACAATTTTTGTCCACAAGCATGTGATTCACCTGCCTCTCGACCAAGCGACACGTACCCCTTGATCTAACTCGAGCCTCGCCTCAATTTTCCACCTACTGCCTTCCAGTGACATTTTCGTGCATTATGCCCTACCCTAGCCATCCCATCCCGACTGCCTTGCCGCTTGCAACCCCGACTGCTGTTCTGCAGCCAGCATGCCACATTGGCATAATTGCAGAGCCCTTGTAACTACACATTCATTGAACACAAGTGGCGTGCATGCGAACGAGGTGCCTGCACAGCCAGTTCATCGCCGCAGCCCGCCAGCTGCCGCTCGACCGTCCCAGGCGCAAAACTGGGCAGGTCAGGCCTCCGGGGCCTGTGCGTGGGAAAATCAGAGTCCGGTTGTGGGGGGCAGTTGCTGTTGCTGTCTCTTCATGTTGCATGCAGACACACCGCCTATCCAGACACGCCGCCCACATTTTGGCGGCGCAGGCAGCTGAGCCGCAAGTCACATCAAGCACAGCAACATCCACGCAGCGCCACAGCCACCGGCTGAGCCGCCCAAGCTCACCTGGCACGCGCGGCCCAGCAAGCGCACCACCCTGCGCAGGTCCTCTGGGGACAGGCGCGCCAGGCTGGCGTCCGCCTTGACCAGGGCCTGCAGGACATAGACATAGAGGCGCAAGTGGCCTGTGTGCCATCTGAGTGCAAGTGCGCAGTTCCTCCCCTGCGCAGTTTCTTGAGGAACAGGCGCGCCAGGCTGAGCCCGCCTTGACCAGCGCTTGCCGTAGGTAAGCAGTGGGGAAGCCTCGTGCACGTGGAGCAGGCACACATGGCCGGGGAGCTGGTGGCTCACATGACAGGGCTGGATGTTGGCACAGTGACACTACTGAGCACAGCACAGCTGGTGGCACCCAAACAGCAGTAGCAGCGCAGCACGGCATAGCATAGCAGCGCGCCCACTCCTTGCTTGCCTGCACCACCGCCTCGTGCTCCCCCTCCATGGCCAGCGCGAGCGCGGTTCGTTCGTGGATGTCTAGCACGTCCAGCTCCGCGCCTGTTGGGCTTTGCAGCGATCAGGGAACGAGGTGCACATAAGCAGGGCCAGCAGCGCCGCACCGTCTTTGGCTGGAAAGCACACTGGATTTCCCACCTTCAGCCGTGCCGTGTCTGCACCCCACCTGCGTCAATGAGCAGCTGCGCCACGCGGGTCTGCCCCTCAATGGCCGCAAACATGAGCGCCGTCTCGCCATCTGCAATCATATGGCATGGAGGATTGCGCGGCGTGCACCTCAATAGGTGCGGCGTCAAGCAAGCAGGTCCGACCGTGAGCGAGCCCCCGGCTTGCTACACAGCTCTTGGACAGCTTCAGAAGCAGGCAAAACACTCCGACGCTACATGGTTTGCCCCCGCACCGTTGCTCTGCAGGTTGAGGTCAACCGTGCCGCAGCGCAGCAGCTGCTGCACCACCTCGGTGTGCCCGTCATCTGCGGCAGGGCCACAGCGTGCACAGCATGTGCGGCTCTGGCTTCACCACTGGCTAGGTTTTAATGCATTCACCAGGCTGGCCAGTCATCCAGATGCGACAGGCGCCCTGCTTCTCGTCGGCCCTGATGCGGCAGATCCGGCTTTCAGCCCTGCCAATGCAGCACCACCGGCGCCCAGCCTTGAGGCAGAGGCTGTCCCATCCACTCCCCCGCCCCTCCTGCCCCAGCGCCCAGCCCTGATGCGGCAGATCCGGCTCTCAGTGGTCTTGCGTGATCTGCAGCTGTGGGCTCACCTGCCGCCAGCATGAGAGCGGTGCATCCCTCCACATCCTGCGAACCGACCGAGAGGGTAGGCTGGGGGTTTGCACAATGTGCAAACATGTCATGTGCCGTTCAAGGTCCAGGCAGCAAAGACCCAATGCCCCAGGCAGGATGATTCATCCCACCCTTCTTGACAGGCCACACGGCTGCCTGTCGCACATTGCCAGTGAGCATGCGCTTGCCTTTACGTTCAGGTCGGCCCCAGCATCAGCCAGCAGGCGCAGCAGGTCGGCCCGGTCGGCGCCATCTGCCGCCAGCATGGCAGCGGTCCAGCTGCGGGCAGTCGGGATGCATGATGATGACAGATTACTTTCCCGCGCAGCAGCTGGCCAATGCCCTGGCCTCATCAGGCAAGCACACGGCCCCCCTCTACGTTGGTATACCTGACCCACAACCACCACACCCTGCCTGACCCAACTGCCACGCACCCCGCATTGTTGGCCAGGTTCACATCAGCGCCCGCCCCCACCAGCAGCTTGGCCGCCTCAGCGTGCTCCCCATCCACAGCCAGCATGAGGGCAGACTGCGGGCTCAGATTGGGCAGACACGGTCAGGGACGGCACCGGGCATGGTTCACGGCACTGTGCATGGTTCACGAGTTAGTATCAAGGCCTACCGCAGGTTACTGCCGACTGCGAACGCAGGCGGGGAGATCCCCTGTGAGGTTTGCAGGCGGGAAGCTCTGCTGTTTTTAATGTCTGCGGGAGTGAAGGCTCACCCAGCCAAAGGCGTCCCGGCGGTCCGGGTCGGCACCAGCCTCGATCAGCAAGCGCACAACCTCGGTTCTGCCCGTGTCGGCGGCCAGCATCAACGGCGTCCCTGCATGCACGATGAGCAGCCAGGACTCGAGTCAGACGTGACGGGCATAGTGGGAAACCCAGGCCTAGGCCAGGGCGGCTTGCAAGCCCCCGATTGCCCCCAAACGTTGCAGGCAGCTCCGTCGCGCCTCACATCCGCTGCCGTTGGCCAGGTTGGCATCAGCGCCAGCGTCCAGCAGTGCCTCCACCACAGAGGCGTGGCCGCCGTGCGCCGCCAAAGCGAGCGCTGTGAAGCCCTCGTTGTTCTGTACTGAGGTGGGCCAGCCAGGCATGTGAGATCAAATGCAGGGTGCTGCATTCCACCCAGCGTAATCTGTCCTGAAACGCAGGCCATTGCATGGGCAGCCCCCGAGGTCACCAATGCCTTCAAGATGCCCCTGCCTCGCCTGCATGTTGGGGTCGGCCTGGGCGCAATGCAGCAGCAGCTCCACCAGCCGGGGCTGGTTGTTGCACGCCGCCCAGATCAGGGCGGTGAAGCCGTCTGCACAGACGGGTGGGCAGAGGGTACCTGAGAGTTGCAGTGTTGCAGTCCCTAGGCTGCCGCTTTGCCATAGGTGTGGCTCCCGCACATGCGAAATCACGTGCTCGTCTGTGACAGGCAGAACCCCTAATGAAGCATGTGGAGGACAGCGCACCTGCATCCCGCAGGTTTGGGTTGGCGCCCGCTTCGATCAAGTCAGTCAGCAGCGCTTCGGGGCCCCGGCTCAGCGCCCACAGCATGGGGCCGCCAGGAAAGGACGCCGCCAGCTCTCCCATGCTTCCCAGGCCCTTCGCGGCATTCTCTGCCTTGCCGGCTGTAAGCGCAGCTGCCCCCTCTGCCTGTGGTGCGCCGCCGCCGCCCTCCTCTCCGCCTGATGCGTCCGATAAGGCATAGTCCTTGGGGCGAGGCCTCTGCCACTCTTCGGCTGGAGGGAAGCCAGATGCGTCCACCCCTGCCGGGCCGCCGCTGCTGCTGTCGCCGGCCGCGGCGGCGGCAGTGGCGGCGAGGCTGTGCACCAGCCTTGGCGCGCCTACGCGCCTGCTCAGGGTGCCTGCAGCATGCACAGGATGCTACGATTGAGCGATCGCGCTTCGTGAAGGCTGGGCGAGCCAAGTTGCAGAAGCCGGGTGGGCAGTGCTCGCTTCCTGGCCCAACCCCAACCTTGCTGCCCTACCAGCCACCTGTAGGGTGGTGCTCAGGAGCCTGCAGCCGCCCTCGGCTCCCTCCCACCCGCCCGGCAGGCGAGACGGCAGCCGTCTGGGCGCACAACGTCTGCATGCTGCCTAGTTGCAGCTGGCACTTGCAATGAGAGTGGGCAGGGTTGGCAGCACATCCAAGCAGCTGCTCCGTCCCGTCGTGCCATGCCATCCGCCACTGCTCATACCGCAGCGAGTGATTTTGCACGCCAATGTTACAGAGCACGCGCAAGAAGCGTCGGCTTTAGAAACGAGCAGGCAGCAGGCAGCAGCAGAGTCAAGCACAACGGTGGCGTGAAGGAGCAGTGCAGTGCGGTCAGTCAGGTAGGCGTACATGCACGGAACGTGTTCAGGTAAAAGCGCGGGGTCAGGCGCCAGACAGCAAGGGCAGGGGAGCGAGGGGGCAAGGACCAACAGCAGCCAACAGGGGCCAAAGATGCAACTTGCAAGATGCAGCTTGTGACAACACAATTCTAGCATGCTACGTGTCAAGGTAGTTTGCAGCCATCAGCAGCTCCAGCGCCATCTCCGGCGCCACTTTAAACTCGGGGATGTTTTTGCTGGCCGTGTTGGCATACCGCAGCTGCAGGGGCGGGGCACAGGCGTGTGGCAAGGTGAGCCCCGCTTCAGGGCAGGCAAAGGGAGCAGAGCGCGGTGCCCAGCAGCTCGGCCCACATTTCGCGCTTAGGCACCATCTGCTGCTCTTCAAGCACACTCCGCCTGTGTGCTGAGCCACTCAAACCACGCCCCGCAGCCTTGCCTTGTAGTAGAAGTACTTGCAGACGACCTCCAGCACAGGGGTGGAGATCTCCGGGAATCGGATCTCGCCCTGCTCTGTCTCGATGAACGTGCCTGCGGTGCAGCGGTGTGGATGGGGAGCAGGCAGGGGTCGGCGGGTGTGCTGGGGTCATCTGGAGGCAGCAGCTGGTAGCTGTGTGGTGCTAGCAGGGGACAGATGCAGCGGCACAGGAGCTTTGCAGCGCCAGCAGCAGCCAGCGAGCCGGCAGAGCCGGCAGCAGCCGTCACAGCGCAGCCGCCCGCACCTTGCGAGGACAGCATGTTTTTGATGGTGTTGGACACGCAGGCCGCGTCGTGGTCCACCACAAACTCAAAGCCCTCCGCGCTGATCAGCTTGACCGGCCGCTTGTCTGCCGACGCGCCCGACATGGCTGCGAGAGGCCGCGGGCACGCGAACAGTGCGGGGATGCCTGCGAGGCGGCGGCAGCGGCGGCGGCGAGGCAGGCAGCAGCGGACGGGTTGGCGGCCGCTGCAGCATAATACCAAACCCCTGCCCAATGGGCAGGACCGCTCCCGGGCCGGCCAGGCAGCGTGAACAAGCGGGGGAACAAGCGAGCCCCAGTGCAACAGGCTGGCCTGCAGGCCTCGCCGCCCCTGCTTCTCCTCACCTAATGGTTGCAGACCAGATCAAGCAGCAGCCGCGGCGCAAAGGGGCCAGCAGGGAGGAGGGCTCGCCGGGCAGCGCCCCCAGGCTTCCTGGTCGCGCAGCTGGCGATTGGCTGGTGATCGTGGCACGTTGTGAGCCGAAAGCGGCCCGATGGGCTCAGACTCTCCAGCCCCCATGCAATTTGGGGTTTGACCGCCCTCCCAGCCCCTCCCAGCCCCAATTGCTCCTCGCCCGACACCCCACCGGCCCACCCCGCAGCCATGGCGATGGACGCCGCCTCCCTGGCGGCGCTGTGCAAGCAGCACCGCCTTTACCAGACCCCCGCCCTGAACGACCGCCTGTACGCCAATTTCCGGGGCTTCACGGCCATCGGCGCTTTGGAGCCGTACACCGGCCTGCGCGCCCTGTTTCTGGAGGGCAACGCGCTGGAGAGTGTCGCCGGCCTGCCGCCGCTGCCCGAGCTGCGCTGCCTGTGAGTAGCGAGGGGGCGAGGGGTGGTGTGGCGGGCGGGGGCCAACAGCTGAGGAGGTCTGCAGCGCTGAGCCAGCACACTGCCGCCTCCCCCGCCGCTGCCGCTGCCCGCCCACCTCCCGCGCCCAGCACCCACCTCAACCTGCGCCGGCTGCGCCCCCCCTCAACCCTTGCTGCAGCTTCCTGCAGCAGAACGCGCTGCTGGCGCTGGAGCCGGGCGTGCTGGCGGCGCTGCCGCAGCTGGACACGCTCAACCTGGGCGGCAACGCGATCACCAGCCTGGCGGGCCTGGCGGGCTGCACCCACCTGCGCACGCTGGTGGCCTGCGACAACTCACTGGCCTCGGCGGGTGCGCTGTCCGCGCTGGCCTCCTGCACCCAGCTGGAGTCGGTGGACCTGCAGAACAACAAGCTGGAGGACGGGCCGGCGCTGCTGGGCCTGCTCAAGGGCCTGCCACACCTCAAGTGCCTCTACCTGCGTGGCAACCCGCTCGTGTCCAGCCTGCCCAGGTGGGTGGGTGCCGCCGCGTGTGGCGGTTGGGAGGCAAGGGTCGTGCACGGCACAGATGGGGTGCTAAAGGCAGCGGTGCTTCTGCTGATGGCACTGCTCTGTGGTCCTTGGTTTCGTGTGATCCCGGCGAGCGCGCACCCGCACCCAGCTCCTGCACTGCTCCCCTAACCGCCGCACCTGCGCAGCTACCGCAAAGCCACCATTGCCGCGCTGCCGGGCCTGACCTACCTGGACGACAGGCCCGTCAGCGAGCTGGAGCGCGTGTGTGCCGAGGCTTGGTGGGTGCTGGGCAGCGTGCTGGAATCGCGCGGCGGCAGCCAGGCGCTGTGGAGAACGCAGGAACTGCTAGGGCTAGGACGCTGCGCTGCCGGTGCTGTTCAGCTAGGCCATGCCGCATCCAAATGCTGCCCTCATCTGCCTGAAGGGTGGCTGGCGGGCTGGATGCTGAGCGGGAGGCGCGGGCCGCCTTCCACCAGCGGGAGCGGGAGCGGGAGGCGCGCCAGGTGGCGGCGCTACGCGAGATCCGCCATGCCGGTTGGCGCAAGGTGGGTGGGTAGTGGTGTGCTGCTGGGGTGTGGCATGCTGCAGCAAGCACAGTTTGCAGGGGCGCACCGCAGTTTTTGCTGCGCATGCACGTTGCCCACCAATGGCTCGGCTGCCGAGTGGCCCTTCGCCTCCTGAGTTTGCCGTTGCTGGCCGTGGCCGACCTGCAAGCCACACCGAGTGCATCTGCTGCCACCCGCAGCGGCGGGAGGCCCTTGGTCTGGACCCTGAGGGAGGCGACCCCGACCTGGAGGGCCTGGCAGACAATGTGGAGCTGGAGGAGGCAGAGCCTGCGGAGCTGCGGGCCGCCCGCGACCGCCTGGCCGCCTTCACCGCTGCACGGCAGGCAGAGGCGGAGGGCGCAGACGAGGCGCCGCCTGGTGCGGTGCTGGGTGCTGAGTGGCAGCATGTGTGGGGCAGGCACTGTCAATTGCAGCAGCTGCTGGGGTCGCCAAGCGAAAGGTTTCTCGAGTGCACTGTGTACCCCGCTTTCACTTAGTGCAGGGCTGGTGGACGCGGATGTGGAGGCTGTGTTGGAGGAGAGCCGTGCCAGCCAGGCCGTCCTGTTGGCCGACGCGGCCCAGCAGGCCCAGCAGGCAGCCCCGCCCGCAGAGAACAGCAGCCGCGTTGCAGGGGAGGCAGGTGTGCTGCAGCCGCCGCCAGCCGTGCCCGCCGCTCGCCAGACAGTGGTGGTGGGGGCCAGCTGCGGCGATGCAGACGCGGGGGCAGCAGCAGCAGCTGGAGCGGAGGGGCGGCAGGAGGACGCAGTGACGCAGGCAGGTGGGCTCACCGCTGATGCGCCAGGGGAGGAGGGCAGTGCAGCGCCGCGGCCGGCAGGCAGCGGCAGCGAGGGGGAGCTGTCGGTGGCCAGCGAGGTGTCAGACTCTGATGACGAGCCCGACAGCCTAGAAGATCTAGACTAGATGGCTGTCTGGGTGTGCAGTGTGTAACAAGCTGTGCGGGTGATGCGCAAGGGTTGCCTATGCTGCAGCTGCCCACAGCCCAGCGGCTGGCGCCCAAGCTGCAACTCCCGACTCTCTTCCACCGTCTGCCATGCGTGATCATGGCAAGAATTACATGAGGACGATGCATCGGGTGAAACAATGATGCTGCTGGTAGTGTACATCGCGGCACGCGCAACGGGAGGGGCAGGGGAAATGCCTGCCGAGCAAACAAGCAAGCAAACGAGAGGAGAGAGCCGAGCAAGTGATAGCTGTGGGATTTGTTGGCGATGGCGCCGCGAGGGCGGGTGGCCCCGTGTATGCGGCGCGGCGTAGTGGAGCGCGGCCGAATCATTGCGGGTGACAAGAGGGGATGGGTTCTGACGGTGCATGAGACTGCAGCCGGGCAACGAGGCGGCACATGCATCATCAGCATGCGTGCCGCCAGGGGTTTGGAGAGACAGATGAAAACGGATGGGACGAATCACCGCAGGGGCTTCAAGTCAACAGGGGCACGGGCACAGGGGCAGGAGGGGGGAGGCAACAGGGCAAGGGCGGGGGCAGCGTGCAAAGCATGGCCGGGTGTGCACCGTGCAAGTGTGCAGGTTTGGAAGAGAGTGGGGGGGCCACGGTGCACAGGGGGCCAGTGCAATGGCGGTGCTCTGTGCCGGTATGCAGTGTTTGGCCCGGTCAGAAGGGCAAGTGCTGGCAGGGGCACTACCTAATGGAGCTGCGATAAAGAGCTGGCTTGGCGAGGAGGCGAGGGGCGGAGCAGTGGTGGCGGGATCTCGAGTTGTTGGGTACCTGGCTTGCTGGTCAAGTAGTAAAGGGGATGCTTATGGGAGGCTAAAAGGAACGGGGGGATGGGGCCAAAATTGGGCCTACCGAGGGGGCGGCGCGCCGGCCGGCTGGCAGGGCGGGCGGCTGCCGGCCTCAGCGCATGCCGGCGCCACCCCCAGCAATGATGGACCTGAAGAGGCCTCTGAATGGGTGCGCGGGCGTGTTGCAGGCGTGCAGCGGGACGGCGTGGGCGCCCATGCTCAGGCTGCGCTGCTCCTGCAGCGAGCCGGAGCCAAGCGCAGCCTGCAGGCCGGGGGCAGCTGCGGATGAGCCGCCAGCCGGCGCTGCGGGCGGCTGCTCGGCACCGCCGCCAGCTGCAGGCTGCTGCTGCTGGCCTGTGCTGCTGCCGGCGCTGCCAGCGCTTGCAGCGCTGGTAATGGAGTGTTGCCGTCGCACCACCCCAGGCACGCTGACGTACACATCCGGCTCATCATCCTTCTGCAAGCAGGAGGAAGGTTGCGCAAACGCCCGCTCAGATGCTGTGAAGTCCTGAAATGGCGGGCTGCTGTGCGAGGCAAGAGACAGCAGCCAGGCAGGGGCGGGGCTGCAATGACAGCTGCAGCGCAGCCCGCCTGTACCACAATGCCGTCAATGAGCGCGGCAGACGCAGCACGCTCTGGCTTGCGCGCACGCACCAGCGCAGCAAGCATGCCAGGCACCCACCTGTGTCAGCGCCTGCTGCGCCGTCAGCGCGCGGTATGCCGAGGCCCGGTGGCCGCCAGACCCCGCCAGCCACTGGCTGGGTGTGACGTTGCTAGAGGTTGTCCGGGAGGACGAGGGGAAGGGGGAGGCCAGCGAGGAGCGGGCCGGCGAGCGGAACTCTGCAGGGGGTGGCAGGGGGTGGAGCAGCGCCAGCTAGCTGTGGGCAGGGGGGGCTACTTGAGCAGCAGCCAGACAGGAGGATGGGTACCCGTCCTGACGCATGCTGCGAGTTTGCAAGGCACGCGGCAGCGGGGGCAGGGGCGTAGAGGG
>RRZL01000082.1:3116171-3132994 GCA_006782975.1 Chlorella sp. Dachan | reverse complement strand
CCTCGATCGTTCGCGGCTTTACCGGCGATCGCACCTGCGAACAAAAGCGGCAGCATGGTGTTTGCAGGCAAACAAGGGGGAGGCTGCCATAGCCTGCACTACAGGGGTGTCCCCCCAGGCGCTTGCCTGAGTGCAGCATTGCGCTGCCAATTGTGACCCAATTGCGATGCCGGGCTGGTGCAAACACGAGGGGTACCGTTGCTGTGGGTGCAAGAAGGGAAGAAGCTGGGCGCACCTGCACCGCCTGGCCGCTGTCCGGGTCCCAGGAGAACTCCACCAGGCTGACCGCCGATTTGGAGCGCCTGTGGGCGGCGCAGGGAGCGACGGGGCGACAGCCCACAGCGTCCATCCCTGGCGCGCTCTCTGTAGGGCCGCTGAAGCCGCCGCGCACTGCCTAGGGACTAGGTGAGGCTGCTCCCATCGATCCAGCAGCGGGGGGAGGCGGCGGGGAGGGGAGATGCGAGCGACAACTACTTCCTGTGCTGCCCCAAGGGAGCGGGGCTACGAGTGCGAAGCGATGGTGCGCTTGACAATTACCGCAGGAGTGGTGCGAGTGCCGCAGAGCCACAAGC
Organism: Chlorella sp. Dachan; assembly: GCA_006782975.1. Lineage (NCBI taxonomy): Eukaryota > Viridiplantae > Chlorophyta > Trebouxiophyceae > Chlorellales > Chlorellaceae > Chlorella > Chlorella sp. Dachan. The sequence goes on along the minus strand of RRZL01000082.1, from coordinate 3,132,422 downwards.
TTGGGCAGTTCAGCGCATGTGAGGGGGAGGTGCCTAAATGCGGGAGGGGGAAAACGCGTCGACAGGCTCAATTTGCATCTTAGCGGCCCGGGGAGCCTGTTCAAATGAACACGCGAGTCTCATGCAGACCCGCTGACTGCAGTGGTCTGCAGCGCCGCCGCGCGCCGCCGCCCCCACTCAAATTTTGCGCGCGCCCTTGCAGGCCTCCCCCTCTGGCGCATTGCTCGATTCACAGTCAGAATTGGGGCCAACGAGCGCCAGGGCGCGATCAGGGCCGCGCATTTGAAACGTGTGGAGGGCAGGCCGCCACACACGTGCCGGACTGACCGCCGGGCTGGCGGCAGCTGCCGATGGCCGGCCATCTGGCGCCGTGCCGCACACACGTTGTTGCTGCAGCCCTCCTACTGCTGCTGCAACGTGTCGATGGCCCAGTTGAGGTGCGCACGGAACTGCCGGGCGGCAGGCAGCTTCAAGTCACGTGGCACGCACACACGATCCCGCAGGTATGCGAGGGCTGGTGCAACGTTGCCGCCGTCGTGGCCCGCCGCGCCGCCGCCCGCCGCGGCAGCCAGCGCCTGCGGCGACGCCTGCTTGGCCTCCACTCCCAGCAGCAGCGCGTGCGCCACGTGTCGCAGCGCTGCAGGTGGATGTGGGTGGTGAGGCAGTGCCCACAGTCGGGGTGCGGCAGGAGGTACCACAGACAGGGCTTCAACTGCAAAAGCTGCAGCGCGCAGCCTCTCTTGCGCAGGCCAGCAGCAGGGGGGCAGAGCTGCTGAGCGGCAAGAGCGTCAAAACAAGCAACAGCCAACCTCACACAGGAGCGAGCCTGTGCCTGGCTCCGTTCTTCCAGGCAACACCAGCCTGCCGGCCCACCTCCCAATACCGACTGCTCCCCTCCCTGCCACCCTAAAGCAGAGCGCACCTGCATCCGCGGCATCCCAATGCTCCAGAGCGGGGATGGCGGTGGGGTCGCACAGCGGCGCCGAAACTGGCCGCGGGCCACGCTTGCCGCCGGGCGCTCCCCGCAGGCAAAACTTGGTCACTGCCTCGCGGTTCTGCACCAGGCGGGCCGCCGCCTGCGAGGGAAGACAGGCAGGCAGTAATCGCAGAGGTTGCACGGAGGCATGGTATGCACATCGGGATGCCTGCCATGCCTGCCTCTCGCGCACTGTGCACCCTCAAATGTCCCTCAAATGTTGGCACTGAGTCTCGGCACGCAGCAGCACTGGCCCGTCCGTGCAACCGACTGGTCCTTGTCGCTCGTGGCATGATGTGCTCTTGTAGCCTGCTCAACCAACAACCAGCGTAAACCCGCACCTGCAGCCTGTCAATCTCCGGATGTTCTCCCGGGGTGTGTGCCTCTAGCGACGTCGCACTGAGTGGCTCCAGCGGCAGCCGCCAGCTCTTGCCGTCCCTGCCGTCGATGGCGTCCGCAAACGGCTTAGCCTCCGGGACTGCGGGGGGCCAGCGGGGAGGCAGCGGCTCCTGAGCTAGAGCAAGCAGGATGGCAGGGCAGAGCTGCCGTCTGCGCAGCCCCACCCCCCGCCGCACCCAACGAGCGCCTCCCTGCGCGCGCCACGCCTGTACGTGCAACATTGCCAGCCGGGCCCCCGCGTACCGCTCACGCAGCCGCCCAGCTGCGGCGGCAGGTCGTGCACATGCGTGTAATGGTCGCTCTTGAAGCCCGCATATGCTGGCCGCGCCTCCATGGCGGCAAACCAGCGCTCAAGGTTGGGCCACCGGCCCTGCTCAGGGAGGTTTGCACAGCGGCGACGGGTTCATGCGGTAAAATGAGCAGTCACACAGGGCATGGCCGCAAACCAGCGCTCCAGGCTGGGCAACCGGCCTTGCTGTCGTGTGTGAGCACACCACATTGCTGTCTTGTGTGAGCACAGCACAGTGAGCGAGAGCCAACACTGGAAGGCCGCACCCGCACCAGAAATCCCTGCCTCACCACTTGCTGCCTAAGGATCGGGTTCCACCAGCCCTGGCAACTCACCTCCCCCCGCACGCGGAAGCCCTTGTAGTACGCGATCGACGACACGATGCGCTCCAGGAACGGAGCGAAGGTGATGTCCACTAGACCAAACTCTGCAGAGCGAGGAGGCGGGGGTGGGTCTCTGGTGGCGATGCGCCGTTGCTATGATGCAAAGCCGCAATGCCCGCCAGACCAAACTCTGCGGAACGAGGAGGCGGGGGTGGGTCTCTGGTGGCGATGCGCGGTGTGCTATGGTACGAAGACACGATGTCCACCAGCCCAAACTCTGCAGAACCGAACAAGCAGGCGGGGTTGGGTGTCTTGCAGCGATGCGCAGTGATGCAACGCTGCAATGCCCGCCAGCCCAGCCTCTGCAGGCGTGTTGAAGGGCACTCTTCGAGTCCAGGAAGTGCTGCCCCTCCAAACCCCCCATGGGTTGCGAGCAGCCTGCAGCCACCAAGCAGCTTGCATCCATGAAAAACGTACGTGGGCACCTGCCGGGATGGCGAGCCCCTCAAACCTGGGTGTGTCGAACGCCACGCCCGCACGGCAACCTGCTGCAATCCGGTCTGTGCTGGGGGCGCGCCCAATGTGAATGGGTGAATAGCTAGCATGCCATGCGCGCACCAGCCAGGAAGCATGCCATGTGCGCACCTGGCAGGAAGTAGGGCCCCTCAGCCTCCCCCAGCGCCGCCTCCACTGCGTCCATCGTCTTGCAAAAGTTGTCGCGATTGGACTCGTGGCCCCTGTGGTTGTGGGAAGTTGGAGGGGCGGGCATGCCGATTCACGGCTCACACACGCTGCAGGCGGCTTGCCCTCTAGTGAAAGCTGTGTCGCGCTTGGTCTCGGGGCCCCCGAGGCGAGCGGTGAAGCAGGGCAGAGCGGTGCAGGCAGGCAGGGTGTCAAGGGCCAGGCTGGTTGTATCATCCGCCCCTTGTCGGCGAGCCCCCACGGGACGTGGCCATCCCAGCCAGCCACGCTCACCAGCCATTGCACAGCCACTGCAGCCAGGCTGAGAACAGCTGGCGCTCCAGCCGCATGAGCTCGGCTGCGCGCTGCCGCTCGGGGCTGCCTGCCGGCGGCAGCATGGCGGGCTGAGGCTGCAGCTGCTCGAGCACCTGTGCAGGCAGGGAGGCGAGCAGTTTGGGGAACGACCTGCGTAGTGCATGCTCAGCAACTCAAGCAACCACCTGCGCCTACCGTTTCCACTGCATGCCGCTGCCCCAACGGCACCAGCAGCAGACCCGCTGGCCAGCAACAGCGGATGCAGTGCAAAGAAGGACACCCTCTGGGCAGCCGGTGCTCCCTGCTGACACACCTGCTGGATCATGGCGCGCTCTGTGTAGCACCTGCCCGCCCTCCAAACACAAATGCACCCCCTTGCGACGCACAGCGCAGAAGCAGCCCACCTGCTGGATCACTGCCGACTCTGTGATGACCTGGCCGTCCACCTCCAGCACCGGCAGCAGGCCAGATGGCACCTGCGCAGCCAGCCGGGACGCATGCCATGCCTCAGCGGTGGCAGCACCGGGAGTGCCAGATTTCACAGGTGCATGGGGGAAGAGGGCTGGGCACATAAACCGTGCAAGCGGCAGCAGCTAGGCAGGCCGTGGGCTGTCCGCTCATGCCCAGACACGGCGAGGTAGGCAGGCAGGCAGGTAGGTAGGTAGGCAGGCAGGCAGGCAGGCAGGCAAGCAGGCAGGCAGGCGGGCCGCGTGGCATGCTGAGTGGGGCTGGCTTGCCTTGCGCAGGAACTCAGGCGGCTTGTCACCGTAGCACCGCATGTTGATCTGCGTTGTGTGGCAGATAAAAAAAGCATGGCAGCGTGCAGATCGCACGTCTGCGCAGCAATGCACAGCCAAGCTGTGCACACCGCTCGTTGCCCTGTGGTTTGCTGCAGCATGGCTGCAGCATGCAGCCTTCAAACCCACCAACCCCACAGCCTTGGAAGTCACCGCACGGTTTGGCATCGAAGACGCACCTTTTCAATCACATAAGGAATCTGCTTCTCCTCTAGCTGCAGCACAATCTTGTGGCAATACCTGCAGAGCAACAGCGCATGCAACAGCTACAGGGGCATGAGAAGCCGAAAGACGCGTTTGCGAGGCACTCGAGCACCGCGCAGACGCAGGCCAGGCCAGCAGCTTTATGGCAGCAGAGCAGGCGCACTGGCGCCAGCGTCGACACGCGGCCAGCAGGAAGCAGCGCAGCGCTTGCAAGCCAAAGAGAGAAACAACAGCAGTCAGCAGGCGGCCAAGCAGCAGCGGCAACTGCAGCAGCAGAGGCCAAGCAGAAGCAGCAGCAGCGGCAACTGCAGCGGCAGAGGCCAAGCAGCAGGGCTCACGGGCACCAGGCTGCGTGGTCGCGGTACAGCTTCACACGCGGCTCGCCCGGCTGCCCAAACGTGCGCCGCAGCGCGTACGAGTGGGCGGGGCCCTGCGCACAGGGTGGCGAGGTTGGTGCATACATGAATAATCCAACAGCTGGACTTGCAAACCGTGCACTGGGGCGTTGCACGCTCCAGCTGGTGGGGACCTGCAAATTTAACGTGCTGCGCTGGGACGGCAGGTAGCAGTGCCTGGAGTCGCACACGTACGAGTTGCAAGCCGACGCTGCCAGGCGTGAGCCACTCTGCAGCCGCTGAGCTCGCACCGTTTCCAGGGGCGGCGGCACGGCGTCCAGCGCCTTCTGCTGGGCCTCCACTGCTGCCTGCAGCTCCTCCCAAGAGGGCGCATTGTCCGCAAACCGGATGGCCTGCTGCTGCGGTGCTGCGGTAGTTGCATCGCCCTGCAGGCGGACGAGGAGACGAGATTTGCAAGGGAGGTGGGATCCATGCAAGGCAGTCCATGCGGGCGCCGGCAACAGGGAGGTCCGTGCTGCACAAGCGCACGCGGATAAGCAGCAAGGTCAGCCTGATGACAGCCCACGACATGGCCAGGTCATGCGGCGTGCACACCTGGCCTCCCAGGGCGCGGGCCAGGCTCGAGAGCATGCCGCCGGCAAAGCTGGCGTTGGCGGGGCGGCACCGCTGGCGCCGCTGGTGGGGGCGGCACCGCTGGCGCCGCTGGTGGGAGGGTTTGGCGGCCGCTGGGCGGCTGGGCAGCCGCTGCAAGGGAGCTAGGAATGACTTGCAGGAGCTTCCGCTGAAGTGTCTGAGGACAGGGGCGCCAGAGACTGGCTGCACAGCGAGCGCGGCGGCCGCTCGCAGCTGGGACATGCTGCACGGCGTTGGTAGCGCCTGTGACTAATTGCAGCAATGTCGCAAGTGTCTACCAGCCCGCGATCGCTGCCATCGGGGCCAAGCGACCAAAAGAAGCTGAGCTGGCGGAAATGCGCTGGAGAACCGCCTGTCCCCTGCCTGTGCTGCTCAATTTGCATTGCCGGCTCGCCCACAGCACACATTACTGCACAGCTGCACTGCAAGCATGGCCGAACTTGTCGAGCGCGACGACAGCGTGGTGGCGGGTCTGCTGGCCAAGCTGAAGAGCCCCGACACCAGCCTGCCGTCGGTAAGCGAGCCAAGGGCCGGGAGGGCAGCAGCGCCTCCCGCCGCCGGCGCCGAGCGTCGTGCATGGCGCGCCTGCAGTGCTGCAGCACAAGCGAGACAGACCCGGGCATTGGCACTAATGTGTGGGCAGCCCACCGAGCGGTCTGGTGGAGGTGCAACGCTGCCGCCGCTGCCGCCTGCCGCCGCTGCCGCCTGCAACCTTGCTGCTGCTCCATCTGCCCGCCTGCAGAAGTACCGCATCCTGTTCTCGCTGCGCGGCATCGCCGGCCCCGCGGCACATGCAGCCATGCTGGAAGGGCTGAAGGACCCGTCTGCTCTCTTCCGGCACGAGGTGGGCGGCACGCGGCAGGGCAGCAGCAGGTGGCGCTTTGCCCGAGTGTGGTGGCTTGAATGCTGCGTGTGTACGTTCTTAAGATGCCATTCCAGGGGAGGCACGGATCCAAGCTGGCCCGCCCCCAACTTGAGCAATGCTGTTGCCTGCAGGTGGCCTACTGCCTAGGCCAGCGGCAGGATCCCGCAGCCGTGGCCACGCTGAAGCAGATTCTGAGGGACGAGGGCGAGCACCCCATGTGAGCAGGCTATCTGCATGCCGTGTGTGACGTGCTTTGTCGGCATGTGGGAGGGCTGCAGTCCCGCCAGCCTCTGCAGATTTATTGCACATTGGTTATCTTGCGCAGGAGGTCGGCACGCCTTTGCAATGCTTGGCAACCGGTTGTGCAGCAGGCATTGCTCTGGCGCCCGGCAGCCGCGCTCCGCTGCGCATGCTGCAGCCCGGCTGCTGACATGCCTTACGGTCACGCTGCTGCAGGGTGCGGCACGAGGCGGGTGAGGCGCTGGGGGCGATTGGCACCGAAGAGTGCCTGGCGGCGGTGCGGGAGCATGTGCAGGTCGGTGCTGTTGTGACACTTGCTTCAGCAGCACGCTGGGCTATGCGCACTGATGAGCTGGGACAGCAGTGGTGCATGACCTGCGGTGCAGGAGCATGTACAGGTCAGAGGCTGGTGACTGTTGCTGTCTAGAGGACGCTTTTAGCTGCCCGATTCTGTCACGCATACGTGCCAGGGGACTGTGGCTGTCGGGGCAGCGCCATGCTGCTTTTGCCCAGCACTGCCACATGCATGCGTGCGTGCACTCGATGCGGCGCTGTTGGCTGGCCCTGCTTGTGCTGCACTCAACCCTGCGGTTTCGCCCAACGTTGTGCGTTCAGCGCCCGCTGTGCAGGACCCGTGCCAGGAGGTGGCGCACACCTGCCAGCTGGCGCTGCAGCGGATAGAGTTCTTCAAGGCAGCAGAGGCGGCGCACCAAGCAGCGGCAGCGGCAGACCCCAATGCCACGGGTGCGTGGGGCATTCAGGCTCGAGCCCAGGCTGTTGAGCGAATGCTCTACGGAGTCGTGAGCCTGGCTGGCTGCCCTGCTGCTGCGGCAGCGGAGACGGTGGCGGCTAAATTCCTGCCATGGCTCAGTGCAGTGCTCAGTGTCAGGCCCTGTGGTCAGCCGACTGGCTCCTGAGAGATGCGTGCTCCAACCACAATCACGCTCCGCTTCGCGCCCCCAGTTGAATGTGCCCGCAGAATCGCGCTACTACTCGGTGGACCCCACTGGCTGCTGCAACATGCATGCATGCTCAAATCACAACCACTCTCTGCTGTCCCCGCAGAGTCGCGCTACTACTCAGTGGACCCCACCCCCGCGGCCCCCGCCTCCACGCCGCTGCCGCAGCTGCGCCAGTCGCTGCTGGATGAGCAGGAGGCCATCTTTGAGCGGTGCGCTTGGGGGGTGCAGGGGCGGGGATGGTCGCCTGTCTGGTTGGTGTGTGCTGTGCTGTCTAGCGCTGCTGGATGAGCGGGAGGCATTCCTTGAGCGGTGCGCAACATGGCCTGGCGTGCAGTTATGCCGGGCCGGAATGCGTGCGGGCTGAGCTGACTCTCGGCACGCACCTGTGTCCTGCTGCTGGGCCTACCTTCAAACAACATGACAACATGACGTCGTCATCTGCGGAGCTGCCAATGGTCCCAAATTCTGCCTGCCGCAGGTATCGCGCCATGTTTGCGCTGCGCAACCGCGGCGGCGCCGAGGCGGTGCAGGCGCTGGGGGCGTCCTTTGCTGCCCAGTCGGCACTGCTGAAGCACGAGGTGCGCTCAACACTGCTGTTTGTTGCAACCTGCCCAACCGAATAGTGCATCGGCACAGCCCTTCCTCTGCTGCTGGTACTGTGAGGAGCTGGCTGCGCCTCGCTTCTCTTTTCGCACAGGAGTGGGCCTTGCCTTCTTACACAGGAGGCAACGCCAGCTGCTGGGTTGCCAACTCACCCTGCCCACGTCCCCTGCAGGTGGCGTACGTGCTGGGGCAGATGCAGGACGCGCACGCTGTGGCCACGCTCAAGTGAGTTTTTGGGGGTTGCATTTTCCCAAGTGCTGCCTTTGTGTCGGCGAACCGTGAGCCCTGGGATCGCTTGTTGGGCTCGCTCCTCAGGGCACATGCACGAGGCAATAGCGTGGTGAACTAAAAAGTCACCAGGCCTCGCTGCGCGCGTTCCTCTGCCGTTGTTGACCATTGACCTTGACAACTGACCCTTGACAACGGACGTGCCCCATGGGTGCAGGTCGGTTCTGGAGGACGAGCGGGAGAACCCTATGGTGCGGCACGAGGCGGCCGAGGCGCTGGGGGCCATCGCCGACACGCAGTGCATCCAGCTGCTGCGCAAGGTGGGCTGCTTGTGGCGACAGCTGCCTGCGTTTTCTGGTTTGCCGGTCTTGCTCTGGCTTCCCGGCCAACTGTTGACACACGTTGCATCGAGCTGCTGCGCAAGGTATTCCCACTTGATGGCCATGCGCCATGGCTCCAGCCTTGCGGCTCTGTGCTGCAGGCAGGCGCAGGCAGGCTGTACCACAACACCGCGCGACTGGTAAACGTGCGTTGCACATCGCCATGTTGGCTGCCCACGCTTGCCCACTCACCCTGCCTGCCCTTTTCCACCCCACCACACTGCAGTTTGCCTCCCATCCCGAGCCGATTGTGGCCGACAGCTGCATCGTGGCGCTGGACATGCTTGACTTTGAGCAGAGCGGCGGCTTCAGCTATGCAGACACGGGCGCGGCAGCGGGCGAGGAGGCGGCAGTGCAGCCCGCTGCCGCGTGAGCATACCCCTCGCACTCAGGCCAGCCCTGAGCAATGGAAACACGCGTAGCATTTGCTGATATATGCTTTTCATTTCATTGCAGTCGTTAAGTTACAGTCGCTCGTTGCGTCAGGGGTGGTAACCAATAAACCAATAGGGCGCCAGGCACTGCGTGCGTGGCAAGCAGTGCTGGACAACTAAACAAGCAAGCAGGAAGCAACGTCAAGGTTGGACATGGGTAATGGCACATACACAGCGCTGCCTTGCAGCAGCGACGGACAGGAACCGTCAAAGGTTAATCGGTTAGCAATCACTTGATATCAGGCACTGGCGCAAGTGGCCGCCGTGCATTTCAGCACCGTGCCTCACAGCACATGGCCGTGCTGCCACCACTGCCACCCTTGGCACTGGTCCCTCAGTGCCAGTGCGCCCCGATGCGTGCGCTGCGGGCTTCCCCATCGTTCTCCTCTGTGCCGGCATTCCGCTGGCTGGGGCCCCTTGGGATCTTGGAGGGGCTGGCGCTGGCGCTGCGGTAGCCGCCCAGCGCTCCTGCCGCCGCCCGCGGCAGCTTGCTGGGAGAGTAGGCCCCCGAAGCCCCGTAGGGTGCGCCCTTGACTGGGGAGGCGCCCGCTGAGCGCAGCGCCTGATCCACCTGATCCATCACTGCGCTGTAGGTGGGCTGCGCCGGCGCCTGCGCCCGCGCCTCTCGCGCCGCCCGCTCCCGCTGCGCCGCCGTCGCCTCNTGCCCCCGCGGCGAGCTGCCAAGCGCTGCCGAGCGGGTGGCCAGCGAGGCGGCAGTGCCTGCTGTGAAGGCGGAGGAGGGCGCCTCAGAGTCGCCCGGGGAGAGGAAGGGGCCCCGGGCGCCGCCGCCGCCACGCTCCAGCCGGCTCTGCACCGGCGGCGACTCCTCTTCCAGCTCGTCGTTGCTGCGCTGCAGCGAGACGCCGGCCTTGGTGCGCTGCATGCCTGCAGCAGCGGTGCACGCGAGGGGGGGAGGGGGTGGGTGAGCATGCAGGTGCCGATGTCTGATGCAGGTGCGCTGGGGGGCCCAGCATCCCGTCCCTACCTGTCGATGCTGTTGCGGCGTGCCGCTGCCCGTGGGTGTTAGCTGGGCCAGCCATGCACACAGCCATGCACAAAAACCCACCCCACACCCTTGCACCCCTGCGCCCACCTGAGTCCTCCGCCCAGGAGCGGGGTGTGCCGCGCCCCGACAGCTGCCGCGTCCAGTCCTCGCCGCGACGCGCGCTGCCCAGCAGCGGGTTCAGCAGCTTGGAGATGCCTGCAGCGGAGATGAAGGTGCAGTTGAGATGAGACAGTAGCCTGAGCGGGCATGTCTGCCCACGCAGGCACAGTAGTGCCACCAGCCTGGCCAGTCCCACTGGCCGCCCCTGCACCCACCAGAGGCAAGGGCTCCACGTGCAGACTGCTGGCGCTGCGGCGTGGCGCTGTCCAGCATGGCGTCCAAGTCATCCAGCGGATCTGGGGGGACAGCACCTGTCGAAAGGGGGAGAAACGTGTTGGTGGCACAGCCTTGGGAGGGCCGAGGCACGGCAACATTACGGCAACGAGAACAGGAGGCAGCAGCTGCATCGCGTGCACAGCTCGGCTGCAGCCTGGCACCAAAGTCGCACGCACTCACCGCTGGGCAGCTTGGTCGGCGAACGCTGTGCCGTGGCGTCCAGCGTGCTAAAGTTGGCGGCTGGAATGCGGCTGGCCTGCACCGTGGGTCGCCAGCGGCCTGAGCCGCTGCCCCCCCTGCCCGAACCGCCACCCGGCACCGCCTGGCAGGAGCCACCACCGGCACCAGCAGCCAGCGAGCTGAGCTTGCTGAGGGCCAGGCGCGGCACGGCTGGCCGCGACTGCTGCGACTGCAGCTGTGCCTCAGCTGCTACCTCCTCTGCCGCCACAGCCACAGCAGGCGGCTGCGCCTCCTGGGCTCCCCCTGACAGCAGCCGCGCCAGCGGCAGCCGTGGCACACTAGGACGGCGGTCCAGCACCTGTGGGGAGCGGCAGGAAACAAAGGACCGGGTTGGAGTGGAGCGATGCCCCGTCCAGTGCATGGCGAGACGGAATTATAGCAGCAGAAGCACACCAAACTGCCAGCACGCTGAACGTCGCATGCAAGCTTGCGAGGCAGGTAGCCTGCACCCTTGTCCACCTTGCGCTGGGGCTCGGTCTGGGACAGCGCCAGCGGCGACACCTCCTGCTCCTCCTTGCCCGTCCAGCACACTGCAGGCAGGATGGGGGCACAAGCAGACGCAGGAGGTTATGCCGGAGGTTGCTTCAGGTCGAGCGATGCTCTTTGCTTGCCTGCCGTGCCGAATCCCGCTCAACAGACCCTATGCATGCCCACCTGAGTCCACGCTGATGCGCATCGCTGCCGGCACCTGCGCCAGCGGCTGGCTGCCGGATGGCGACTGCAGCTCACCGGGCGCGGCGACACTGCGACAGAGGGTGGGAGGGTAAGAGGCAGATTGCAAACAAGGGCGCGTGATGCAGCTGCCCTGCGAGCTAGCAGGCAGTGCTCTGTGGGAGTGAGGCGCAGCCATCTGCTCCGGGCACCACTCTCACCGCTTGCCGCCAGCGCCCTGTGCAGCGTCCGCCTCCAGCGCCTCCACCGCCGCACGCAGCTTGTCGAGCTTGTCCCTGCAGGGCGGATCAGATGCAGGTGAGAGTGAGCTGCCCTGTTTGGTGCCATGGGCTCACATGACTCGGTGCTGTGAGCCGGCAAACACCCCACCCGCCCACACACCTGCGAGCGTGCGTGTCCAAGCTGTCTTCAATGCTGTGGTTGACCGCCTGCAGGCGACGTCCCGCCCCGGGTGCCATCTCAGCTGCCACCGCCGCCGCCACCACGATGGCTCCCTCAGAGGCTGGCTGGCCCTCAGAGGCGGGGGCGGTGGGCGGCTGCAGGGAGGAGGGCTCCGCAGACACCAGCGCCGAGGAGGGCAGGCGCCGCAGATAGCCGGGCTTGGGCACGTGGGAGGCGCTGCGGTGGGTGGAGGGCCGTGGCAGTGGCACCGCCGTCAGCACCAGCAGTGCAGACTCGGGCCGGCTGGATGTATCAAGGACCTTCCAACATGCACTGCAGGTAATGCCGAGCTGCTGGCATGGCCCACCAAGCACAGCACGCACAGCGCACATCCGCCCACCTCAGCACGCTCTTGCTGGCGCTCATGCGCGGGATGGACTCGTCGTTGAAGGCGGGGTTGTAAAACAGGCGCGCTTGCGGGTCCAGCGGCGAGCTGGTGTAGCTCTGCAGCGAACGAGGCAGCGAGGGGCAGGGTTGGACGCTCGGTGGGGGCGCGCAGCTGTGGTGCCGAGGCATGGAGGGCACTACACACAGCAGCTGAGCAGGGGCTGCTACAGGGCAGAATCGCTCTACAACTGCGACAACCTGAGAGCCCAGCCCCCACCTGCATCATCACGCCCGCCAGGTGTGCAATGGAGGGCGCCCCGCCCCCCACTTGTGCGGGGGACACCGGCATGGAGGGGTGCGGCGACATGAAGGGGTGCACCGCCATGGAGGCGGCCTCAACCATGGCGGGGCTCTCAGCCATCAGGTGGGAGGAGTCCAGCGCAGACGCAGCTGGCTGGGCGTTGCCGGAGCTGGCGCCTGCAGCGGGTAGGCAGAGGGAAGGGCGGGTCGGCAACAAGTGCTGGTCATGTGCTAGGGAGGGAGCCAAAGACTTCAGCATGCACACCTTCCATGCACTGCCTCATGCTGCGCATCACAGCCCAACAGCAGCCATCCCTCTCACCCGAGTTGTTGGAGGAGCTGTTGGCGGCAGAGTCGGGGCGGGAGCCGCCACGCCCAGAGCTGCTGGTCGACTTGAGCGTGTAGTGGGCATCGCCCAGCACCGGCGTGGCCGACGCAAAGGTGGCCCCAGCCGTGGCGGCAGCGGCTGAGGCAGCCAGCACACTGCCGCTGAGGGTGCTGCCCCCGTTGCAGCCAGTGGAGGCGGTGAGCGACTGGCGCAGCGGGTTGGGCGCACCTGCGGTGCTGCGCGTGCGGGCGGGGCCCGCCATCGAGCCCGTGGAGTGCAGCTGCGAATCGCCGCGTGACAGCTGGCTGACGCCGGCCGCCAGCCCCCGGAAGGCCTGCTGGCTGCTGCGCAGCGCCAGCGCCTCCTGCGAGGCGCCACGCACCACACGGCGGCCACCACCCGAACTGACTGTGCCGGCGCTGGGGGCGGCGCTGGGCGCGGCACTGGGGCCTGCACTCTGCGTGGGCGGAGTGGGCTGGCCGCCCGTGCCCAGGCTGCTCATGCTGCCATACTTCTCCCGCAGGCTGCGGGTCTCGCTGCCTGTGCCCAACTCGCCGTGGGCAGTGGTGTACTGGCTCTCCAGGTCGCGGCCGCCGCCTGTGAGAGGGGCAGGAGGGTTTGGAGTAGCATGACAAGCACTCAGCTGCATGGTGTGCCAGCGATCTGCAGCGCATGCACTCCCCAACAAGCTCTGCTGCGCATGCACGCCCACCCCAGCACGCTGCCCACCTGGGTCGTCGCTATTGGTTGGGGTGCCAAAGTTGCGGAAGGCGCGGGAGCGGCGGCGGTGGATGATGAAGGCAGCCACCGCGGCAGCCACCACCACCACCGCCACAATCGGGCCCACGATGGCACCCACGTTCGGGCCGCCGCTGTCGCTGGGCGCCTCTGCAGCCAGCGGGTGGTTGGGAAAAGCTGATTGGGGCAGCCAGCCAGACTGCATGCAAAGGAGCCCTGCCACTCGCAGACGCCAGCCCAGTGGTGTCGACTGGCTCTTCAGCAGCAACGCACCAACATTGCCGGAGGCATCCGCCTGGGTGCCCGCATCCGCATTGTCCTTCGGCACAGCGGGCGAGACAAAGCCCAGAGCCACAACATCAGCAGAACAGGTGCCGTTGACCTGCGGAGCAAGGGAATTGATGAGGCAGCGCAAGCTTTAGAGGGGGCAGAGGTTGCGAGGCCAGCAAGGTGCAGGATTGCTGCCAGCATCTGCAGTGCGCGACTCATGTACAGCCCTCAAGCTCACCACAGCAAAGCCTGCGGCGCAAGCCTGGCACGTATCGCCAGTGTAGCCAGTGAAGCAGCTGCAGGTGCCGGTGGCGGGCAGGCATGTGCCAGCGCCGCAGGACTCCGGGCAAGTCTGCGGGAGTAGCAGGCAGGGCGGGGTGCCGTTCAGATGGATACGGGGGCCCCTACAATGGGCCAACAAACTGCACCTTTAACAAGCCGACGCCCTCCCATCGCACTGTTTGCCTGCCACACAGGACGCACCCTGGTCTCAAAGGAGCAGTCCTGGGGGCAGGTGCCGTCCACCAGGCCCTCCACGGTGCGCTCGCCGACCTCGCAGACGCCATTGCCGCACACAGCAGTCCTGTGGGCAGGCGGAGCGGGGTGAGGCTGCAAGGTGAGGGGACTGACGCCGGCCAATGGCCGGCGGGCATGCCTGGCCAGCCCACAGACAGCCACTGCTCCAACCATGCGGCCACCCATGTCTGCCAGCCCCACCGCACACCTGGTGACTTGGTTGTTGGTGCCCAGCTTCACAGGGCTGTCGGCAGGCTGCTCTGCCACCACCTGGCCGAGCGCAGCCGACATCCAGGCCGCGCTGAACTGGCCGCCGCTCTCGGCAGCGGCTTCAGGGCTGAGGCTCACGGTGGCGGTAAGGTACATGGACCCTCCCTTCTGCTTGGCAGCAGCCACCTGTGCCTCATCCTGCTGCTTGGCAGCTGCCACCTGTGCCTCATCCTTCTGCTGGTCGGCAGCGCCGGCTGCCGATGGCTTGCCCTGCTGCTGGGGCTGGGCCTCGGCCAGCAGCAGGCGCGCGCGCTGCTTGCTCTGCGCCTCTGAGATGGCAAGGTCGCTGGTGGAGGGGGGCGTTTCCTGGAGGGACTCGAGCGTGATTGCGCCCTCGGGCAGCTGCAGCGCCTCTGTCAGGTTGCCCAGGAAGGCGTTGAGAGCAGACTCCTGCGAGAGAGGGCGGGCGGCAGGCGCACGAGAGGGTGACCGGCAGGACAGCACAACCTGGCCTGCTAAACCATGCGCTGGGCAACCGTCCACAGCCACAGCAGCACTCCCGCAACAAACGGCAGCAAAGCCTGTGCAGCCACCACACCTGCACGGCATCGCCGTAAACCAGCTCCGGGCTGACGGTGAGCTGCAGGTTCATGTCGATGGCACAGCTGGTGCCCATGCCGTTGCACACGCCGCACTCGTCCACTGCGCCGCTGGCGCAGCACTGCCCGTCGGCGTCCAGCAGCGTGGCGCAGCAGGCGCCTGCAGTGTCCACAAACTGGCCGTCCCCGCCGCACACGCCGCAGGCATCCAGCTTGCCTCCAGAGCAGCAGGCGCCGGCAGCATCAAGCACAGCACTGGCGGGGCAGCAGGTGCCCGAGGCATCCACAATGCCGGAGGCGCAGCAGGCAAGCTGCTTGTCCACAATGCCGCTGCTGCAGCTCGTGGGGACCTGAGGGCCAAGTGGGCATGGGGCGATATTGGCGTTCTCAAACAAAGCAGCTCAGTCCCGCGAGCATGCGACAACCAGACCAGCTGCACGAAGCATATCACAGCTGCCACTCTGCATGCTGTTGTGCGGTTGCAGCAGCAGCCAGCTCCGGCTCTCACCTGGCAGAAGGCCCCGGTGACATTCTGGCTGGGGTCGCACACGCAGGCACCGTCAGAGCAGGTGCCCTTGCCAAAGCAGTCGTTGGCGTTGCAGAAGTCACAGGGCTGCAGCGCGCAGCGCTGAGAGTCGGCAGGGCGAGTGGAGGCCACACACAGCTGCTCGTCCGCCGTCACACCAGCAGTGTCGGTGCAGGCGACATAGCGCGTCTGAGTGCCGCCTGCGGGTTGTGGGGCAAGACAGACGGGGAGGCAACTGGGCGACAATGTGGCTGCCCATCTCCTACTGCTGCACTCGTCACCACAGCTCAGCGACAGTAGCCTGGCAGCCCACTGCACTCCCAGCCCGTCATCGCACCTCCACACTCAGCGCTGCAGGAGCTCCACTCGCCGGCCTGCCAAGCAAACACGCCGCAGGCCGCCGTGTTGCACTCCTGCTCCAGTGGCTGCTGCTCCACCTTGTCACAGTCCTTGCCCTTGGGGGCCTCGCACGTGGCCTGGCGTGCGGCAGTGCCGCTGCCGCACGTCGCGTTGCAGGGCGACCAGGCGGAGTAGAGCCAGTGGGGCGCCGTGCATGAGGGGCCCCTGCAGGGGTTGGGGTTGGGATGGGGGTGGGCGGCTTGTGGCGGGCGTGGGGAGGGCATGTTTGAGCTGCGCTGCACTATCACTGCTGGCTTGACCACCGACCCGCAAAGTGCAGTGCGATCTGTCATGCGCGGTCCTCATGCATTTTCATGCATTCAATACCAGCTGCAGCAGCACGCAGCCACCATGTGCGCACGCACTTGCAGGCGCGCGAGGTGACGGCGTCCGCCGCCCCCGAGCACTGCTGCGGCTCCAGCAGCCAGCCGTCTGCGGAGAGGCAGGTGGCGGTGCGCGTCTGCCAGCCGTCGCCGCAGCTGGCGGAGCAGTCGCTCCAGGGGCCGTACACCAGGCTGGCGTCGGGCTCCATGGACTGAGCACCCAGGGTGGGGTCGTTGGTGGCGTTGCCGGGCTGGGGCAGCACCTCCAGCAGGGGTGGCGGCGGCGAGGGTGGGGG
>RRZL01000082.1:3096003-3115802 GCA_006782975.1 Chlorella sp. Dachan | reverse complement strand
CGCCCGCCGTGGTTGCGTTGTGCAGGTCCAGAGACACATTGGTGGCGGCGTCCTCATCGGCGGCGTCCACCTGGAGCTGGAAGGTCCAGCACCCGCCGGCGGCCGCAGGGGGCGGCGGCGGCGGCGCCAGGGTGGCGTTGCCGCCCGAGCTGTCGTTGGCGGGCTTGGTGAGGCGGGCAAAGCAGGCGGGCTCGCAGGCGCCCGCCGCCGCCAGCTGGCTGATGGTGGGGTACTGCTTCAGCGTCTGGCACACGCTGAGCGTCTCGGCGGCGGCGCTGGCGTTGGAGCACATGCCCGCCCGGGCCGCTTGGTACACCGAGTTGGACACGGTGAGCTGGCTGCCGCACAGCCACAGCGGGTCGGGGCAGGGCGCGGCGGCCAGCGCCGCGCTGCACGCCTCGCCCTGCGACAGCACCACCTGAGGAGGGGGTGTGCAGGGTGCAGAGGGGCTGGTGAGGCAGGGTGGCACAGCATGCGGCAGCAGGGCGGAATGCAAAGGCACGGCGGCGGTCGCGGCAGTCGGCGGCGGCGGCGCACCTGGCAGGGCGCCAGCCCCAGCTGGCGGGTCAGCAGCCGGATGAGAGAGTCGGACAGGAAGAAGGCGCCCTGGCCTGGTGCCACATTTAGGGCGGTGAGAGTGGTGCGCAGGGAAGCATAGCGGGGCTGCGTGCCGGTAAAGGCGCACTTGAGGGCCTGCTGGGCCTCAGCACAGCCCAGGAGGGCAGCCAGAGCCAGGAGGAGAGCCAGGCCGCGCATGTTGTTACGCGCAAAAGTGGTTGCTCTCTAGTGCGGCGGCATGCTGCAGGGAAAGCGATGTGTGGATGGCGATCGGGAGACGGGAACTGCGCGCTGCAGACAGCTCTGCGCAGGTGACACCAGCCGGCAGTGGCGTGCACGAAATGCCGCCGTCGCCATGGCGCGCGCCCAGCTTCCTCCTTGCCTCCTGTGTTTGTTTGCTACCTGAACCCTTTTGTCTCACCTCCTTCCCTGAGTCTCCGCCCCAGTAGGTGCGTCTGACCAGGTGTCAGACGCGTACATGCCGCAGGCCCTCCCATCAGGTGCCGGCCTGCTTTTGCTTCACATGCGCAGTGACACTTTACAGGGCACTAGTGCGAAAGCTTGATGACGGGATAGAAGCTGCCGCCGCTGGCCGCCAGCGCCGCCTTGAAGTCAAACCCGACTTTGAAGGGCGGCGCCTGCTGCTGCTGCTGGGTGGCGCCGCCGGCCGCGCCGCCGCCATCCCCAGCTCCTGCTGCACCCTCGCCCGCTGCTGCTGCTGCTGCCACCGCCTTCACTGCAGTCGCCGCCAGCAGCTTGCAGGCCACCGAGTTCTGGGTGGCCGTGCGCTGCACCGCCTGTAGATGCCGCACCTGCAGGCAGGGGGTGGTGGAGCAGGTCGGTGATAAGGCGAAGCCTACGGCTCGTCTCCCTCCAAGTAAGCTGCCCATCGCACATGCGTAGCCAGGACGCCCATGGCCTCCAGCCATGCAGCAGCAACCCCCTTGCGCCTCGCACGTGCGAACGCCGTACCTGCTCATCCCGCAGCAGCGCCTTGAGCGGCGGCGTCTGCAGCAGGGCCCCCGCCCGCTCCATGGCTCGCTGGAAGTTGGCCTGCATACACAAAGGGGACACATGTGCTCGCGTGTGTGAACCGCCAGCTGCTGGTCCGCCACACGGCTCACGTGCTGGCTGGCCAGTGCTGAGAACACCGCATGGCACAGCAACCGACCAGCGCAGCATGCGCCCACGCTGGGCCCGCTAACCCCTGATCTCTCCCACGTGCCTGGGCGCTGGCCAGCACTCGGGCGGGCGGCACGCCCTTGGCATCTGTGACCGCCGCAAAGTGCTCATACGGCGCAGGGTCGGGGCGGCACAGCTGCTCCATGCAGGCAAAGCGCTGCTCAAAGCGCTGCTCCTCTGCAGCGCGCGGGTGAGGGGGGGAACAGCTCTGGCAGGGTGGATGGTGGCCAGATCAGTGGGCAACGTGGTTGTGGCCGCGCGCGATGCACGCAGCCGGCACAGCACAGTGCGCACCCGCGCCCTGTTTCACCAGCCCGCGCACCTGTGTTGAAGGGGGCGTCGGGCAGCACGATGCAGCCCAGCTGCCGCAGCGCGATGGCGGCGCGGAACATGCCCTGCGCCATCATGCGCTCCACATCCAGCAGCAGCAGCTGCGGAGGGGGGCAGCAGGAGAGGCTCCCGAAGGTTCACCGAGGCGGGACCAACAGACAAGCGAGAGCAGCTATACAGCCAGGCACAGCACCATGTTGCATCACAAGCGGCACTCGCTGGCACTGTTGGAGGCGTACCTCTAGCTCGCGACCTGCGACCTGCTGCTCTTCAGCGCTCAGCTGCTGCCCGCCTGGACTGCTGCCGGGGCCGCGACCGCCTCGCTGCTTGGCGCCGCCCCGCCCGCCGCCGCCGCGCTTGGCGGCTGGCTGAGGCACTGGTGCGGCGGCATGAAGCTGGCCGCCCGCCCGCTGTTGGCACTCCATCAGGTAATCGCAGTACCTGCAGCACAGCACAGCACAGCACAGCACAGCATGGCACACATGGTGGTGAGGCGTGGCATGGCTCGGAGCGTGAACCTGGCACCTTGAGCCAGCAGCCCAATCGCGCAGCACAAAGCCTTCCCCGGTGCCACTGTGCACTCAATCAAGCAAGCCGCATCTGTGAAACCGCCGCCGCCTCGCCAATACTCACCAGTATAGCTGCAGGAACTCATGTGGCGCATAGAGGTCCAGCGGCCAGCCAAGCTGCAGATGCAGCAGGGCGCAGCCTGCCGCCTCACGCTCCGCCCACGTGGCGGCCGGACCCTGCACGGTAGGCCAGCAAAAGCACAGGAAAATTTTTATATAAGTTGGGTTTGTTTCAACATGGAGCACCTGATTCAGAACCAGAGCGAGGGCGCTGCATGGCACACAGTGCGTGCCACCCACAAGCTGCGCCCCTTGTCCTGGGTCACTCGCCTGGCCCTGCAGCAGCCCCTCCTGCTGCCCGTTCCAGCGCCAGCCCGCCTTGCCCAGCCACGCCTGCATCTCCGGCGTCACATCTGCACAGCAGCGCCAGATCGGGGAGCACGCATGGAGAAGGGCAGGCGCGTGGCCAGCCAGGTCTCGGCCAGCGCAGTGCATGGCTAACAGAGTGCAGGATGGTGCAGTCTTCAAGGTTGCATCCCACATCCCAGCATGCTTCGCACAAACCTGCGTTGAAGCCGTGGCCAAAGATGTTCCTCCATTCCCCCAGCTGTCACGGTTAGCAAGACTCCACCCCTGCGCCCCATTGACAGCTGTATACTCTATACTCTCACTGACCTGCGTTAAAGCCGTGGTCGAAGGTGCTCCTCCAGCCCTTAGCAAAACTCAACCACGGCACCCATTGGCAGTTATATCAACCGACCTGCGTTAAAGCCGTGGTCAAAGATGTTCTTCCAGTCCTCCAGCTGGCGCCGCAGGCGGCGGCGCTGCCGGCAGCGGTTCAGGCACAGCGCGTACACCTGGCCCTGGACCTGCGGTTGGGAGAAGGTAAAAAAACAGAAGGGTTGAGCGGGTACTGTTTGCAAGAAGCTGCCCGAAAACAAGTGACTACAGCAGGCGATGCCAAGACACGCGTTCAGGTGCAGCCCACAATCTAGTAGCGCCTCCCACCCAAATGTGCAGGAACACCCACCGCGATGCAGGCTTGCTCTATGAAGAGCGCGGCATCGGGGCTTGGGACGGCCGCCGCGCTGAGCCCAAATTCGCGGCACACCATCTGTTGGCCTGGGCACCAGGCCGGCATCTCTGCTGCCGCCTTCTTGCCGCCGCTGCCGTTGGGCGCTGCGCTGCCACCCACTGGAGCAGGGGCCGGCGGCAGCGGCTTGATGAGCTGCAGGTGCACGGCTGACCGCACAATGGCGTGGTTGTTCTTGGAGGCAAAGTCTATCAGGGTTGCCTTGAGCGCGGGCCAGCTGCCGCGCACAAACAGCAGGGAGTGCAGCGCGTCGGCCAGGCCCCGCAGCAGACCGCGCCAATGCTCCACCGCATGCTCGAAGCTCAGCAGCTGTGGAAGAGTGGGGAGGCGGGCAGGTGGTGGGCAGTGAGAGCAGGTATGCGGCTGGCAGTGCGACGAAAAAAATGGCGTTTGGCGGCACGGAACGATGTGCAGGCAGGTACAGGGCAGAACGTGTCCCCAGCCCCGCTCCCTTGGTTGCCCTCACCCATTGGTACGGCCCAAATCACGCACCTGCGCGGGCCGCGGCGGCACCAGGCCCATGTGCTTTCGGTTGACTTCTGGTACAAACCCGGGCGCCTCCTCTGCTGGTGCCGCCAGGCCGGCACTCTCTGCCACCAGCTGCAGCTGCGCCTCTGCTAGCTGGCACTGCTTGCGTGCTGCCTCCACCCCAGCCTGGCTGTACTGCTGCAGGGATTGGAGCGCCTCGAGCAGCAGTCGGCGGAAACGGATGCGGGCCAGCAGTGCCGCCGCCTGCTCGGCAGTGGGCCCGGCCTCCCCACCCGCCTGGCCGCCGCCGCTGCTGCCCTTGCTGCCGCCCTTGCTGCCGCCGGGGGACTTGCCGCTGCTGCTGGCTTTGCCCTCCTTGCTGCCGCCGCCGCTGCCGCTGCCGCCGCTGCTGCCCAGCACCCGCTGCTCTAGCTGCTCCTCAGCTACGGCCAGGGCTTGCAGGGCGGCATTCACTGGCTTGGGGCCGGGCAGGTCCAGCATGCGGATGCCAAAGGTGTGCACAAACAGGTCCTCGTCCTGCAGGTTCATTAAAATTGCAAGTGGGAAATGCACGTGTCAGGTGGGGTTACCATTCCAAACGCCAAAACGCGTGCACAAACAGGTCCTCGTCCTGTTGGCAGGCATGGCAAGGGGGCCAACGGCAGCCTCAGCTAATATGCTTCCTGGGAGGCATGCAGGCACTGCCACGACAATACGCTCAGCCGCAACAATGACAACAGTCCTCAACAATGGCAGCCGCAAGTTCATTTTGCAGGCCCGCGTGGGCGCACCTCTGTGACCGCGCCGGCGTGGGCCATGTCCACAACCACTGAGCAGGCCGAGCGCAGCGCCAGGCAGAAGGCGTGCAGCGGTGCGTTGGCCGACAGCCTGAACAGGGTGGATCCCACAAATGGGCGGAGTCAAGCTACAATAGGAAGCAGGCTTGCGGGAAGGGGGCGCCTTCGGCAGCAGCTGATCACTGCCCCCCGCAACAAGAGCACCGAGCGGCGTGCGGCAAGCCGTCGCCAGCGTCTGTGAGCCAGCCCAGGTCGTCACCCACCGGTCCGGCTGCAGCATGTAGAGGCTGGCAAACACGGTTTGGGGCAGCATTGAGCCGCAATGCCAGGTGGCCTGCAGCAGGGAGGGCAGCAAGGGCAGGTGAGTGAGACTCGGCTGATGGATTCCCGCCAAGTGCCACCTTTTCTGCCCTGCGCCGCCACGCCCAAAGGCGATTTGAAGTGCAGAGCGAGGTGCCCATTAACCAGGCACTGCTGAGTGCTAAGCCGATCCAACTACCATTCGTCGCACGTGTGCCACCGCCATTCGAGGACACTTTTATTCTGATGCACAGCAAGGCGCCTCTCACCTCCAGGCACAGCAGGCGATCCAGCACCGCCAGCAGGACTGGCGGCGGCAGCTCGACCGGCGCGCCCCCCGCAGCAATCAGCTCCTCGGCGCTTCCCACCTCCTCGCTGCGGCAGGGGGGGATGGTGGGTGGCAGGTTCTGGCATGTACTGATGTACTTGCATGCACGACACTCTGGTGAGGCTGCTGGCTGGGAAGGACAGCCGCCTTGCGCAGCGATCACATGCAATGAAGGTCCGGCACCAACGCTGGGCACGTGGCGCAGCAAAGCCCGCAGCCGGGATGCGCCATGGCTGCCGCCAGCATCGTTCCCTTCCTGCCACATCCCTCCAACAGCCGGCCAGCACCTGCGATGCATGCCCATGTCCATTTTGGGGTCCCCGATTTCGATGGCGGTCGTGGACTCAAAGAGCGAGAAGGAGGGGCCGTGCAGCAGCTCTCCCACCGCCATGCCAGCGCACACGCGCTCCAAGTACGGCTGGGCATCCAGCCACTCCGCCTGGCCAGCAGCGGCCGCCATGGCGCGCAGGGGCCTGCACGGTGTGCGGCGGCAGGCGGCGGCAGCAGTGAGCGGCGGCAGTGAGCGGCGGCGGCCACACCAGGCAGGCGGCCAGCAGAGCGGCATTCCCAATCGAACCTGAGTTGTGTGCTGCCGTTCCGAAGTGGTGCAAGGCTTGGGATAGCAGCCAAGGCACGCTCAACCCAAGCAGGAGTGAGCGGAGGGCCACTGCACCGCCTATGACACCACTCCACAAATCTTCGGTGCAATTCCACTTGCGGGTGGCCGCCCGGCAGGGTGAGGAGCCCATGCTGCTGGGTGCTGCTGCTGAGAGTCCAGTTGGCGCAGCACTTGCAAGCCCTGCAGTCCCGATCGCAGCCCGCAGACACCTGAGGACCTGTAACAGCACGATCGTGTATCGCGGGCGAGCGGAAGGTGCGCCCGCGTGCGAACAGCCCTGGCCTGGGCTACTGCGGCCCTGCCGCCTCTGGCCATTGCCTTGACAACATGCGCAGCCGTCCCGCGACCCTGATCAGGGCGACCGGGACTTGCACCGCGTTCACCGAGGCCCACCTGCCGCCGCCGCCGCCGCTGCCGCGCCGCTGCCCGACTCTCCCGCCGCTGCGACTTCGTTTGCTGCAGGCATGGCGGCCCTCACCGCCAAGCTCGTGGGCGGCGGCTATGAGCGTCCCGACGCAGACAAGGAGCTGCCGCTGGATGTCAACTACGCCAAGCTGCCCGAGTGGCTGGTGCGCAGGCGGTTCTGCGCATGGGTGGCTGCTGCCACACCGCCGTCCCTGCCCATGTCGCATGCCACAGCCGTCCGCCACCGGCGATGGACAGTTGTATCGATACACGGCACACCAGCTGCCCCGTCCCTGATTGCTGCGCTGTCGTCAACTGTGGGCACGGTGCAGGTGGACCGCAAGCAGGTTCCGGCCGACTGGAGCCGCAAGCTGCAGGCGATCCAGGCCAAAGCTGCCGAGGTGCGGCGGCAGCAGCGCACTCTCATAGGGCCTGGCATGGCTGCTTTGTGTGCAGCTAGGGGCTGCCCACCGGAGGCTGTGCCAGCCGCAGGGTGCCTGGTGGTGCGTTCACCAGCCCTGCCGTCATTCGGGTTTGTGTTGCCAGCTGTGGCCAGGCGGGCCAACTAGCCCAGTAAGACGTGTTTGACGCCCTTGCAGGCCGTGAACGAGCTGCCGCCGGGCTTCCTGGGCCAGTTTGAGGGCGGGGAAGACGGGCTGGACTACTTCCTGGCCAAGCAGGTGCTGTCGAACTGGCCTAATGATGTAATGGCGCACTTGGTTGTTGGCACCCTGCGACTGGCATTGCTTGTTATGTTGGGGCGATGGGACTACTTGCTGGCCAAACAGGTGCTGCTAAACTGGCGTAATTGTTGTTGCAATCGGTTGTTGGAATTGCTTTTTACGTTGCGGCCCTGCGACTGCCATTGCTTGTTATGTTGGGGCGATGGGACTACTTGCTGGCCAAGCAGGGGCTGTTGAACTGGAGCAATCGGTTGTTGGTGCCCTGCATTTGGTATTTGGCATTGCTTGTTATGTTGGGGCGATGGGGCTGCTTCCCTGGCCAAGCAAGTGGCTATCGACCGGTGCGGCAGATACCACGGCTTGCAATTGCCCTTGGCGGAGGCTGTTTGTGGGCTGGCATGCCGCACTGCACTGGAGCAGAGGCTCCGCCGCCCTTGCTTGCCTGGCACGCTGGCAGGTCCTGACCACGCTGCCCGACACAGCAGAGAGCTCAGCCTGGCTTCCAGGATCGGGTCCACCAAGCTGCCCGCATCTCAGCCTTGCTCCTGCCACTGCAACCGCAGGTGCTGGGCAAGCTGTCCGAGACGGCGGAGAAGGGCTTGCTGGGCGGGCTCAAGGGCAGCGCTGGCGCCTGGGATAAGGTGGTGAAAGCCTACGAGTACAACCGTGAGTGTGGGGAATCTCCATTCTGCTGGCATGGAGACATGCCTCACATGTGTGTGCGTGTGTGAGTGCTGGACACAGTCACGGCCGCCAGCATACATATCTGACCTGCTCGCACGGCACGCTCGGCCCTGCTGCTTGCCACTCAACGCTGCAGCCAACTGCACTCAAACCCACCCTGCGCAGTGATCTATGTGGCCGAAGCGGCGCAGGCGCTGTGCCGCAACGCCGACTACGAAATCCCTTTCCTGAAGAAGCAGGTACACATTGATACTTTGGTTTACTTGGTCAGCCGTGGGCTGCCTCCAGGGTGCATTGCGTCACCCGCAGTGTGCATTCATGCAGCGTTCGGTGGGTCAGTCGTGGGTTGCCTGGCAGGGCGCTTACCGTCGAATGGGCAGCAGGCATGGCAACCACCGCACTGCCTTACACCCCCGCCCTGCCTTGCAATGCACTGCACTGCCCTCCCTCCTGATTGTCCATCTCCCCCTGCGTAAACTCCAATGCAGGCCGCCAAGTGCCAGCAGCAGCTGGCTGACTTGGAGCGCAAGAAGGCCGACGCCCAGAAGAGCGCTGCCGCCGCAGCCGCCGACTTCCAGCAGGTGGGTTTGGAAGTTTAATGAAACATTAAAACACGTACTGGCTGCATGCATGTTTGGTTGTGCTGGTTTGGGGGCAGGAGCCGCAAAGCCGCCACTGAGTTGGGCCATGCACTGCCCACCGATGCCCCGCCTTGCCCACCCCACCCTCCCGCCGCAGGAGTGCCGCCAGCTGGGCATCGACAGCAGCAACATCCGGGGCGGGCTGCTGGGCCTGACTGCCGAGCTGCCTGCGCTGGCCGGGGCAGCTGTGGAGGCGCTTCAAGCAGACGGCATCACGCAGGGAATTGAGTACTATGCAGCGCTGCTGGACAGCCAGCAGCAGGGCGGCGAGGGGGGCAGCCAGGCGGCGGCAGCAGAGGCGGTGCTGCCCACGCTCCGAGAGGTGCGGGAGGGGCGCACTGCCCCGCCTGCCGAGCCTGCTGCCGAGCCCAGCTCTGCGGCAGCAGCAGAGGCGGGTGCCGCAGGCGGCAGCGGAGCGCTGGAGGTCGATTGGGACCTAGGTGCAGACCTGGAGGCGGTTGGTGGCAGCGAGGAGGGCGGCGGCGGCGGCGGCGATGCCGCAGCGGGCGGCATCAGCTGGGACCTGGACGTGTCCGACATCGCGGCAGCAGAAACCGCCCCTGGCGCGGCTCCAGGGGTGATCAGCTGGGATGTGGAAGTGGAGGCGGGGGCAGAGGGGGAGGGCGGCAGCGGCGAGGCCGGCGCCAGCTCAGCAGCGGTGGAGATCAGTTGGGACATTGAGCTCTCTGGAGTGGGAGAGGACACAACTGCCAGCGAGCAGCCTGAGAGCGGGGCCACGGCCGGCAGCGCCGCCGCGGCTGCCGGGTCGGCAGGCGCAGCAGAGGCGGTGGCGGCGGCTGAGGCAGAGGAGCCGGCAGCGGTGCGGCGGCTGGTGGCAGATGCGGCCTACCGGGCGCAGCTGCTGGATGATTTGTACGAGCTGCGGGCTTTCCTGATGCAGGTGCGGCTCGGTCTGGTGTGGCACCAGCCTGGCTGCTGGGGGCTAAGCACGCCATGCTGCCGATCAGTGCCTGCGGCTGCTTTGGCTGGGCTAAGCGTGTTGCTGATCAGTGTGCCTGCGGCTGCTTGGCCTTGCTCAGGGTGCATGTTCTGTGCCCGCTCATCCCTCAGCTCGTGCTTCGTGCCCCCCGCCCTGCAGCGCTGCCGCGAGCTGGGCGGCAGCGGGCGCGAGCTGCTCACCGCCTCTGCGCCAGAGGCGGTTCGCCACGTCAGCGCCGACCTGGCGGGCGCAATGCTGGAGGCCGTCAACTCTGCCCTGGCACAGTTTGGAGGTGCGTAGGTCGGCACGGTAGCGTGCTGCAATGGCTTGCCGGCAGGATAGGCAGCCACGCGCATGCAGCTGTGGTGGGTGGCACGCATGGGGCTGGCCCGCAGACGCCCCTCTGCTCTGCCGGGCTCATCGCAGCAACCTGCCGTTGCTCCGACCCGCCCCCTGTTGCAGGCGAGAAACTGAAGCAGCTGATCGCGCTGCGTACCAGCACCCGCTACCTGGACCGCCTTGCGGCGGGGCTGCAGCAGCGGGCAGGGCAGGAAGCCAAGTTCCAGAGGTGCGCAGCAGGGGGGTGTGGTGGCGTTGGCCTGTGCGGCAGCTGGGAGGCCTGCAGCAGCGGGCGGGGAGGGGGCAGGCTCCCGAGGTGCGCGTGGCATGTGGCTGTCGGTTGGGGCAGCGGGTAGAGCAGCGGTTTTCAGCGCCTGGTCGGCCGCAACAGCGGGCCAGGCCGCCTTGCTGCCATTCCGTCGCTCCTGCTGTGCGGCGGCAGGTGCGGAGGTTTGGCGTGCATCGCCCTTGCCCGCCCAGCTCATGGCTGTGCCAACTGCCGTGCCCTTGCCTGCTGTGCAGGGCGGCAGCAGAGGCAGAGCTCGAGCATCGCCATCGTCCGCCCAGCCCATTGTTGTGACGCCCGTGCCACTTTGACCCCCTTGCCCCTTGCACATCGCAGGGCGGCAGCAGATGCTGAGCTGCGGCGAGGCGAGATCCAGCGGCAGCTCATGGCGGACTCGGGTGCGGCTAGGCAGCAGCGTTGAATGATAACATGTGTTTTTGAGTAATGTTCTGCAACCCAACCGGCAGCCAGGATGGCGGGGAGGAGGCGTTTTTGCACTTTCCAACTCGGCCGGTGCATGCCATCCCATTGCGTGTCGTCTGTTCGCCTGCCCCACTATCCTGCAGCCAAGCTGGCGGTCCTGCTTAAGCGCAGCCGGCAGGCCAAGGCGGAGGTGGAGCGGGCCCTGGCCGCCAAGCTGGGCCGGCGGGTGAACATCCAGGGGGAGATTAACCAGCTGCTGGCTGGCTGACGCTTTTGAGTGGTTGTTGACCAGCATGTGTAAGGCCTGAACTTCCTTGGGAGAGGTCAACCGGCCGGTGTTGGGCCGACGCAATTTAGGCAGGCCCGTGTTGTCCAAGTTGTGTGGCTGTAAGAGGTCAGGCAGCTGCAAGCCGGCTTGGCGGTGCGCTTTGGAAGGCCGGCGCCAGGCTGCCGAGGCTGAACAGCTTGTTGAGCATCATTGCACCACTCACCTGCAACGGTCGGTTGCTTTCCAGATGTCAAAAGATGTCACAGCACCAGTGCTAGGCTCGGAGGATCGAGCTGGGCTCGGGGATTGAGCAGGCATGTGATGTTCACGGATGCGCCTGCGAGGGTTTCTGCGGCTGGGGCCAGCGAGCGGTACGAGGTTGGCAATGGCAGACAATGTCACCAAGCTCCAAAGTTGATGGATCATCAAAGCACATGTCGCAGCATGCCAATGGGCGCTTGCTGTGGGCCCCTGGCCACATCTGGCCGCCCAGCTTCCGCCATGCCCGCAGGTGCACCTGCCGCCGGGCGCAGCGCGCGCGGCAGCGCAGGCCCAACCGCAACCGCAAGACGCGCACCGCCTGGACGTGGCGCATTGCGTATCGCATAATTCCGGTCCCAGATCTGCAGTTGGCGTCGCGACTGAGCGGCTGGGAAGCGGGGTTGTGCGCGAGCACCGCCAACCATGCGACGCAACCTCGGCAGCTGCCTCGCGGCGCTTGCAGTGCTGCTGATTGCAACCAAGCCCTGCACAGGTCCGCGGGGGTGCCGAGGGCGCCGCCCGGCAGCTCGTGGTGCCGCCGCCCGCGCGGCCGCCCGTGCCGCCGCCGCTGGCGGCCCCGGCCTCATCCCCTCTGCTCCCTGCCAGCATCTGCTCTACCCGGCAGCCTGTTTATGCAGCGGCAGTGTAGCAGTTAACGTGGCGCCGTAATCATGTTTCCTGCTGCTCACTGGCTGCAGCGGCGGTCGACGCCTCGCTCACCTCGCCGCTGGGCAGCGACGGCAGGCCGCCGATGTTTGTTCTCTTCACACACGACGATGCGGTCACAGAGCGGACACACCAGCTGATGCTGGCGGTGAGCTGGCTGCAGTGCTGCTGCCGATGCCATGACGGTTGCTGTGATGTGGCACGGCGGCTGGGTGCACGCGCTACCTGATGCCTCTCTGACATGCCGGTACAATGCGGGGCGGTTGGGAGCAGGAGACATGTAGGCTAACTGTGTGTAACTGCTGCAAGCCCCGCTGCAGGTCACCAACGGGCGCAAGTCGGCAACCAACTCGTGCCCCGCAGTGGGCACCATGTGAGTCTGCTGGGCCCAGCATCATGCAGGACAGCAGCCACGGCGGAATCGTCGCCTGCGTGGCTTAGCCAAAGACGCCTTGACCGTGCCTGTGCTCTCTGTGCCGGTGTTGCAGGTTTGTGACCACTGCCGCCGGACAGAATGGTGAGCTGGTTGTGCTTGAGGCAGCATAGTGAAGGAGCCTGGCTGCCAGCTTGTGCTGCTGATGGCGAGGTCCCTGCTGATCCGCACTCCGCCCATGCAATCCGCATGCGCTATGCAATCCTGACAATGCCGGGCTTGACGGAACGTGGCTGCGCTTGGCACCGTCTGCAGACTGCGAGCTGATGATGGACCTGTATCACAAGGGCTACGAAATCGCAGACCACACCCTCAGGTGGGGGAATAGCGCTGCTGTTGCTGCCGCTGCTGCTGCCGCCGCCGCCGCCGCTGCTGCTGCTGCTTCCATTACTACTGCTGGAACTCAGCATGCCTGCTGCGCTCGGCATGCTGGTCTTTTGTGGCTTACTAACCTTTGCAGCCTTGCTGCTGGTAAGCTGCCATCCCATGTGGCAGCGCTCCAACGCTCGCCCCGCGTCCCATCTCAACTGCCCACCCTGCCTGCCTGCGCTGCTGCTGAGTGCAGCCACAACAGCGTGCGCGGCAGGCGGTACAGCGAGGTGGCTGATGAGATTGTGGGCCTGCGTGACAAGCTGGCCAAGCAGTGCGGCATCAGCAAGGAGTGAGTGGCAGGGTTCTTGACTGTGGCAAGCAACAGGCATGCATGAGTTGTTGAGTGCAAGGGGGCCGCTGTGGAACAGCCAGGGATAGGCTGTGCACGTCCACTCCCAGCTGCATCCCATTAGCTGCAAGCCATCGTGTCCTCCTCACGCCTGGCTGCTGCCTAGCTCAACTTCGAGCTGCCGTTGGTTTGCGCAGCGACATTGTGGGCTTCCGCTCGCCCTACCTGTCCACGGATGAGAATGTGCGCAAGGTGCTGGCAGCCAACAAGTTCCTGTACGACAGGTGAACGCCCAACTGTTTGATATAAAATGTCACACATTTGGCGCGTGTGCCATTACCCGACTTCACAAACCGGCATGGCCAGGCTGCTGCTTCACCGTACGGCGCACGATGCACAGCGCACTGCCATGCCCCCTGGGTGGCTTGACGCGGCTTGACGCGGCCCTGTCCCTGCGCCTCTTCCAACCTCGCAGCACCCTGATTGAGGAGATCAGCGGCTCTTCTCTGTCCCGCGGCATGGAGCGCCGAGTGTGGCCCTTTGATCTGACTCATGGCGCCAAGACCAACTGCCGCTAGTGAGGGGGGATGGCAGCCTGGGGTGTGTGACTGTGGTGGTCAACCACTTGCATGTGGTGCTGGGAATCCAGATGGATGTTGAGCCTCCAGGGCTGCCTGCCGTTGCCCTTGAGGCGAGCACCCTTGCCAGCCTTGCCTCTCCCTCGCCCTCCTTTCGTGCCTGCAGCTTTGGCAGCTTCCAGGGCTGCTCCACCAAGGAGCACTGGCCGGGGCTGTGGAACGTGCCTGTGTGGCAGATCAAAGAGGAGGACAGCAAGGGCAAGACCAAGGGCGTGTGGTCCATGGACTATGCTGACGGGTGGGTGCAGTCTGCTCGTGGTGTAGTTTTGTGGAGCATTCGCTTCGGCTGGGCAGGTGTTGGCGGCAGGGTGTGCGAACTGGTTGCTGTGGCTGGCCGCAGCTGGCCAGGCGCCGGCAACAGCCAGTGCGCAGACCAAACATGGCGCGAAACACTTCGCCATGATTCAAGTGGCTGAAGCCCTCATGGCTCTTTCCTGCGACCCTTGCCTGTGGTCTGCAGCCGCTCCGCCGACGATGTGTTTGAGATCCTGAAGCAAAATTTTGACGAGGCGTACAACGGTAACCGGGCGCCCCTGCCCCTGTTCATCCACACGCCCTGGTGAGGCAGGGAGCCCACTCCCCCCTTGTGCACGCACAGACTGTGGTGCAGCTTGTCACAGATTGCCCAAGGGGCGGGATCAGCAGCTGTGGTTCAGCAGAGCTGCGCATGCGGTAGGCATCAGTTGTGTGTGTTCACTGACTGGCCATGCTCACCTCACTCTACGTAGGCTCGTGGACCGGGACCACCTGAAGGGCCTGATGCGGTTTGTGGGTGAGTGCTACACTGTGCTATTGTTGCAGTGCTGTCGCATCTTCCGGCCACAGCGGCAGCCCGAGACGCGTGCTTGTGCTGGCTGCAGCCCCACTGGAAGACAGGCTGCGGCTCGTACGTGTGCTCAAAGCGCCCTGAGCCATGCTTCTCAATGTTGCAACCTGTACTGCAGGCTACGCGCTGGAGCAGCCGGACACATACCTGGTGTCCATCCGTCAGCTGCTGGCCTGGATGCAGGTGCGCCTTGGCTTGCATCTGGGTTGAATGGGACCCCCACATCCCCAGGATCGTGCAACCTGCATTGATGCTGGTGCTGCTTGCACAGCCACCGTGAGCATGCAAGCCGACACAACAGGGCACAGGCGACTGTAGAGGAAGGGCACAGCAGCTGGGCGGCATGTAATGAAGCGCAGCCGAGTTCACTGCCACCCTCAAGCTGCTATATGCGCTGTCGCTCATGCGAACCTGCCCAATTCCACCTGCCGCAGAACCCGGTGCCCGCCGACCAGCTGACGGCTGAGCGCCTGGGCTGCGGCAACCCCGGCGGCGCGCCCGGCAGCATCACAGCGCCTGCCCATGCGCCCGCGCATGTGGCCCACGGCCCGGCAGCCGGCGCCAACCCCACGCTGCCCATGCCTACCACCCCCTGGGGGGAGCTCATGGCCAAGACAATTGAGGCTGAGCAGCAGCAGGAGGGCAGCAGCCAGGAGGCGGGCGCATAGGCTCAGCTGCACATCCAGCGTTGCGTGTCAGGTAGCAGACTAATAACTCAACCTCTGGCTTAGTGACGTACTCGCCTGACGTTTTATAATCGATCATAAACAAAATCATGCGATTCTCGCTCCTGTTTGTGCTGCTCCTTGCTTGTGCATGCATCTCTGCCCTGCTCCTAGCTTCCATGCACATGGCCGCCGCACAGTGCGCCTTCATGCCTTGACAGCCTCTTGCGCAGCATCGCCTCAGCCTGAACCCCATGTAACATTTCTGGCCCCCACAAAGCTTGTCAGCTTGTTGTGGTGCCACAGCTCGGCACAGCCACCTGGGGTTGGGGGGGAAGCACGACGGCATCTCCATCTCTGCGGTACGAGCGCCCTTGCAGATGGCGCATGTGAGGCGGACCTGGTCCACGTGCTGGCCAGCAATCGACTGTTTGAAACCTTCTTGGGTGCCTGACGCTTCCAGCTATTGATAGCAAGGCGCGGCTGGTCGCGCCGGCTCTGCTGCCGTCGCGCTGGGCCCGAGCCGCCGCGCAACCGCTGCCGCTGCGTCAGCCCAGGGCGATCGCCGCGCCCGTTGTTCGAGAATTGGTGCAGCCCCTCTCGAATCACCCTCGCTGGCGGCTGTGTGGCTGGCGGCCGTGAGCAAAGTCGACGCGCCCGAACGGTGGCCGGCCGCAATGTCTGCACCCCGGAGGCTGGGCGCATGCCTGGCAGCTCTGGCAGTGCTCCTGATTGCTGGTCAGCCATGCACAGGTGCGCAGGCAAGGGGGACGGGGGAACGCGGGAAGTGCACCAGCGCTCTCAGCCGGCGCAGGCCGCCTCCGCCCATCAATTCACGATCGCGCGCAATCAACAAGGCGCATGCGCGGCCCGGGCCCCGCCGCGGCGGGTATCACCCTATTCCCGCCGCCGCCGTTCCTTGCCCCCCAGCTGGCGGCTGCCGCGGCAGCCCCCTGCCCGCCCTACTCGCTCCCCACAGGTGCAACCAGCGGCATCCTGACACACTTGTATGACCGGTTGCTCCAACACCTCTGCCCTGCCTCCGTGCCGCAGCGGCGCTCGACGCCTCGCTCACCTCGCCGCTGGGCGGTGGGGCCAAGCCGCCGCAGTTCGTTCTCTTCACACATGACGATGCCGTCACTGAGGACACCCACGCACTAATGCTGTCGGTGAGCCGGATGAAAGCCGCCTTGGGATCTGACTCGTGTGGTGCACGTCGCAGCCACCGTGCCATTTCTGGGCCCCACACCCTGCCGTGCAAGCGGCGTCCGTCGCCTGGGCGACATTTCAAACCGTTTGATGCTGCCCGGCTGCCTGCGTATGTGGGCATGGATTCCAGCAAGCACTGCTGCCCGCGCTGCCGTGCCCGCAGGTGACAGATGGCCAGAAGTCGGCCACCAACTCGTGCCCCGCCGTTGGGACCATGTTTGTGACCACAGCCAATGCAGCAAACGGTGCGCTGCGCAGTGCCTGTGGACAGCCAGGCTGGAAGCGTGGAGGGCATGCAGAAGCTGGCCGCCGCTTGGGGAAGCAGGGGCAGAGTGCTGCTGATGCGTGCTTGGGTTGCCAGCAGCAGCAGGCCGCCAGCTGGCATGGTGCACGTGCGCCAGTCTGGTATGTGCCGCTGACCGCCCGGCCAACCGTGTCGGGCGCGTTCTACCTGTGCGTTGCGTGAGGCTCGGATGGACCGATCACCGCAATAATTACTTCGGATGAACCGATCGCCCCCAAAAATTGCAGACTGCGAGCTGATGATGGACCTCTACCAGAAGGGCTATGAGGTGGGTGGGGCCAGGCCGGCCACGCCACTGCACTGCCACCTGGGGTCATCCCCAGGGGCGGCCAATCGGCCACGCACACGGCGCCACGTGTTGACGGCCTGCTTGCGCTCAACCGAGCGCGGATCGCTGGCCACAGGCTGGCCCGCCTCACCTTGCCTTAGCGCGACAGTACGTGCACGCAGCTCTGCTACCACAGCCCTTCTCGGCTCATGTCGTTCCAATCTCATGTGCCTTCTCCATGTGCAGATTGCGGACCACACGCTGGCCCACCTCAGCGTGCGCGGCAAGACGTACAAGCAGGTGTCTGACGAAATTGTGGGCCTGCGAGACAAGCTTGTCAAGGACTGCGGTATCAGCAAGGAGTGAGTGGCTGGACGGCTTGTGGCGGGGGTGTCTCAGGCTTGTGATGGGGTTGGTATCTCATTAGCTAGCTAGGGTAAGGAAAGTGGCAATGCGGGTGGGCCTGCGCGACAGGCTGGTGCGGCATCAGCAGGGAGTGAGTGGCCAGTGGCCCTGTTTTTGACGGGAGGGCGCGTTACTGGCTCCCTTCAGTACGCACTTGCGCCAGTGCAGCTGGGTTTGTATTGTGGGATGCCCTGCCCTGCCCTGCTCCGGAACCTTGCCCCGCTGGACCCCGCTGGAAACCCCCTGCCCCGCACCGTTTTGCTCCGAAACCTTGCCCCACTGGACCCCGCTGGAACGCCGCTGCCCTGCACCTTTGGCTTGGTGCAGAGACATTGTGGGCTTCCGCGCCCCCTTTTTGGAGACTGACGAGAACGTGCGCAAGGTGCTGTCCGACAATGGCTTCCTGTACGAGAGGTGCGCTGGTGCCAGCATGGCTTGGCCTGCCAAATCGACAGTTTGAGGCAGTGAAAGGGGACCCGAAACCCAGCCCGAGGCGTGTGCTTGGGGGCTGCGCGACGAACCCAGCCCACCACCACCACGCACGGCGGTCTGACCTGGCGCTCGTCAACCCAGCCAACCATCCTGAAATCGCACTGCCCTCGCTGCGCGCGCCCCCCCTTGTGTGCAGCTCCCTGATTGAGGAGACCACGGGCGCCTCCGTGTCCACCAGCACGTCTGACCGCGTGTGGCCCTTTGACCTCGCAAACGGCTCCCCCATCAACTGCGACTAGTGAGCTGGGGGTGGGCAGGACACAGCACCGCCTGCTCGTCGGCGGCTGCTGCGTGCGGCCCCCCTGCTGTGCCAAGGCGCCCTTGCGCAGTTGGGGAGCCCACTCTGCATGCCATCCCACCGCTTGTCACTCGCCATGGGCGCACTGCAAGGTGCCAAACCGCCTCCCTTTCCACCCGCTTCTCGCCTGCAGCTTCAGCGGCTTCCAGTCCTGCTCCACCAAGGAGTCTGAGCCCGGCCTGTTCAACGTGCCGGTGAGCAGCACCTTGGGTGGCGCCAGAGCAGCGGCTGCAGCAAACATGATGGGGCGGCGCCAGCGCAGCTGTTGCAGCAGGCATCCTGGGCTGCAACAGAGCAGCGAGATGGGCGGATGGGCACCCCCACGCCTGGTTCAGGCCTGTGCCTGCACGTGAACCAAGCGACTGTGTGCCTTGCACCCTGCCGCAGGTGTGGCACATCCGCCAGGAGGACGGCAAGGGCAAGAGCAAGGGCGTGTGGTCCATGGACTATGCCGACGGGTGCGTGCATTCTATTCTGCTCGTTGTGTGGAGCGTTGACTTCGGCTGGGCGGGAGTCGGCTGCAGGGTGTGCGAGTTGGTGGCTGTGGTTGGCCGCAGATGGCCAGGTCCTGCGGCAGAAGGCAGTGCGAGGCCAGGTATCAAACATTTCGCTGTCCATCCAGGTGGCTGAAGCCCTCCCGCCTCTTTCCTGCAACCCTTTCCTGCAACCCTATCCTGCAGCCGCTCCGCCGACGATGTGTTTGAGATCCTGAAGCAAAATTTTGACGAGGCGTACAACGGCAACCGGGCGCCCCTGCCCCTGTTCATCCACACGCCCTGGTGAGGGCACAGAGTGCGGTGTGGCTATGGTGGGCGACAGCACCGGGGAGGGGCAGCTTGCCATGTGCGTGATCTTGCCTGCCCTGCCGACGCACGTGCTGCTATGAACTGCAACCATTGCGGGGCCTGCAGGCTTCAAGACAATGACCACACCAAGGGCCTGCAAAAGTTTGTGGGTGAGGCCTCCCCGCACTGTGTGCGCCAATCAACCCTTAGCTAGGGGCGGGTGCCTGTTGGCCATCGAGGGCTGGTTTCGCGTGCCGGCGCAGCGATCAATTTGTGCTTGCATGAGGCGCTGCACTGTGCGTCTACTGCAGGGCAACCCCAGTTGAGCTGTTTCAGTGTGTTGCGCTGGCTAGCTGACACACCCGCCCTCCTCCCGCCTGCTCTGTTTAAACCCCACAGCCTACGCGCTGGAGCAGCCGGACACGTACCTGGTGTCCATGCGCCAGCTGCTGGCCTGGATGCAGGTGCGCCTTGCCTTGCGCTGCTACTTTTTGTATGGGTGTATGGGTGTGTGGCACGTTGTTGCGGCATGCTGGTCTGAGAGCATATACTGTTGCGCCACTCTGTGCTCACTTGCATCCAGGCAATGGCCGTGTGTGCTTAGGCCCCTCTGCCCTGCTGTCCGCCCTCCACCTGCCATAGGACCCGGTGCCCGCCGACCAGCTGACGGCTGAGCGCCTGGGCTGCGGCAACCCCGGCGGCGCGCCCGGCAGCGCCGAGGGCAGCTCCTCCACTGCTGCCGCCGCCACCCCAGCTCCGGCTCCCGCGCCGTCCAAACAAACCGGTGACAAGAAGACCCTCAGGAGGCTCTCGGCCTGATCTAGGAAGCGTGCTGCGGCGGCGGTTGCCCGTCGCCCCCTGCTGTTCCGCTAGGTCGCTTCCGCTAGGTCCCTGCAGCGCAGTCGGCAGTACAAGCCTTCCCCCCCCCCCCCCGCAGCCCTGGCGCTTTGTGGGCTTAGCCCATCAGTAGTCTCC
>RRZL01000082.1:2970728-3066311 GCA_006782975.1 Chlorella sp. Dachan | reverse complement strand
GCTGCGGGCGCGCTGCGGCCGCCGGGCGGGCTGGCGCCGCCTGGGCGGCTGCTGGGCGCAGCTCCCATCAGCAGCATGTTGCCGTACTGCAGGTCGTTGTGGCAGAAGGCCACCCAGGGCGGGTACAGGGCTGCCAGCCGCGCCTGGATCGCGTCCAGCTGCGGCAGGGAGGCGAGCGGGGGAGTGCAGCACAGCGCAAGCGCAGTCGGCAGCTGCGGAGCAGGCCAGAGGGAGGCATTCCAGGAGCAGCCGCCAGGGAGGCAGGGCAAGCGGGCGGCCGCAGCAGAGCTGCCCCCTGCACGCCAGCGGCACCGAGGCAGTGCTCCTCGGCGGCACTTTGACCCACAGCGTGCTCAGCGCACCTCTTGGGGCAGAGCCGACAGCCCTGCCGCCTGCAGGTCGGCGCCGCACTGCACTGCCGCAGCATGCCACTTGCGGATGCGCTCGTAGATGGCTGGCCGCAGCTGCTGCTCCGCCAGCTGCTGCTGCCCTAGCTGCCCTTTGGCGGCGCCCGCCTGCTGCTGCTGCTTCTGCTGCTCCGCTGAGGGGGTGCTGGTCAGCCCCGCCAGCATGCGCACATGGAAGCAAGCCATTGCGGTAGCGATGGCGGCCGAGACACCAGGCTCCCGCATCGTTTCGCAGCTGAGGTTGTCGCCCGGAAGAAATTCCTCCACCCGCCCGTTCTCGTATTCCACCTGTGCGAGGGCAGGGGCAAGAAACGAGCTCACAGAGGTGCTGGGAAACGGGTTGCGACCGCTGGCAGAACACGGCCCACAGCGGCTGGGCGGGCAATGGACGACACGTAAAAGGCAGCACGCCGCCAGCCACCCAGCACCGGCTACTGCGCAGTGCTCCACGCACCAGGCACTTGGGCCCCAGGCCCAGGTCGGAGGCGAGCAGGAAGATGTTGCGCTCGTCGCGCTGGCTGAACAGCTTGCCGCCGGAGCCAAACACGCGGACTATGACGGTGGCGTGCTGCCGCGCCGCGGGGCTGAAGCAGCGAAAGACCAGGTTGGTCATTGCGCCGCTGATCTGCTCCACAACGGCTTCTCCAGACGCGCCGTCCTGGTGCAAGGAAGGGGTGTGCAGTGAGCGGCAGGCGGGGGCGGCAGGCGGCGGCAGCCAGGCGGTGCCGTGGGCCCACCTGCCAGCCGGGAGTTGCATCCAGCACCGCCGTCAGCGCGGCCTTGGGGTCTGCCAGCACTTGAGTGACGTCCACGCGCAGGCGGGCACCCCGCCCTGCCGGAGACCAAGCCGGGGCGGCCATGCTGCTTGCAGAATGAATGATGGAGCGATGCAGAATTGCGATGTCGCCGCACAGCCGCCGATGGCCACGACCAGCCGCCAAAGTTGCAATGCGCACGAGCATTGGGTTGCCGCAGAGCGGCCTTCGATCGGCCCTGCCACCCCACAGATCTCAGCAGCGGCTTGTCACCCTCCCGCGATCTCACAGCGGCTGTATGTACATCAGTTGAGAGCAGCGCGGCTATGAGGGGTGTGGCAGCAGGGGCCCTGGTGGCCCTGGCCCTGCTGGCAGGCCTGGTGCCTGCCCTGGGAGATGAGCACAACCACCGGGTGAGGCCTGGGCGCTCGAACAGGTCGAACGCGCGATCTCTGCGGCCGCAAAGCAGCCGCACTGCTGCTCCCGGGGGTCAGGCGGCTGCCATCGGCCCCCAGGGCAGCGGCGATCGCCCGCCCCTGCGCCCTGCTGCAACGCCGCTGCCCTGCCGCCCCCGCCCACCCGCCGCCAGCTCTTGGTTGCAAGTCGGCTGGCTGCCGCCGTGTATTGCTTGCTCCAAGCTGCAGCACAGCTGTGGAATGGAGTTGCGTAGCAGGCAGTACGAGCCGGCGGGTCCTGCCGCTGTTGCTGGCCCCACCAGCCAAGCTGCATTGTTCCCCAACCCCGCTCGTGCGCACCCCGCCTCGCGCGACCATGTGCAGTATCAAGTGGGTGACGCCGTGACGCTGTGGGTCAACAAAGTGGGGCCGTACAACAACCCGCAGGAGACCTGTGAGTGCATTGCTTGCGCCTGCAGGGCTGCTGCAGGTAGCGCCAGCGTGCTACGAGGGGTGCTTGCGACATGTGCATGGCCTGCTTAGACGCCTTGAGCACGGCCGCCGGTCGCACACTGCAAGCCCACCCACCGCCATGCGTGCGTGCTGTGGGGCTGAGGCTCCCTGCTCCTGTGCCGCGCGCGTCCAGCATTGCCTGCCCCCGTCCGCCGTATCCTGGCGTGCCGCCCTGCCTTGCGTGCTGTCTGCACCGGACGTCCAGCCAGAACGCACCTCCAATTTTATTTGACCTCCGATTTTATCTGACCCGCCATCCCCGCCCCACAGACAACTACTATCTGCTGCCCTTCTGCCGGCCCAAACCCGCGGAGCGGCCACGGCATAAGTGGGGCGGCCTGGGCGAGGTGCTGCAGGTGCGGCAGCAGTGCGGCGCAGCGCGGGGCAGCAGCGGGAGGCGCAGCGGGTTGGCCGGGGTGGCTTGCATGTCTGCATCGTGCAGTGCAGTGCCACTGGCATCGAAGGATGTGGCTGGCTGCTGCGCTGGTGCCGCTTGGCTTGTCGCTCCGCACGGCATGGTTGATGACATACAGTGGGAGCGTTGCGGGCCGTACTTGGGGACTGTGCATGAAATGCATATACTGCACGTGTGGCAGAGCAGCAAGCGGACCGAGGCAGCTGACCCCCCTGCCAGCCGGAGCTCCCATGTGTCCTTGCAACACACATTTGCCTGCCCTGTGGACTGCGAACTGATGGCAGCATTGGCCCGGTTGCACACAGCCCCACCGCTCACCACTCACGAGTGCAGGGCAACGAGCTGATTGACAGCCAGCTGGAGCTCAAGTTCCGCACCGACGTGCCCAAGCGAGACATCTGCCGCATGACGCTGGATGACGAGGATGTGCGTGTGTGCTGTGCCTGCTGCGCCATGCCTGCTTTTTCTTTTCGGCTGCTGCAAGCAAGCGCACCGTCTGCCGCATGGTGCTGGGTGGCGAGGACGTGTGCTGCGCTTGCTGTGCCTGCTGCGCCATGCCTGCGGTCTGTTGTGCCCAATTTGTGGCGGCTGCGTCGCTGTTGCCGGGTGCCACGGGCCTGCGTCTGCCTTCCTCCGCACCTGAAGCACCTCCCTGGTGCCGCTGTGTTGGCGCCTTGCTCCGTACCTGAAGCTCCGTACCTGAAGCACCTTCCACCTTCCTTATGCCGCTGTGTTGGCGCAAGTGGAGGACTCAAGCGAGGCATGATTTTAAGATAAAGAAGAAAACCTCGAGTGATTCCTTTGATTTTGTCGCTGTGTTGGCGCAGGTGGAGGACTTTAGCGAGGCGGTGAAGCGGCACTACTGGTGCGCTAGGGGCTGGGGGCTGCCCTGCTGTGGTCTAGCAGGCTCCCCTACCGTGCCGCTGCCGCTGCTGCTGGTGGCCATGCGCCGCCTCTGCTGCTGCTGCTCTGCTGCTGCTGCTGCTGCTGTCGCTGCCGCCGCCGCCACTGCCGCCGCTGCCGCCGCTGCATCCATGTCGAGCGTACCACCATGTCGAGCGTACCTGCATTCCCTGCACTGCCGCCTGCAGGTACGAGTTCTTTGCGGACGAGCTGCCCATCTGGGGCTTTGTGGGGCCCCCGCCGGAGCAGACCAAGGGCGACGATACGGTCTACATCTACACCCACAAGACCTTTGACATTGCGTACAACGGCGACCGGGTGAGGGGTGGGGCTGGTTAAGGGGGACGACACGGTGTATATCTACATCTTCACCCACAAAACCTTTGACATTGCGTACAACGGCGATCGGGTAAGGGGTGGAACTGGGGCCCCGCTTGGGGATGCGTCCGCTGCTTCTGCTGCTTTTCAGAGGGTGCAGAGGGCGCCGCGCACTGCCCAGCCGCACCGCTTGACTGGCTCTGCCTGCAAGCCTGGCGGGCCACTCAGTCTGCCTGGCGCCTGCCCTGCCAACCGCAACCGCCGCAGATCATCCACATCAACTTGACCAGCGAGAACCCGCAGCCCATCAAGGGCGGCGCGCAGCTGACGTTCACATATGAGGTGTGCCCATGTGGGCGGGCATGTGGGGTGGGGTCCACGTGCACAGCCAATGTGCAGCTTCTGTGCTCACCATGCTTTGGCTGCTGCTGCTGCTGCTGCTGCTGCTGCTGCTGCCTGCCGGGCAAACATGGCCGCCTGCTATGGTTTTCGACTTGCAGACCCACTGTAAGGCCGGCTCAGTCTCTCCTGCTGCCGTGCCCACGGGCGCTGCCGCTCAGCCGTGTGCTGCCTCGGCCCCTGCTGCCTGTGCCCCACAGGTGCACTGGAAGGCCAGCTCCATCCCCTTTGTGCGCCGCTTTGAGCGCTACCTCGACTTCAACTTCTTCGAGCACCAGGCGAGTTTCAGTGGGACAGCGTGCATGGGACAGCATGCATTGCAGCTGCGCTGTCACCCAGCTGCAACCGCAGGCTGCTGCGCTACCTGCTTGCAAGCCAACCTGACGCAAAACATTTCACGATGCATGCGGCCTGGCACTGGAGCTGGAGCATGGCCTGCTGACGGCTGCCCTCCGCTCACACCTCACCTGCGACGCCCATCCCGCCCCATTGCGCCCCCACGCCCGCCCCTGCCAGATCCACTGGTTCTCCATCTTCAACTCCTTCATGATGGTCATCTTCCTGACCGGCCTGGTCACCATGATCATGCTGCGCACGCTGCGCAAGGACTATGCGCGCTACACCCAGGTGAAATGCTGTGCAGTGCTGTGCTGTGCTGTGGTCACACTGTGCAGGGCCCGCGCGCGCGCTACACCCAGGTGCGGCGCTACCATCTGGTGTGCATACACGGACCTGCTGTGCTGTGCCGTGCTGTGCTGTGCCTTGGTCTCGCTGCGCAAGGACCGCGCCGTGCTGTGCTGTGCCGTGGTCCCGCTGCGCAAGGACCGCGTGCCCTACACGCCGGTGCAGCTGTGCTATTGCGGGCTGCATGGACGTGCAGCAGCTCTCCGCCCACAGTGGCCCGCCGGTTCTTTCGTGCAGCGGGGCGACGGCAACCAGGGCTGGCTCTGCAAGGACCTTCCTGCATCAGTACAGCTGGTGCATGTGTATGCTGCAACAGAGGCAACCGCAAACTACGGATGTTTGTTCACCACTCTATATGGTTGTTTGCTCACTGCAGAAGGACCACGACGACCTGGAGAGCCTGGAGCGCGACATGAACGAGGAGAGCGGGTGGAAGCTGGTGAGTGCCAGGGAGCGGGCAGCTACCTGGGGGGCAGTGTTTCCATGTTGCTGTGCTGCGCGTGGCTAGTCCTGCCCAGCAACCAGGAGGTGTGGGCGTGACCCAGGAGAGCGGGTGGAAGCTGGTGAGTCATGGAGGCAGCCGCTGCGTGCCGTCCATTCATGCCGCCGGAAAGCTGGGAGGGCGCTGCCTCTGCAGCCCCTCAGCAGCCTGCACGCTTTGTGGGCCTTGCCTGTGCGCTGCCTGCCTGCTGTGGCTTGTGGCCACGGCTGTGTGTCCACTCAGCCTGCGCTGTATCGAAACCCTGCCCCAGGTGCACGGCGACGTGTTCCGCCCGCCCCGCTACCTCGAGGTCCTGGCCGCGCTCGTGGGCACGGGCGTGCAGCTCGCGCTGCTGGTGCTGTCCGTCATCCTCATCACCATCGCGGGTCAGTGGGCACATGGATGACTGCAGGTTACTCCAGCATTCAGATGCACCCAAGCCGGGCCTCGTGTCGCGTGTCGCTTGAAGCGGATCCGTTGCTGGTCTCACAGCCGCAGACGTGGCAGTGCACACTGCACACCCCCTGCTGCCAACTGCTGCCCTTCCGTACCGCCCTCCCACCTTCCTCCTGCTCCCTGCCGCTGCCTCGGCACTGCAGGTGCTCTGTTTGCGGAGCGCGGTACCATTGTGACCGTTTTCATCATCTGCTACGCGCTGACCTCCTTTGTGGGCGGGTGCGTGTCGTGTGATTGGCTGAGTGACTCTCGGCGGCCATGGCTCGCCGGCATTGTGCTCTGCCAGCACCTGCCTGGCACCCAAGCAGCATGCATCGCGCGGCATGGGGCAGCGGTCTGCCCACAGTTTGCAACGTCGCGGCCAG
Organism: Chlorella sp. Dachan; assembly: GCA_006782975.1. Taxonomy (NCBI): domain Eukaryota; kingdom Viridiplantae; phylum Chlorophyta; class Trebouxiophyceae; order Chlorellales; family Chlorellaceae; genus Chlorella; species Chlorella sp. Dachan. Next base: position 3,060,220 of record RRZL01000082.1, on the reverse strand, counting down.
CCCCTTCCGCTTACCCCACGCCGCTTGAGCTAGCTGAGCTGCAGCCTCAATCAGTCCCTGCTCCTGTGCGATGTACCCCTCTTCCCCCCAGCTTCGTGGGCGCCACTGCCCCGACCTCAATCAGTCCCAACTCCCCTGCCCCGCACCCCCCTGCCCCCGCAGCTACGTGGGCGGCAGCTACTACGCGCGCAACGAGGGCAAGGCGTGGATCCAGACCATGCTGCTCACCGCCGGCATCTTCCCCGTCTCCTGCTTCGCCATCGCCTTTGTGCTCAACACCATTGCCATCTTCTACCAGGCGCGTGCTTGCGCTCCCGTTGCAAGTGCTGGTGTGCTTCAGCCGCTGGCAGCGGCCATCACCATCCTGTACCAGGTGCCTGCTTGCGCTCCCGTTGCAAGTGCTGGTGTGCTTCAGCCGCTGGCAGTGGCGCCCGTTGGCTGGTACACCCCCCACACCCTCCTGGCGCCGATGCCAAGTGTCCGCACAGCCTGAGCGCCACCACATGCCCTCTCCCAAGTGTCCGCACAGCCTGAGCGCCACCACCTGCCCTCCCCACGTGCCTGCAGTCGCTGGCGGCGGTGCCCTTTGGCTCCATCGTCATCGTGCTGCTCATCTGGATGTTCATCTCCTTCCCCCTCTGCCTCTTTGGCACCGTGGTGGGCCGCAACTGGGCCGGCGCGCCAGACCACCCCTGCCGGTGCGTGGCCGGGAGGGCAGGGTAGTTGCCTCCCGGGGGGTTGCGAGGCAGGGCGCACGGCAGTGCTCCTTGGCACTCAACTTTGCTTCCCCACGGCCCTGCTTGTGTCAAACCCCATCGCGTCGCTCTCCCTCCCCGCACCGACAATCGCATCCCGTGTCCAGTTCCCGACAGGGTGGGACCCTCACACCAGCTGCGCCTTGACATTCTGGTGCCCGCTGCCTCCTCCGTCCCCCCCTCCCTGCAGCGTCAAGCGCATCCCCAGCCCCATCCCCGACAAGGCCTGGTACCTCACGCCGCCCGCCATCGCGGTGGTGGGCGGCCTGCTGCCCTTTGGCTCCATCTTCATCGAAATGTACTTCATCTTCACCAGCTTCTGGAACTACAAGGCGAGGAGTAGATTGTCAAAGAATGACATGTTTGGGAGGGAGCTGATGGCTGCGTGCAGGGCCACCAACCCGGTTGGCTGCTGTGTGTGTGCCGGTGCGCGTTTGCTCGGCATGCTGTTGTGCCGTGCATCGTTCACAGTCACCCGTCCACAATCCAACACACCCAGCAACACACCCAAACTGTCCTGCCCTCCCCCTGCAGGTGTACTACGTGTACGGCTTCTTCCTGCTGGTCTTCCTCATCCTGCTCATCGTCACGGTGCGCCCGCCCGCTGCGCCCACGTGTGCACACGCTGTGCCTGCTGCGCTGATGGCCATGCCGGCTGCTGCACTTGCACTGCCTGCCTCCTGCGCCATCTTGCGTTGTGGGCAACTCCAGCCATGGCTGCATGCCACCCCGCCTGCCCACCCCCCTCGCCCACCCGCACCCCGCTCTCACCCCACCGCTCTGCGCCCGGCACACCACTGTGCACCGCTCTACGCAGGTGTGCGTGACGATTGTGGGCACCTACTTCCTGCTGAACGCGGAGAACTACCACTGGCACTGGACGGCCTTCAGCGCGGGCGCCTCCACCTGTGAGCTGCGGGTGCCCTGCTGGCCCGCGTGCTTGCGCCGCTGCGCCTGCTGGCTTGGGCGCTGCGTCTCACTGGAGGAACACCCCCTTGCTGTTTGTTGCCCTGCCCACCTGCAAGCCCCATCTACGTGGTGCTGCACCCGGCGCATTGCTGTGTGGCTTGCAAGCTGGATCGTGGGTGGTTGCCCGCTTCACCCCACCCGTTGGTTGCTCACATCACCCTACCCTCGCTGCTTCCTCCTCGACGTGATGCAGCCATCTACGTGATGCTGTACTCGGTGCACTACTTTGTGGTGAAGACCAAGATGACGGGCTTCTTCCAAACGGCCTTCTACTTTGGCTACACCGCCATGTTCTGCCTAGGTGCGTCGGCCCGCTGGGCCTGCTGTGGTGGGCAGGGCGGTGCGGGTGCCGGCACGTGCCGGGTGCTCGTGCCGCACTCGGGGTCGCCGCTCGGCAACGCGCCACATGCGCACCGGCCATGCGTCCGCCTCCGGGCCACACCTGCGGGGTGCTGCCCGCCCGAAGCGCGCTCAGCCCTTTGTGGTGACTGGGCCCGCTGCCGAGTCCACTCCACACTCACCCGCCTGCCGCCCGCCCCGCCGCTGCGCAGGCCTCAGCATCATGTGCGGCGCGCTGGGCTACCTCGGTGCCCTGGCCTTTGTGCGACGCATCTTCCGCAATGTTAAGGTCGGTACATGGATGCAGAGTTGGAGTTTGCCTGCACCCAGTGGATGCGCGAGCGCCTCGGCTAGTGCGAGGCTGCACCCCCGCTGCGCGCTGCCTGCTCGCATCCCAAACCCCGCCCCGCCTCCCCGCCCTCCCCTGCGTCCAGGTCGACTGATGGCGCCTTACGTTTTGCTCATGCTCGGGTCGACGGTTGCGCCGCCCCGGCTGTGACGCTTTGGCGGGGGGCATGTGCCTCCTGCCGCCCAGCCGGCGCGCTGTCGGCCCCCTCTGCACTCGCTCAGCTGCTCCTCGTTTGATTCCTGCTCCAGCACTGATTTGCTTCTCATATTTTTGTGCAACACCAACCCTGCAAGGGCCAGGGGTGAAGGAGTGAGGGGGGCGGGACCCCGTCGCATGGCCTCGGGGCGGCAGGCACAGCGGCGCGGCGGGCGGCGGCGGGCTGAGAAAGGTGGGGCCGCATCAGTCACGGGATCGCGTTCACGTGCACCACCCCAGCACTTTTGCACACACACAAAGCTATGCAGGTCGCCTGTTGCTTCTCAGTTGCTGCACCCGCTGCGCGGGCAGCGGCGACCGGCCCCCGGGCAGCGGCTCAGCAACCCCGGTAGGTTTTCACACGCACTGCGCTGCGGCCAGCTGGCCAGCCGGCGCTGCCCTCACGCTAACCCTCCTGGCCCCGCCTCCTGTGCAGGGCCGTGCCCCGAAGCACACTCAAGCAGCTCCGCAGCCGCCGCACCGCCGCCCTGAGGCGAGCAGGGGTCCTGGGGAGGCAGCCTGAGCAGTCCCAACCCTTGGGGCCGCTCCCGTGCCGCCCCTGCGTTTCGGAGCGCCCCGCAGCCGGGTCCGTGATCTCAGGATCGCAATGTGCGCTGCGGCAGCGGCAGCGGGGGGCTAGGGGCCACCCGCCGCCGCCGCCGCCTTACCAACCCTTGCCGCCGCCCACCGCTGCAGGGTGGCTGCGGCCGCCGGCAATGGCGCCTCGAACGTGCCGGAGCCGGTGGTCAAGATTGACAACGAGGCCGACCCGTTTGCCACGGTGGTGACCATCTCGTTTGGCGACCGCCTCGGCGAGCTGCTCGACACGGTGGGTGCTCGGTTGCGGCAATCCACGGATGGATCGTCCTGCTGAAGATGGCTGCTGTGCGCTGTGCAAGCCTACGCTTGGCGGCTGCAGTCAGGCCAGCTGCTGTGAGCGGTGCAGCCCAGCCGGTTGTGGCTTGCAGCGGGCTGTGGCGGTTGCCGGCGGGAGGCGCGGCGGTTGGGCGCAGCAGGTTGGCCGCGCCAGCTGCGGGCGCCACACCTGCACAACTGCCTGCAGCATTGACGCACCCCATGTGCGGCCCGCTCGACAGGTGGCGTCGCTGCGCGCGCTGGGCCTCAACATCCGGCGCGCCAAGCTGGAGCAGGGCCAGGAGCACAAGTTTTACGTGACCGATGAGCGCACCAGCGAGAAGGCAGGTGGCGGGGGGCTTCTGGCCCCGGCTCGTGCAGCTGTCTGGCTGGGATGCGGGCTCTGTCCACGGCTCAGACAGCCACCTGGCTGGGCTGCGGCAGGCGGCTGTGCAGGCGGTTGTGCGACAGCTGCTGTGCAGGCGGCTGTGCAGCTGCTGCACTGCTGTCGGGGTGTGGCGACATGTGCTGTTGGAGGGCCCATCCAACAGGCGCTGCTCCCTGCCGTCGCTCATTATGCTGCTCGCTGCTGTCGCTAATAAATGCCGCTCGCTGCTGTCGCTCATTGTTGCTGCTTTTTGCTGTTGCTCCCCGCAGGTGGTCAAGTCGACCAAGATTGAGGAGATTCGGCTGACCATCCTGCAGGTGGGGGGCCGAGTGAGGGCGTGTGCTGGGTGCTGGGTGCCGGTTGCACTGGCTGTGCGGCTGGGTGCAGTGCCTGCGCAGCGAGCCACATGTTTCCTGCCCAGGTGTGCGGTGAGCACTGCCCTGCTGTTGCCTGCAACGCCTGCAATTGCCGTCCTGCTGCTACCAACACTCATCCCTCTGCTACTTTCTTCTGCTCCCCTGCTTCAGAACATGATGGAGTACCACCCCGAGAGCCAGGAGCAGCTGGCTTGGGGCTCCAGCGCGGCCCGCTCCTGTGCGTGAACTCCTTCGGTTGCTGCGCCTCGTTTGCGCGCTGCCTGGACACGTTGTCGGGGATGGGGGACGGGAGCTGTGCCGCGGCGTTTTTGCACGCTGCCTGCTGCTCAGATGGGCGCTAGCTGCAGCTGTTGGAAGCGTGCTGTTGCTCTGGGCACAGGCCCAAGTTGTGCCTGCCGCCGCGTGCCGCCGGCTCGGTGCTGCAAGTGTTCCCATCGTCACGCCTGCTCATGTGCCGCCCACTGGCCTGGCCACTGCCTGCAGCGGTGGCTGTGCGCGACATGGACCCCACCGCCCCGCTGGGCGTGCGGCGCGGCATCCAGACGCAGATCGAGGTACGGGCCGGCGGCTGTGCATGTGGGGCCGGCGGCTGTGCATGTGGCAGGGTGCTCGTTGCTCGTTGTTGCGCTGCATTACGGCGTAGCGCAGCAGCCCTGGCAAGCCGCCCCAGTCGGAGCAGGCCAGCTGTGCCGCGGTGCTATGGCGCCGCCTCCTGCACTCTGAAGCGGGCTCTGCTCTGCCTGTGCGGCCTCAGGTGCGGGAACACGAGACGGGCTCCCACTCTGTGCTGCTGGTGAACACCGTGGACCGGCCAGGCCTGCTGACAGGTGCGCAGGCAGGGCGGTGTGCAGGGCAGCTGGGTGCAGGGCAGCTGTGTGGTGCCTCGGGGTGCTCGCTGCATTGGAACGAATGCCCACTGTCGGCTGCCCGACCGCCATTGGCATGACCCTGCTTGTGCTTGATTGCCCCCGCTCGTGCAGACATTGTGCGTGTGCTCAAGGACATCAACCTGAACGTGGTCAGCGCGGAGGTGGACACCATTGGCCGCAACGCCTTTGACCGCTTCAACATCACGTGCGCCGGCTGCGCTGTGGTTGTGGATGCCTGTGAAGTTGGGAGATGCGCTCGTGTAGCTGCCCGGTGGCTGTGCATGCTTGGCGCGTTCTGTGGCGTGGCTGGGCCCTCCTTGAGCGCAAGCCTGCTCGGGAGCCCCAATCCTGCAGCTGGCTGCTGTTTGCAACCTGTCCATCGCTGTCCTGACTCCCTGTGCGCAGCTACCACAGCGAGCCGCCATGGCGCAGCTGGCTGCTCCTTGCATGCAGCTGGTTGCTCCTTGCATGCCTCACATCTGACGCCTCTGCCGCTGTCCTGCTGCCCCCTGTGCGCAGCTACCACGGCGAGCCGCTGGAGGAGCCCATGGCGCAGCTGGCGGTGAACGCGCTGCAGTACTACCTGTCCCAGGGCGAGGTGGAGAAGGAGTGGAGCGAGTCGTATTGAGGCCCACCCTGCCTGTCTGCAGCCCCGCCCGCCTGACATTCGAGGCTCCTTTGAGGGGGCGGGCCCGCTGCGTGGGCTGAGGAGCCGGGGCAAGCTGCCCTGCAGTACCGGCCCCAGTTGTCACGCCCGCGACCTCACCCACCCCACCTCTATAGCCTGAGCGAGACAGCTGCGCGTTCCTCCCCCAAACCTTCAGTGCCCGCTTGCGCTCCCCTGACCTGCGTTGCTCCCTCTTCCCCCCTTTTGATTGCTCCCCCGCCGCGCTTGTGGGGGCAGAGTGCTGCCCCGCTCCCCTCCAAATAACTCGTAGTAAAGCACTTGTAAGATATCTGCAGTTGGCCCAGAGAGCTGGCTGGGCGTTAAGACTTGGTGCCACGCATGCCTACCCGCCACGCGAGCGATGGTGGCTGGCGGAGCCTGTACGCATGCATGGCGCTGCCCGCTTGCAGATCGAAACTTCGCTGATCGACCCCTGTTCTTTCAGCACACAGGACAGCTTGCAGGCGGGCTTGCAGGCATGGGAAAGAGAAAGGCGGAGGAGGCTGGGCTCCCCGGCCGCATCGAGCAGCAGGCAGCCAGCACCAGCGGCACGGGGCCCTTTGTGGTCTACTTCCCCAGCCGGTTCGAGCCCAACAGCGGGGAGACGGCATGCGAGTGGCACGCCTACGCCCACGGCGAGCGGCGCAACCAGTACCAGCTGGTGGCACGCACGGTGAGCCTCGCGAAGCGGTCGAGGCGCCGCACCACGCCCCATGGCCTGCCGCCGCCGCCGCTCCTTGCACGCCGCCGCTGCCCACCGCCGCTCATCACCCGCTCTTGCCCTGCATGCCCCGGTGCTGCAGCAGCAGCAGGTGGACTTTGTGGGCAGCACCGCTAGCGCAGAGTACAGCAGCGCGCTACCATGCAGGTGCGTTGCTTTGCTGCCTGGTTGGTCTGGGTGGCTTGGCCGCCCTGGGTTGCTGCCGCTCCCGTGCTTGGTTGGCTGTTGGCGCCTGCATGGTGAGCCAAACCGCAGTCAAAGTCCGACGGCGACCACCCCCCATTGGTCCGCTGTAAGAAATATGGCTGCCAGATTGACCAAAGTATCACGTACTGGCTGAGCGCGCCCTGCCCGTGGCTGCCCAGCAATTCAAGGCTTTGGACATTTCCCTGCCTGCTCCTGCACCCCCTCCTGCTTGTTATCTGATCCTCCTTGCTGCTGCTTCGCTCGGCATCCCGGCTGCTCCAGCGGGCCGCGTGGGATGTGCCGCAGTCGAGCATGCGGCGCGCCTGCCTGCACTGCCCCCCACACCCACGCTCCCCCCTCCCGCCTGCAATCCTCCGCTGCCCAGATACGCGCTGGGCGTGTTCACGCGGCGGGGCAGCAGCAGCGGCGCCAGCACCAGCGGGCGGCTGGAGGTGATGCCGGCAGAGGGCGGCAAGATCCTGCGCATGGAGCCGCGGGTGAGCGGGTTTGTGCGCTTTTCATTGTTGCTGTCTGCGTGGCCAGTGTGCTTTTAGTTGTTGCTGTCTGCGTGGGCCAGTGGTTACTGGCACAAGGGGACCTGTGGGCAGGTCCTGTGCATGGGGCTGCGGGTGGGGGGCTGACACTGGGCCCCGGGGCAAAGGGCGACGTGCAGCGCTGCTCTACGGCGTCGGCGGCAGCTGCCGCCGCTGCTGGTGTTCAGTTGCTTTTGAGGTAGCTCTGTTCCTCTCCACATTTGCAAGGCAGCGAGGAGGTGCTCGTGCCCCTGACCCCATCCATTACACCCTGCCCTGCTTGCAGGTGCGCGGCGAGCGGTACACGCCACGAGACACGGTCACGGCCATTGAGCCGGGGCGCATGCGGGAGGCCAACATGCGGCTAGTGGAGGAGTTTGGCTCGCAGGTGGGTGCTGCACTGCAGGCAGTGCAGCCGTTGGCTGCCGGTTGCAGCCAGAGGCGCGCACCCGAAGCCTGCCTGCCTCCCGTGTGCTCAGCCCTGCTGCCGCCTGAAGCCTGTGCACAGCGGCACAGGGGCCAGCTGAACGCCAAGGAGGCCAGTGAGTGGAGACCTCCCATAGCACGTAACCGACCGTCTGCGCCCTTGCCCTCTGCCTATTTGCACCTTGCCCTCTGCCCATTTGCAGCGGCGCAAGCGGCAGCTGAAGGCCAAGGAAGCCGGCAAGGTGGAGGCGGCGCACGTGTCTGCTGGCGGCGCGGTGCTGGGCCTGATTGCGGGGGCGGGCCAGGCGGCGACCATGACCAAGGTGGGGATAGGGTGGTGGGCTGGGGTGGTGGCTGTGGAGCCGTGCTGGCATTCAGTGGTGCAGAGGCGCTGGGGTAGGGTAGTGGGACGGCTGGCCATGCTGGCATTGAGAGGCCAATGGGCCCCAGAGGCGGCGGGGAGAGGGTGGTGGGTTTGCGGGCAGTGCTGGCATCAGAGGCCACCCAGGCGGCGCGGGCTGTGGTGGCGGAAGGAACCTAAGGCATGCGCGGCATGCAGCAGCTGCGGGTTGCTGACGGGAGGGCGGTTGCTGGATGGAGGCAGTGTGTGCAGGGCAGTTACTGGATGAAGCGTGCGCAGGGCGGTTGCTGTGCAGCCCATCAGTTAAGTCCTGCTGTGTGCCTGCAACACCAGGCGATCAAGAGACCGGCCCGCAGGAGCGCTGCCTCTCCATCTGTGCCGCACACGGATGTTACAATGCGCTGTTTATGTATCTGTTTTCGCATTGCCGTCTTCACTTGTTTTCATGACTTCGCATTGCCGTCTTCACTTGTTTTCATGACTTCGCATTGCCGTCTTCACTTGTTTTCATGACTTCGCATTGCCGTCTTCACTTGTTTTCATGACTTCGCATTGCCGTCTTCAATGCCTTGGCAGGACGAAGTGATCAAGAGCAGCCTGGCACACCGCAACATCCCGCCCCACCACCCCGAGGCCAGCAGCGCAGACGAGGCGTACCGAGCAGACGAGCTGGTGCCGGTGAGTCACGTTTTTAACTGGGTTTTGTCCAGGATTCAGCGCCTGTCAAAGTAGCGGCTGGGAAGTGTGGAGGAGGCGTACCGGGCAGACGCGCTGGTGCCAGCGAGCGCTGTGCGTCGGCTCATCTTGCCTGCTTGCCACCAGCAGCGAGGCATGGGGCGCAAGCGAGCTGCCTGCGGATCCTTGCTTGCATATGCAGTGGTACCGGGTGCGGGCCCCTGCTGCCGCCTGCCTGTGCCATGCCCAGGTCGGCCATGCCGCTGGCCGCTCTCGTTCTGTGCTGCAGCTGTCCGTTCGGGCTGGTCTGGAGATCACCCAGCCGCTCCAAAATGGGCATTCACGTTTGCAAGCGCCCCATCTTCTTTCTGTGCTGCAGCTGTCCATTCGGGACGGCCTGGAGATCACCAAGCTGTTCCCAGCGGAGAACAAGCCCGAGTACCGGGAGCAGCTCAACTCCAGCGGCATGGTGAGCGCTTGCATTGCATCGCAGTTAGTTGATGCTTTGTTGTCACGTTGGATGGGACAGCAACCGTGCGTTGCAGCGTGCCACGTGCCTGGGGTTGGTGCACGTGCCTGACGTGCCTGGGGTGGGTGGGGCTCAACCATGCCCAGGGGAGCAGACCCAGCCAAGCAGCATGGGGGGGCAAGGGCTGCAGGGGTTGGTGAATGAGGCAGGTGTGATGCCAGCCCAACTGAGGGGACGGCTACACGCTGCCACGTCAGGCTGTGCTGCGCAACGCGTGTGACAAGCACTCCCCTTCCCCCTCGCTCCCCCCGCAGTTTGGAGCGGGCTACGTGTTGTCGCGGCTGGCGGTGCTGCGCACTGCAAGCAGCAGCGAGCAGCGGGAGGAGCGGTGTCGCATGCTGGCCCTGCTGGGTCACCTGCTGAAGCTGCAGGTGCGCATCCGGCTGGCTGGGGGTTTCACAGCACTGCTCTCTGCATCAGGGCATGTTGGAAACGTGCAGAGTGCATGCTGGTGCTGCTGGGCCGCCTGCTGACGCGGCAGGCTTTTTTGTTGGAAGTGCTGGCAGCAGAGGAGCCGCTGTGGGCATGGCAAGCACTGGCCCTCCATGCAGCAAGCTCAGTTGCCTACTTCTCACCCTGACCCCCCACGCTCTCCCGCTGCCACTGCAGTCCAAGTTCGGCGTGCTGAAGAGCGGCGCGGGCGGGCTCGAAGAGATGGCGGAAAAGGTCAAGATTGCGGTGAGCCAAACTGGCGAGGCTGCGCACAAAGTCAAACTGGAGTGCACGGCTGTCGGTAGTGTGTTTGCAGCTGCCCATGGTCTGCCGATTTGCAGCTGCCCAGACTGTTGGCTCGCACAGCCTGCTTGGCAGGCTGGCCGGCAAAAGCGTGTGTTCACCTCAACCTGCCCCTTGCCGCGCCTGAGGCAGGCTGGCCGGCCAAAGCATGTGTTCACCTCAACCTGCCCCTTGCCACGCCTGCCGCGCCTGCAGCCGAGCGTGCTGGAGGGGCTGCTGGACCTGTTTTACAGCGAGGAGAGCAGCTTCGAGGGCTCCAAGTACCTGCTGAGGTGGGCACAAGTGGCCATGCTGGGCTGGCGCCCACTCGTATGCGCAGGCAGCTGGGGCTGGAATCCCCCAGGAGCATGCGCTCAGGGCTTGCCAGCCCTTGCCTTCTCCTTTGCTGCCCGCAGCAGGGACGCGCGCCGCTGTCGCTGCGCCGCTGCCCAGCCTAATGCGCCCGCCCTGCACCGTCCATTCTGCCTGCAGCAAGGAGAAGCGCTCCCTCATGCTGGGCTGGATCCTTGTGCTGGCGGTGCGGCTGGAGCAGGGCTGCGTGCTGGAGCCAGAGTGCCTGCAGGTGCGGCAGGGTGCCTACTGTACTGTTGTCCATTTTTAGTGAAGAGAGCTGGCAAGCACGGATGTACGGCTGGAGCCAGAGTGCCTGCAGGTGGGTGCTGCTGTTCCGCCTTGTTGTCCGTTTTGGGCAGGGAACAGCCGGTGAGTCAGGGTGCCGCATGCTGGAGCCAGAGTGCCTGCGGGTGGAGGGGTGGTGGGGTGCCTCTTCAAGCAGCGAAGCGCGTGCCGTGTGTGCGTCAGGTGGGTGCAGGCAGCAGGGCGACCATTGGCGCAAGCCACCTGCAGACGTGCCCACGGCAACGCAGCTGCCTTTACGTTTCCACTTCGCCCCGCTGCCTTTAAACATCCAATCTTTGCTCGCCCGCAACTCAACCCTGCTTTGCAGGCGCTGAGCGAGGAGCTCAAGCTGCGTGTGCTGGACGTTGTTGCGCGGTACCGCGAGCTGGGCTGCGTCGACATCCCAGTCAGCGCCAGCAAGGTGGAGGGCGGCCGCGCCCGGGGCTACCGGGTAAGGGCTTGCAGGCTCGTTTGGTCTTGGGGGTTTGGAGGCGCAGGGCCTGTTTACCAGGCTCTGCCCACCGCCCACAAGATGTTGCTCATGCCCCGTAACCTCACTCATCGCCTCTTTTGTGCAACCTCACTCACTCACCGCCCCTGCGTAACCTCGCTCATCGCCCCTCCCTGCCCCTCTCTGTGTGACCTCACTTGCAGATCTCGCTGATGCCTCAGTCTGCGGAGCCCAAGACGCTGGGAGACTACTTCCCCCGGCTCAAGCTGGGTGGCAAGAAGCGGTAGAGCAGCCCCCCGCTGCTTCCCCACTGGCGCCTCGGCCGGGCAGCAGCAGCAACAGCACAGCCACGCGCAGGTGTGATGTCAACCCTGCAACCTCTGCAACTGAGCGGCATGCACGCCGCGCTCCCGCTGGTGCGAGCACGTGCAACAAATTGCGACTTCACACGAGGGCTGAGCAGCAGCAGGAAAAAAATGACCAGATGGGAGTGGGCACGCTTGGGACGGATTTCTCAGCGTTGCTGTTGAGAGTAGCAGGTCCTGCAGTGCTGAGTACTCAAATGCAACTGAGGAATGCGGGTGGGTGGGTGGGTGGCACGGTTCAGAGCGCGAGAGGCAGAAGCGAGTATGCCTGGGCATCCGCGCTCACTTGTGGCGAGCAGGCGCTCCTGCTGGCTCAGGCGGACAGCATGCGCCGGTGGCTGTGCCCGCTGTGGTCGTCCTCGCTGTGGTCGTGCCCGCTGTGGTCCTCATCGCCTGCCTGAGCCTGGACTGCTGGGCTAGGAGTGCCCGCCGCTGAGCCGTGGTTGTGCTCGTCGTCGTGTCCATGGTTGTCCCCGGCGCTGTCCTTGGGCAGGGGGCTGCCATTGGCATCAGTCTGCTCCCACGCGCCGTACAGGGTGCCCTGGGCGGTGGTGACCTCCAGGAAAATGTGGTCTGCTTGGGGGGGCAAGGGGGTGGGGGCGGTTCAAAGGAGCGCGCATCGTTTTGGCGGGGCCGGCCTCCGGGAAAAACGTGGCATGGCCTGCGCGTGGCAGTCAGCAACTGGGTTCCTTGGACTGACGAGGACTGAGCAACGAATTGCATGCATGCAGGCCAGGGAGCGGCACTGATCCAGCCCTTAACATTGGTGGTCATCCGCAGGTCGGCTGATCAGGGGCCAGTTGGGCGGGCGGCTGGGCCTGCGCTTTCATATATGCAAGACCAGCAACAATGCACGGCAACAAGAAACCCACCAAGGTGGCCGCTGAACAGCTCGTCCACGGGCATTTGGGCGGTGGGCTCAAAGTCAGCGGCGGTGAAGGAGCCGGCGCCGCTCAGCTCGCCGCTGGCGTCGGCCTCGCCGCTCCACAGCTTGACCACTGCGCAGACGGGCGTGCACATGCACTGGTGAGCTGTGCTGTGGACCGAAGCACTGCCCTGCCGGCTGGGCTCATACAGCAGTGGCCGGCAGACAGACACATGTGGTCCATCGCTGTTGCTTATGCTCACCGGGCTGAGCGTTGGGCGGGTTGCCGTCCACAATCGCGATGGTCACGGGGCCGGGTGCCACATCAGTGACGTTCACGGTCCACTCCACCACCCCCTGTTTGAGATACGGGTTGGACAGGCACAGCGAGGGTGGTGTGTGTATGTTTTGGGCGGCATATCCGGCAGGCGGGGATGCGCCGGTGATGACATGCACATTGTGAGATGCGCCGGTGCATGTGAGGCGGGTGCATGCGCCGACTTCCCGGGGATAGCGCAGCTGCCGACTTGGCGGGCTAAGGTTGCGCACGCCCATGCCCGCAGCTCACCTCGTGCTCAAACAGGCTGCCCACGGCGACGGTGGTGAAGTTGTCAGAGTCGGCCACGGCGCCAAAGTAGCTGCGGGCAGAGGGAAGGGAGGATGATGGGTGGTAGGGAAGGCGCGCGCTCAGTGGCGGGGATACGCAAGGCCTGCGCTTTTGCACGTTCCAAGTCGCTGCGGCTGTCACACCGGGCAGCTCACATGTGTGCAAGCTTTGCAGGCCCCCTTTGTGGAAGGGGATGGGCAGCAGGAAGCACGAGTCCCCGCAAAGCTCACGCGTTGGCAGACGCCTGGCGCGCGCAGGCGAACACCAGCAGAACAACCAGGGCGAGCTTCATTGCGTCAGAACGGCGGCCGAACAGGGAGGGGTGGTCAGGCGGCGGCTCGGGATTGGGGAAAGCGGGGATGCCTTCGCTGGCTGCTGCGATGAGGCCGGGGCCTTTGCGGGAGAGTTGGAAGATGGAAATGCTAGCTCAATTGGCCAGTGGCTGCGTTAAGGGCTGCATGCACCACACCTGCGGGTGCACTGCGTGCTGCGCGTCTGCATGTCGCACATTGGCGCCCTCCCACAGCTACGATCGCAGTGCAGTAATCACGTACATGCGATCAGCTATCGTCTGCCCTGATCGCCGCCGCCACCCCTGCTTGGCGTCGCACTGTCGGCAGCCTCGCCGCGGCCCCTGCCCTACCTCATGCCCCACGCTGCCTGCCCTCTGCAGCCCTACTGTGCGTGTTTTGATGGGGCTGCTGGGGTGCAATGATGACAAGTGACTGGGTTTGTTGGACAGCAGTGCCTCAGTGTCATGGGGGAGCGGGCGTTGCTTTATTCACGCCCTGCCAGGCAGCCGCCCACTGGTTGGGGGCGGCCCCCCCTGCCCTCTCACACTGCGCCGCCCGGCTTTGATAGGCAAGTACGTTCACACTTTGTTGGGCGCTGGGAAGCCACGCGAAAAGCATAACCGGATCAAAAGTGGGCACACTGAGGAGCTGAGGGGGGCTGAGAGGGGACAGAGAGGGACAGAACGCTGAAAAACACAGAGTGCATCGGTGGGTGCAAAGAATGCTGGAGCAGAGTTCTCGGCACTGCTGTTGCGAGGAGCAGGTGCTGTAACGCAGGTGCTGAGCGCTGAACACAATGCTATCCAGATATGCAAATGGGTGGATCGGTGGCGCGGTTGAGAGCGTGAGAGGCAGAAGCGAGCATGCTTTCCCCCGGCCGTGTGGGCCACCCGGGGGCCTGTCATCGTTTTGTTCGATTCAGGCAGGTGTAAAGCCAGCCAGCCAGCCAGCCAGTGAGCATCCCCGCTCACTTGCAGCGAGCAAGCGCCCCTGCTGGCTCAGGCGGACAGCATGCGGCGGTGGCTGTGCCCGCTGTGGTCGTGCCCGCTGTGGTCCTCGCTGCCTGCCTGAGCCTGGACTGCTGGGCTAGGAGCGCCCGCCGCTGCACCGGCGCCGTGGGAGTGGTTGTCCCCGGCGCTGTCCTTGGGCTTGGGGCTGCCATTGGCATCCGTCTGCTCCCATGCGCCGTACAGGGTGCCCTGGGCGGTGGTGACCTCCAGGAAAATGTGGCCCATGCCTGCAGAGGCACAAAGGCGGCAGTACGGAGTGCTGGGAACGTTGGACAGGGCGGCAAGGCAGCGGCCGCCTCCAAGGTTGGCCTACGCCTGCGCAAACTTCGCTTTGAAGGCATTGCAGGGCAGCAAGCAGGGCAGGGACGAGCAGCAGCCGACTGCGGGAGCGCATATCAGACAGCAGCGCAGCACAGCACCCCTTCGCGCTAGCAGCAAGCCAGGAGCAGCACTGATCCAACCCACCGATGTGGCTGAACAGCTCGTCCACGGGCATCTGGGCGGTGGGCTCAAAGTTGGCGGCAGTGAAGGAGCCGACGCCGCTCAGCTCGCTGCTGGCGTCGACCTCGCCGCTCCACAGCTTGATCACTGCGCACACAGGGAAGGAAGTGAGGCTAGCCGAGTTGCCGACAGAGGCAATGTTTGATCAATTAGTCCGCCCACAAATGCGGGCGGATGGCCAGACGCTGTTCACGGTCCATCGCTGTTCTCACCGGGCTGCACGTTGGGCGGGTTGCCGTCCACAATTGCAATGGTCACGGGGCCGGGCGCCACATCAGTGACGTTCACCGTCCACTCCACCACTTCCTGTTTAAGTTGGAACGAAGGAACACACGTGGGTGAGCTGCGGCGGTGCACAGCCAAGGCCCGCTGACGATGGCAGCTCAAGAGCGCATTGCCAGAGCCGCCCAGCTTGGTAGGGATTGTGCAGCTGCGACCTGGCTAAGGTTGTGCCCCCCAAGCAGAGCCACAGCTCACCTTGTGCTCAAACAGGCTGCCCACGGCAATGGCGGTGAAGTTGTCGGCGTCAGCCACAGCGCCAAAGTAGCTGCGGGCAGGCGCAGAAGGAAGGCTCAGGATAGGGAGGGAAGGCGCACACGCCCGCTGGTACGGTCGGCGGGCGGCAGGCAACCCTGCGCCTGTGCGTGCTCCAGGTCCCTGTTGCCGTCGCATCGGGGAGCTGACATGTGCGCCAAAGGTTTCAAGCGCCCTGTGCAAGCTGCAAGCAGCTGGAGTGCGGGCAGGCGGGTTCAGCCTGGACCCGCGAACAAGCTCACCTGTGTGCTGAGGCCTGGTGCGTACAGGCGCACAGCAGAACAAGCAGGGCGAGCTTCATTGCGGCAGAACGACGGCTGAACAGGGAGGGGAGGATTGGTGCCGATTGCTGGCTGGTACGATGGGGCCTGGGACCTTATAGATTGCAGGTGGATGACGGATGAAATCTCAATGACACCGTTCTGCTTCTGCAGCCACACACCTGCACTGCGTGCTGAGCAGCAGCTGCTGCATGAGCCTCTCCTGGCTCTCCCAGAGCTGCGATCGCAGTGCAATATCGCGTACATGCGATCAGCGATCATTGTGACCATTGCCCTGGTCTCTGCGGCTGCTTGTGCCTACAGCTTGCAGCGAACTCGCGCCCCCGCTTGCCCAGCGGGCACTGCAGCGCACGAGTGCCAGGGGACGAAACCAGCAGTAGCACATCCAGCGGCGATGAGGGCGTTCGGGTGAGCTGCCGCCGCCGCCGCTGCCGCCGCCTGCACCGACAGCACTTCACCCGCCTTCTGCCCCACTCATGCTTCTGCTGCCTGACCTTCGCAGCCCCATTGTGCGGCAGCCCGCACTGGGCCGGCACACGGGCTCCGTCATCCTGCTGCACGGCCTGGTGCGATGGGCCTCGGCGTTTCGGCAGGCGCATGACGCAGTCATGTGTGTCTGTGCTGTGCGGCCGCTGCTGTGCGCAAAGGCGGCCTATGGATCGCAAAGGAGTTTTGCGGTCTTTGTGATTCTTGTGCTAGCCGCTGCGCGACACCAGCATCCTCTCGTTTTCACCGCTTCAGGGCGACACGGCGGAGGGGTGGGCGCCAGTGGGCCCGCAGCTGCGGCTGCCCCACATCAAGTTCATCTACCCAACAGGTGGGTGGGCTGCCGCATGTGCCTTGCTTGCTTGCAAAGCTGCCGGGCCGCCTTGCGCAGGCGATGGCACTTCACCGCACTGCTGCACCACCCCTGCTGCGGTGCGCCGGCTGTCCTGGGACCATCATCTTACCCAGTCGCCGACCCTGGTTTCCTGTGCTGCCTACTGAACCTTGCCGCCCCCCTGCAGCCCCCACCCGGCCCATCACCGTCAACATGGGCATGCGCATGCCCGGCTGGTGCGCAACCACTTGGCCTGGCCATGCACTTGTGCACTTCTGCGCTTGTCTGCGTGGCAGAAGCATGTACCGCCCTGCTTGCTGGCCGCGGGAGTGCCGCTGTTACCGGCTGGCGCTTGGCTGCCCGCTGGCTGGCTGGCTGGCTGGCTGGCTGGCTGGCTGGCTGGCTGGCTGCAGAGCCGTGTGTTGTTGGGCAGGCGCCGTTCTGCTACAACACTCGGCGCCAAGCCGGTTCGGTTCACATGGTCCTGCCATGCAGGTTTGACATCACCCACTTGGACCAGCAGGGACTGATGGACATGATGAAGGGTGCGGCCTGACTTCTAAATTATGCATTTACATAAAACAAGTTGCTCTGCTGGATGTGCGCTCTGATGGGCATGATGAAGGGTGAGGGAGGCTCGACTTGCTTTAAACGGTTACTCACAAGTTACCCTGCTGGATTTGCGCATTCTTGTCCACGCTGGAATCACTTTGCTGGCGCTGCACATTGTCGAGTGCACGCTGCCTGCGTTGGGCGACACGTGGCGCTGGTTGCTAGAGCATCCCTCTTCTGTGCTGGGCAGGCATGCCAAGAGAGTCGTGGCATGCTCTTTTCTCCATGGTGTAATCATGTGCAGGCCAGCCTTTCGGCCTGCGGCTCGGCAGGGGTGGTTGGGCACGTGCCGGGCGCCTGGTCTGACACAGTCCTTGCCACTGCATCTCAACTGTTCATCTGCAGGCAAGCCCTTTGACCCGGAGGGCGTGGCGGAGGCGGTGGAGCATGTGCGGGGCCTCATCCAGCAGGAGGTGGAGGCCGGCATCCCCCTCAACCGCATCGTTGTGGGCGGCTTCAGCCAGGTAGGTGGGATGCCTATCTTTGTGCAGAGCGTTTGAGTCAGTGGGAGTGGGCATCCCGGTCAACCGCATCATCGTGGGAGGCTTCAGCCAGTGAGGCTCATCTGGCTTGTCCCTCCAGTTGCATTGGGGCCGGCCGTGCGGCGCAGGAGTGGTGCTGCTCATGGTTCCGGCTTCACGCTGATTCTCGCCGGCCGCGCTGCATTTGCTTCCCCAGGGCGGCCACGTGGCATACAAGGCGGCGCTGCAGCACCCGCAGCCGCTGGGCGGCTGCATCGCGCTCTCAACCTGGCTGGAGCCGTCGCTGCGAGACGTGAGGGGCTGGTTTGGGGGGCAGGGGTGTGGTGTGGCACTTGCTTGCTGCTACGGGTTTGGACTGTGCGTGATTGCCTTGTAGCTTGGGGTGCGCCTTCATGCAATTTGTCATGGCAGCAATCAAGGCTTGTGGAGCAGCAAGCTGCTGAGAGGGCTGCCGCTGCCTGTTGCGTACTGATGCGCCTGGGCTACTGCTGCAGTTTGGCCACACCGCCTGCTGCGTGCCGCCGGCGCCCCCGCAGGTGCCGGCATCAAACCTCAAGATGCCTTTCTTTGTGGGGCACGGCAGCGTTGACAACCTCATCCCACCAATTATCGCTAGCACAACGCAGGTCCGTTGTGCTGCGGGCCTGCACTCTGCCTGTCCTGTTCCAGTGGGCGGGCTCGGCACACAGCGAGCGCAGCCGCATGCCTGGCATCGGGCGCACCCGGCCTGTGCAACCGCGCGTGCGGGCTTGTGACTCACCCTGCTGCGCTGAGTGCCAGCACCCGCCGGTTAAGTTGCACCCACTGGACTGCTGGTCTGATCCAGTTTGACAGCGTAGCGCCAACCTAGTTGGGGGCCCAGTCTTCATCAGAGTACAACTACAACTAAACCCAAATGGACTGCAGGAGGTGTTGGATGGGCTGGGCTGCGGCAACGTGGAATTCCACATGTGAGCATGTGCCCGCCATGTGTTGAAGTTGCGCTTCGTTTATTCAGCCCGCATGCCGCCTGGCATTGCGGCCGCCGCGCCTGCTTGCAAGTGCCGTTCCAACAGTGCTAGTGCTCATGCCATGCCCCATGCCAATGCCTATGTCCGTGCAAGTGCCGCCCTAGCAGTGCTGGTGCACATGACCTGCCATGACCATGCCTCATGTGTGCTCACGCCTCATGCCGCCACAGGTACACCGGCATGGGCCACAGCAGCTGCCCGCAGGAGCTACGAGACATGCGCGAATGGCTGCTCAAGTAAGCAGGGCGCCCGGCATAGCAGGGTGCCTGGGCACACTTGCCAGAGGTTGCCGTTGGCATCCTCTGCTTGCTCGCTCAGCATCGAGGGCACTGCATTGTTCTCGGCCCACCTTGCATGGCAACCGTCACCGAAGCTGCCAATATGCAGCACTGCAGCCAACCACCCCTGCACCCACTTGGATCTTGCAGGGTGCTGCCCGACGCACCACCCACGCGGGACGAGGTGCAGCACATGTCGGTGGCGCAGCTCAAGGCCTTTTTGCAATCCAAGGGTGAGGGGTGATTGAGATGCCCAGTGCACGATGACTGTGCAGCTGCGACGTGCACCTGTGCGCCACGTCGGCATTCTGCATCGCGGCGGTTGCCATGCCCACATGTCTGCCGGCTGCTGCCCCACTGCCCTGCCACGGCCCCTGCCTCTGCACGCGCAGGCGTGTCGCCGGCGGGCATGTTTGAGAAGAGTGAGATGGTTGAGAAGGCCCTCTCGCTGCTGGAGTGACACGGCATCACGGCACTCCGCATGGAGCCTGCAGACAGTAGGGCGGCAGCCTGCAGGCTGGGCAGGAATGGCCGGCGCTCCAGCCAGCCGGTTGGGCGCTCGCGACCGGCAACCGGCATATCGTGCTTGGTGGGCGCGGCCTGCGTTGCTGCCCCTGAGGATAGTGTTGACCAGAGCTCACACATGTAATGTAGCACAGCGAGGCTGGTGCAGCACCCTGACTGGGGGCAGCAGCTTTGATGCCGGATCGGCATTTCGTGCCGCTACCGCCGAGCGGGGCACCGAGGGCGGCATGGTGGCTTGTAGGGCTCGGCGCACCTTGCCAAGCTGAAATTGTGCACGCGGAACTCGCGTGTGGCCTCAGATCGCTGCGCTCCGGCTCCCAAGCTCAGGGGGCGTGCAGGCTCAGGCTCCCGGCAGCTGACCGCACTGCCCAGTTCTGCGACTAACTGTCGCAGCTTCACTGGAGACGCCCCTGTTCGCGGAAGCAGGCGCTTGCTATGCCGCTGCGGTGCGCACCCCTTTTGCTGGCCCCTTGGCGCTGCCGCGCCCTTGCCTGCGTGCGATGAAGCGAACACGGAACGATGGCGGCGCCGTCACCCTTCGCCGGGCTTCCCTGCTTGCTGCCGCCGCCGGTGCCGCCGCTGCCTGCGGCTGTGGACTGCTGCTGAACATGCCGGCCCGGCTGACTCCCCGCTGCTGCAGGCACCAGAAGGCCAAGGCCCATGTGTTCCTGGATGTGGGTGCGTCCGCGGCGGGCACTGCTTGGCAGCCATGCCAGGCCAGGCTGTGCTGCACACTGCTGGCCGGCATGGCCGCCTTGCATGCCGCCGCCGCGCCGTCCCATGCTGTGGTGTCCTCTGATGCATGTGCGCCTCGGTTGCCCCCATGGCATTTGTTGCAACCATCCTGATCCCCTAATCCTGTGCAGGCATGGAAGAGGTTGTAAAGCCCACCCCCGACAGCGATGTGCGGGCGGGCGCCGGCTCGAAAGTGGTGATCACCATCGGTCCCAGCGTGAGCTTCACCGCTTGCCTTGCTTTGAGCTTCACTGCTTGCTTTGCTTTGAGCTTGACTGCTTGTTTTGCGCCGCGCGCTGCTCCTACTGATGGCCTGAACAGCACGGGTGCCGGCTCAAGGGTGGCCGTCACCATTGGCCCCAGCGTGCGTGCTTGCGGCCAACCGCCGCTGCTCGTGATGCCACTGCATGCGGCGTTGCAGCCGGCGCCAGCTGTGGGGCTGAGCACGTCTGCATCTCTGCTACACTGTGCCGTGCTGTGGTTGACGCGGTGGACGGCCAACAAGTTGCCTCTGTTGCCGTGTCGCCATGTCTGCTGCCGCACTACATCCTTCGGCGTGCGGGGTTGCAGGCTGCTGTGTCGGGGAGTTAAAGAGTTGAGACAAATCTGTGTCCCGCCCCCTGCCTGCAGTGCCACAGTCTGGATACGCTGACGCGTATCCGGCTGCAGGCTTCTGATCACGTAATAATTTCACAACAAGCGCAACAAGCTGTGCCGTTGTTCAACCCACGTGCTGCAGTGCGACAGCGTGGACATGCTGACGCGGCTGCTGCAGGCGGGCGTGACGTGCGCGCGCGTCAACCTGTCCTGGGGAACCAAGGAGTACCACGCACGCAGGCGAGGGTCTGCTGCTGGTGGCGAGCAAGGGTCTGTTGCGGGTGGCAACCTGTCTGTGACTCAGGAGTGCCATGCTCAAGGCCTGCTCCTGGGAGGGGGCATGGCCCTCTTGAACGTTGCTCTGGGAACTGTACAGTCACAACCGCCGTATGTGTGCAACCCTTGCCACCCCTTGTACAGCCTGGCCAACCTAGCGGAGGCCATGAAGCGCACGCGCCGCCTGTGCAGGTGGGCTAAGTTGAACCACACCGCAGCCCCATGGCCCACTGCCCTCCGCCATGGCAGCAGCAAGGTGCCTGCCCGCAAGTGCCCACACACACTCTGCCTCAATCCCATGTCGCCTGCCCTGTGCCCCCCTGCTGCTGCTCGGTGCAGTGTGTTTGTGGACACGTGCGGCCGTGAGGTCGTGGTGCGGCGGCCGGTGGGTAGGGGCGTGTGCTGTGTGTCGGGTGGATGGATGTGGCGCACTGTGCAAGGCGGAGCGGCTGCTGGCATGCATGGCACATGTCAGTGCGAGGCGCCCTCAATTCCTCCGCACACACAGGTGGGGAGTATGCTGAGGTGGCTGGGTGGCACACTGGAATCGGGCAGGCACTAACTGATTGATCAATACCACAAACCGTATTGCATACCCCGCAGGTGGAGTACGATGAGGTGGGCTGGCCGCGCCAGACGGGCGACACCCGCATCTCCATCAAGCGCGGGCAGGTGGGTGCTGGGCAAAGGTGAAGTGTGCCAGACGGACCGCGGTGTGTGTGGGTTAGTGTTGCACATGGCAGGCTAGTGTGGGGCAGCTGCTGGCCTGGGGGGTTCATTCACTACGGCTTTGCAAGCCTGTGCACTGTGCCTCGCCCCACCCATGCTCCATGTATCGCGATCGTGACCTGTCCATCATGTATTGGGCGCCCAGCTCAGCTCTGTGTTTAACGCTCCAAGGATCCCTCCCCTGCCGTGCGCGCAGCACATCACCGTCACCACGGACCCCAAGGCGGAGTGCACCGGCTCGGTGTTCCCCGTCTCCTACGCGGGTAAGCAAGGGTTGGAATTGGTCAGCAGGGACAGAATTGGTTGGGTGTGCTTTGGTACCATGCATGCAAGCACCTCACCTGCATGCTCCTGTGCGACAATTGCGCAACTACCTAGGCGGTGGGCAGCCAAGGCTCGAGTGTCAGCCAATGCCTGCTCATGCTTGCGTGCCGTAACGCTCTGGCGTCCTGCAGGATTTGCCGGCATTGTCAGCCCCGGCCACCAGCTGCAGATCGGCCGCTTCCTGGCAACCGGCGCCGACGGCGGCTCGCTCTTCCTGGATGTGAGTGGACCCTGCTTTGTGTTCGTTCTTCTGTTGCGGTGCAAGCAGCGGTCGGCGCGTGGCTACAGAGGCGGCGGCGGGGCGGGTTGCTGTTTCGGGCGTGAGTGAACCGCGGTGACCGCCGCTGGGTCCGCCTGCATGGTGCAGGTTGCAATGCAACCTCCTGGGGCTGTTGTGCTGGTGTGCTCAGCGCTGCCCTGCCGAGCATCCTGCAGAGGGCTGCCAAGGTTGACGGCTGTGTTTGGCACCCACCTGCAGGTGGTGGGCACCAGCGACACCACGGTCAGCTGCGTGGCAGCCCCTGCCCCCACATTGATTAGGACGCGCACGCACCCCTTTGCCACATGCAGGTGGTGGGCACCAGCAACACCACGGTCAGCTGCGTGGCGGCCAACGATGCCACGCTGGACGGCCTGCTGACCGTCATGATCTGCCACAGGTGGGCCTGCCGCAGCTTTGCCATGTGTCTGCTGTGTTGAGTGCCGCCATGCTGGACGAGTGTCGGGCCGCCCGACACTCATGCCCTGCCACAGGTGTGTCTGCCGTAGCCTTGTTACCGTGCGAGAGGTCACTTCGGACTGCTGACCAGCTCCACCCTGACAGCTTGTTATTTGTCTGCTGTGTTGAGTGCCATGCTGGACAGCCTGACACTCATACCCTGCCACAGCGGGTTGATCAGGGGAGGATGAGGACTTTGGGGCAGCATTGGCTCCGTAGAGTGCCGATGTTGTGCTGGAAGCCTGATTTAGACCCGTCCTTTCCTCCTGACTCCTGTTTGCCCAGGGAGGACGAGGACTTCCGCGGCGACTTTGGCTTGCCGCTCTTCACAGAATGGGACCGCGAGTGCCTGCAGCACCTGGGGTGAGCGCTGTTGGCGGTGGGGCTGTGGTGTTGCGCATGGCGTTTTGCTGTTTAATACATGCGCAGCCAGTGCTTTATGTGTCTAGCCATTTATTATGTGTCTAGCCATTTAGGCGTGTTGCTATTTTATGTGTGCTGTGGCGCATTTCAACGCAAAGACGGGTGTGCGTGTGTGCTGAGTGACCTGGCGTGCAGCCCTGCAACGCAGCTGAAAACCGGCGCAGTGCACACGGCGCAGCACATGCTGCCGCGCATCCAGCCTCACCGCTCCACTGCCGTGGCGCTTTCGCCGGCCCCACAACCACAGGTCTCGGTTTGATATTGATTTTGTCAACCTGTCCTTCTGCAACCGCGAGGACGACCTGTACGAGGTGCGCCTCAGCTTGTTTGGTTTGCTGGTTGCAGCCTCAATGTGCTGGTTGCCAGCCTCGGTTTGCTGGTTGTGTGTGTGTGCGCCTGCCCTGGACATGGTTTGGTGAGATGTGCATGTTCAATGGCGCTGTCCTGCTGCGGCTGTGAGGAGCACCTGTACGTGTGTGTGTGTGTGCTCAGTCATGCCTGTTGTTGGCGCCAGGTGGCGGTTTGCTGCCTGATTGTCAGAGGAGGACTTGTGAGGCACGGCTGGAGGCGTTGCCATGGTGCCGGCGGCTGGTTGTAGGCCGGAGC
Source organism: Chlorella sp. Dachan (assembly GCA_006782975.1). Lineage (NCBI taxonomy): Eukaryota > Viridiplantae > Chlorophyta > Trebouxiophyceae > Chlorellales > Chlorellaceae > Chlorella > Chlorella sp. Dachan. The sequence continues at coordinate 3,036,631 of RRZL01000082.1, read as the reverse complement.
AGGCGAGCGCGGGCGGCAGCGCATGCTAGGCATGCTATGCAGTTTTCAGCGCGTCTCCATCTGCCCGCCCCTTGTGCCCACAGGCCCGCGCCTTCCTGGACGGCCTGGGCATGCACGAGACCAAGATTGTGGCCAAGGCACGCAGGGGGTGGCACGCCTTGGCCTTGCGGGCTTGCTGGGCGCTGCCCAGCAGCCGCTGCCCGCCTGCGCCATGGCTGCTGCCTTGCAAATCGCTATTGGCCAGGCGATGATCAACGTTTGCTGCTATCCACAGGCGGACCACACGGGTGTGGTGCGGCGCTTTTAAGGCATTGTGCTGCAGTGACCGCCCTTGACAGCAGCCAATCCTCCCTGTGCTTCTGCAGGTGGAGCGCAAGAGTGTGGTCAGGCACTCAGAGGGCATCGCACGCCAGTGTCCCCCTCTTTGACAGCCGCCAATCCTCCCTTATCCTCCACAGGTGGAGCGCAAGAGCGCGGTGCGGCACTTTGAGGGCATCGCGCGGGCGGCCGATGGCATCATCATTTCGCGCGGCAACCTGGGCCTGGACTTTGAGCCGGAGGCAAGTTTGCCAGTCATGCATGCTTGTCTGCTGATGCGCGCCCACCTGTGCATCCCGCTTGCAGGCTATGGCAATGCTGCTTCCTCTGCGCAGCATCAACTGCCGTAGCATACTGTGATCAAGGCGCCTCACCTTGACACGCTGCCGCCGTGGCGTGTCCCTGCCGCAGGCTGTGGCGGTGCAGAAGCGCATCCTGGGCCAGCACCCTCAGCAGGCACCTTGTTTGCTGGCTTCAACACACCCTGTCTTGTCAACTGCCACCCCTACTGCAGGCCATGGCGATGCTGCAGAAGCGCATCATCAGCCGGTGCAACCAGCTAGGCAAGCCGGTGCTCATGACCCGGTTTGTGGACACGATGGTGTCCACGCCCCGGCCCACTCGTGCGGGTGAGTTTGGAATCAGCAGAAGGGGCCCGCCGAGTGTAAATAGTCACAGGAGGTCGGTTTGTGGGATCCACACACCGGCTCCACACACTGGTGAGCTTTGTGCGCCGCTGGTGCTTTGAACAAGTTGCAAGGGTGTTGGAGCGGTTGATGGTCAAGTCTGGGCCAGCAGGGTGCAGCTCGCTGATGTGCGCATGTTTGGTTGGTACACCCAGGCAGTTGGTGCGTGGCCAAAGCCGCCCTAGCCGGAGTGGGCGGCATTGTGCTGGCCTTCAAGCCGCCAGCTCCTGACTCACACGATTCTCACCTGCTCTCAACCTGCAGAGGCGACTGACGTGGCCAACGCGGTGCTGGACGGAGTGGATGGCATTGTGCTGGGCGCCGAGACGCTGCGCGGCCTGCACCCGGTGCTGACGGTGGAGACTGTGGCCAAGCTGTGCCATGCGGCTGAGCGCCACTTTGACTACCGGTGGGTTAAAGAGTACAGTGTATTTGTTTGTATTATTGCAGTGTATTTATTTGTATACTGACGGTGGAAACGTGGCCAAGCTGTGCCACGCCGCGGAGCTCCGCTTTGACTACCGGTGGGTTTTGCTTTTGAATTTTGTTTTTTGAGGGAGCGCCAAACGCCACGAGCACAGTGCATCTGGTCGCTTGTGTTGAGAGGACCGTCAAGGCGTGCCGCGCGCGGTCGTCAAGGCGTGCCGCGCCGTGGCGCGTCGTCACTTGGACTACCGAAGCGCGGGGCTGCTGGTTGGTTTGCCCGTTTGGCCTCCCAACCACAGCCGCCTAGGCTGCCCAATGCCAGCACCCACGCTGAGCCGAGCCGCCAGGCGTACCTCCAGCCTCCAGCAGGCGGCGTGCTGCATGGAGTGCACGCTCTGCCGCCCACTCGGCGCCGCCTGCTCACTCGCAACGCAGGACGCACCATGAGGCGTTGATGGGCGAGGCTTATGAGGAGGAGGTGGGGCCGGACCAGGACCACACCTCGGTGTCAGGTGGGCAGCGTGAGCGGCAACCGTGGCTGCAAGCTGTTTGTGTGGCGCGCCTCGGCGTGGCCTCGCGCGCGAAAGTGGGGGAGCTGTGCTTTTGTGAGGAGGTGGGGGTGGACCAGGCTGTGTGAGGAGATGGCGCTCATGCGTGCTGGCTGTTGCTGCTGCCGCTGCTCCGCAGACATTTGACACCCAGTGCAGGCGCAGCCGCTGCCCCAGGATGTGCTTTCACGCACACATTCCAAATGTCGCTCCCGTGCTCCGCAGACTTTGGGCTGTACCAGGCGCAGCTGCAGAAGGGGTCCTCTGGGCTGGAGCACAGCGTGCACACCATCCACCAGTGAGCCCGCTGGCTGTGCTGTGCTCTTTGGTTGTGGTTGTTGCCGGCGGATACACCGTGAACAGTGTTGGTGCAGTGCCGAGGGACCAGGGGGCTGGAGCACAGCGTGCACTCCATCTGCCAGTGACCCCCGGCCCCCTTGTTCGGGTTGCCAGCTGGCGGGGCTTGGCTCACACCGTGGCACCAAACCACCACACCACACGGGTCTCGCTGCTGCGCCCTAGCGTCCGATGTGGTGGCGCCCTCGCAGGCACCGCATGGCCACCCCAGACCCCGAGGACGGCAGGGAGGTCAACGGGCGCGCTGACGGCCTGTCGCCCGAGAGCTCCTCCGGCGCGGCCCATGCGGTGAGCAGGGCGCACTGGTGTTGGGGGCCCATTGCGGTGGTGCTGCTGGCCGTGTTGGGTCGCTGCTGCCGCGCACCTGTAACCATTGGCCTCTGCCTGCTCATCTCTGTCGCTCCCCTTGTTCGCCTCTCTGCCTCCCTGACCGCAGCCATACGTAAGCGAGTTTGGGTCGCTGCTGCCGCGCACCGCGGGCAGCGTGCAGCACCTGAACCGCATCCTGCTCACCCACGCGCCCTACATGACTAAGCTGGAGAGCCTGGCCTCCTCCGCCACACGGTGCGGCTTGGCAGGGCCATGCGGCTGTGCCGTTGGAGTGGGAAGACGGGTTCCGAGGACGCTGCTGTTTGGTGCAGCAAATGCCGGGGGGATGCCTGCGTAGCCCTGCCGCCTCGATTTTCCTTCGTCCATTACGGGCGCTGACCCGAGCTGTGCTGGCGGCCCCTTTGCTTGTGCAGGACGGCTGAGAAGATCAACGCGGGGCTGATCATTGTGATGGTACAGTCGGGGCGCACCGTCAGCCTGGTGTCCAAGTACCGCCCCCCCATGCCCATCATGGTGCGCCTGCCTGGGCGCTCGAGTTTGGTTGAGTTTGGTGGCGCATGGACGTGCGGTTGTGTTGAGCAGCGCTGCATGCCGGGTTTGTGGGCCTACCGCCAAACAGCAAGCACCATGCCCATCATGGTGCGCTCGAGTGTGGTGGCGCCATGGGCGTGTGGTTGGTGTTGAGCAGCGCTGCATCCCGGTTTTTAATCCCGCCCGTCACAGCGCTCACCCCTCCCCGCCTTGCTGCAGGCGGTGGTTGTGCCCAAGCTGAAATCCACCAAGCTGGGCTGGCAGCTGGAGGGTGGGTGCTTGGTTGCCGCACCCCTTTTGCTGCTCTGATCCTGGTGGCGTGGAGCCCAGCTGTTTGTAGCTTGGTACTATTCTTGGGCTGGCAGTTGGAGGGTTGCCATGGGGTGTCGGCAAGCCAACGCACGGTCGACGTATGCTGCAGCCAAAGCACAGCCGACGTGTGTTGGGGCCTGCGCTGCTCGCACCCCCCCCCTCCTTTGCCACCAGCTGATGAAACCCCACTGACCTGCGCCCCCGCTCTGACTGCAGGCAAGTACCTGGCGCGGCAGACGTGCGTGCTGCGCGGCGTGGTGCCCATGCTGGCGGCGCCCATGTCCGAGGGTTCAGGTGGGCTGGCTGCACCACTGGGCTCTGCGCCCGGTGCCTTCGGAACTGGCGGAGTTCAGCAGGCCTCTGCAGTCTTGTGCGCCGCCCTCCATCTGTAACACCGCGCTTCCAACCGTACGAACCTCCATCTGTAAATCCCGCCCTCCCTGTCCTTGCACACTGCAGAGGACCTGATCAACGAGGCGGTGCGCCCCGCCCGCCCTCCATTCGGATACTAAACTGCGCTTCAATCGTACAAAACTCCCTCCCTGCCCTTTGCAGAGGACCTGACCCTTTCAACCGTCCCTTTTCAACCGTCCCCCCTCCCTGCAGAGGACCTGATCAACGAGGCGGTGTGCGCCGCCCACCTTCCTTCCATCTGCTACCAAACTGCGCTTCCAACCGCACGAACCTCCATTTGTAAAACCGCACCCTCCCTGCCCTTGCACAACTGCAGAGGACCTGATCAACGAGGCGGTGTGCGCCGCCTTCCTGCAGAAGCTGGTCAAGCCGCTGCAGTACGTGGTGGTGCTGCGCTCCGTGCGCGGCAACCAAATGGTGCGCGGCGCCGCGGTTCTCGCAGCTGTGCGCGGTTGGACAAAGGCTTGGCCTGTCGCGCGGGCAGCACGCACCATCCGCAGTTGGTCATGCTGTGCCGTGCACGCCACCCTTCCCTATGTGCAGGTCAAAGTGGTACAGGTCAGCAGCGATGGCACCGGCATCCGCCACATGACAGGCCTGAACAGCAGCGGCAACGAGGTGGGGATGGGCCTCTGGTGGGAGAGCGGCGGGTTGGGTGGTTCCCACTCTGCAGCACAGGGCGCAGTGGCTCATCTGCTAGGTATGGCTGGCTGGCACAGACTGCCTTTGTGCAGTGAGGGAGGCAGCAGCACTCACTCATCCCGACTCTTGTGGTGGCGTCTTAAAGCTAGACAAGCGCTTGACATCATTTGCAGGAGGAGCCGACATCAACGACAACAGCAGCTCCTGGTGCTCATGTTGGATTCCTATGACTTAAACCATCTGCAATCTTCTACAGGAGGAGCCGGACATCATCAGCGACAGCAGCCCCTTTGGCGCGTTTATCATGCCCACCAGCCCCTCCGGCCCAGGTGCGCTCGCCTGCCTTGGTCGCCTGCATTGCCAGTGGTGCTGCCTTGCTGCTGCAGGGTGGCTGCTGCTGCTTGCGCTGCTTGCGCTGCTGGTGGCTGCTAGCCTGCTGCAGGGTGGGTGCTAAGCAAGCCGGGCTGCCAGCATGCACCCCCTCCGTGGTGCAACTGCGCCTTGCCAGCTGCCCGGTGTGCAGCACAGCAGGCATTTGTCCGCCTGCCGTGCACCCGCTTCTCACGCTCTCCACCACCCCGCCCTCTCTCCTACTGCCCCGCAGTCGGCACGCCGCGCACGCTGAGCGGGCGGCCCTCTCCGATCGTGGCGCCCATGGCGCCCTCACCCACCCACCGCATCATCACTTTGGGCGCCCCGTCCTCGATGCTGCTCAACCCGACGCTCAGCGAGAACCACGACCGGCCGCGGCGCAGCCATGAGCGCCCGTAGGGGCCGCCGTGGACAGCCGCCAGCTGTGTTCATGGCGCGTGGTCAGCACTGGGGAGTAGGAGCCCTCGCCACTGCGCTGGGCGTCTCGCCTTTGCAGGGCCCCAGCGCCGCTGCCGCGGCCGAGTGCCACGCCTGCCTGTCCGTCGAAAGTGGTCCCCCCTTTGCTCGGCCGGCTTGTGACCTGAAACGTGCCTGGCCATGGGTTCAATGCATGCACCTGCCTTGCAGCCTCGGCATCTCTGCTTGCTTTTTGGCACTGCTTTTTTTGCTGACGATGAAACACCGTTCCCTACTATATTGCCTTCCTGCCCTCTACCTGTCCCAGTCGGCACCCTGCCTGCCTTGCTTTTGGTACTGGTCAACTGATGCCCCCATGCCTGTGGCGCCTGTGGCGCCTGTGGCACCCCCACTTCCATTCCAGTGCGCAGCCAATCGCTGCCCCTTTTGTGTCCCCCTCCCCAATAGCGCCGGTGTAAGAAAAGGTGCTGCCTGCAGGTCAGCCCAGCCGTGGAAGTGTGTTCAAGTTACAGGTGGCTGCTGCTGAAGCTGGTTAGTTGGGTACTAGCTGGGAGGCATACATGCATCTGGAAGTCGTCGAGTCAGGTCAGGTCAGCTATCTCTCTCCATGTAAAGGCGGTGAGGTGCCGCTGCTGCTGTGTTCAGGCTGTGGCATCCCGCAGGTCAGTCCCCGCCAACGACAGCGCCTGCAGAGAGAGGAGATGACGCAGCCGCAGTGCCTAACGCAAGGGATGCATGACAGCCCTCGCGCACTGCTACATGCAACGGGCAGGCGCAACGCTCCCCAGCCCGCCCAACTCCACGTCCACCTGTGCGCCACTGCCGCCCCTGCACCCAGCCGGCGCAGTGCACAGCACCCACCTCCTGCGCGTTGCGGCGGGTGGCGGCCAGGCACAGCCCCGAGCTCTCGGCCAGCTTGTCCAGCGCTGCCTGCGCCTGGCTGATCGCGCGCTCCAGCGCGTCTCGCCCCGCCTGCGAGATTGGTGGGGCAGCGTGCTGGGAGGCAAAGCTTGAGCTACAGTAAGATACCAAACATGAGGCACCTTACTTGGGCTGTTGCCAGGTCCGGTGGACATCCGCGCACTGCAGGTGCACTGCCGACGAACAAGGGACGTTGCCAGCTGCGGGCAGGGTGCGGCAGCTCACACCCATCACGCACCCGCTTGCGCTCCAGCGACGCGTCCAGCTGCGCCAGGCGCCGCTGCAGCGCCGCCAGGTCCTGGCCCACCCGCGCCCGCTCCGCCTCGTCCTCCCTCGAGCTGAGCATCAGCTCCGCCCGCCGCTGCTGCAGCTCCTCCATGCCTGAATCAAGCAAGGGTGGGGTGTGGCGCGGCAGGGGGTGGGCGGCGGCGGCGGCGGCGGCGGCGGCGGCGGCGGCAGTTTCCCGGCTTGACCTCACGACGGTCAATCTTGTCAGGTGTTTTATCGCAGTGCAAGTAGTTTAAGGCGCCCGCCAGCGCCGGGGAGGCCTGCCTCAAACGAAACCAACTCCAAAAGCTGGCCTTGCAGCGTTGCGCCCTGGGCCGCCAACCTCTGTAAATTCTACCTGCAATGAACTGGCCGAAAATAGGCACAAGGGATGGCTGGGCTCCCTTGCAGGGCCCATGCAAAATGCAAGCTTACCCGTGTGATCTCGGGCTCGTAGGGGCGGGCCGGGGCCGCTGCGGTGCCCAGCGACCCTAGTTCCTCCCAGCACCAGGACCAGGACCGCAGAGGCCAAAATGCTGAGCACTTGCAAGGCCAGCTTCACTGCCCGCCCGGCGGCGCGCACCGCTCGGGTGAGCGACAGACCCCACCTGCATGCGGTCGGGAGGGCGTAGCAGCAGCCAGCGGCGACTTGCAAGCCCCCAGCCGCCCCAAGCCTCACACGCCCAGCTGGTTCGATGCCAGCGCGGGCACCTCAGCCGCTGGCGAGCAGCTCAGCACACGTGGCTGGGGCACCGATGGGAGCTGGAAGCGGCCCCAGGCGATGGGGTGCAAGGGCCGCAGCGACGAGCGCCGCCGCCGCCGCTGCGCCGATCCCTTCCCACCGGCTGGCGGGCAGCAGCATTGATGCCTGCGCGTTCCCGGCCTGGCCAGCAACCTGCTCACCTGACTTGCCCTGCTGCTGCCTGCGCAGGTGAGCCGCCGCGGCGCCGTGGTGGTGCGGGCTGACTACCTGGGCAGCACCACCAACCAGGTGCGAGCAGCGGCAGCACCTGTCGCTTGAAGCTTGATGGAGCAGCAGCAACACCACGAACCAGCACCCGGGTCGTGCTCGCACGTGCAGCCGACAGCAGCCAACCTTGCAGTGGCGCTGCAAGGGTTTTGGCCGGCAGCCGCTGCCATGTCGTGTCGTGCACCCCACCCCAGCAAATCCGCTGCGCGCCCCGCCCGCCTGCCCCGCTCCATCGCAAGCGCTTCCTTTGCTGCCTTCTTCCTTCTCATTTACCTCCCATCTTATCTCCCCCCTTCCCCTAACAGATCATGGTGCTGTCCACCTTCCTGCCCCTGGTGGCCGGCCGCTTTGGCCTGGCCCCCACCTCCACCCGCCACACCAACTCCTCCGGCATCAAGCTGCTTCCTGAGGAGAAGACGGCGGGCCTGGTGTCCAACGACCCCGCTGGTGCGTGCACCTGCTGCGCAGTCTCTCTGTGGATCAGCTGTGATGTTCAAGCTGTGACGTTGCATTCAGCTGCCATGATCGTGCCGACGTGCCTTGTATGTGGGCGGCAGCTTGTGCTGCTGTGCTGCGGCGGCGGCAGCAGGCATGCGTGCAGGGCAATATGTATCGCAGTGCAGCACTGTTAATGTTGCAGAGTGGTGCAATGTGCTCGCATTTCGGGCCAGCTGCTGACCTGGCGGCCGCTGCCTTGCTGCCCTTGCAGGCTTCAACGCGGTCGATGTGCTGGCTCTGGGCGCGGTGAGTGCCTGCATCGCCTGCCCTGTTTGCCTGCTCTGCATGCCTGCCTGCCAGCGTTTTGAATGTGCTACTCAGCTGCGCTTGTGAGTCTTGCACTGAGCAGCCAGGTAGATGGTGCGGCTTGTGCCGCCGCCGCGCCTGCACACCGCCGCTCCCAGGCCCGGTTTTGGCTCCCAACATGGCCACCCACCCCACCCCCTGCAATCAGCTTGGACACGTTCTGGGTGTGGGCATCGTGCTGGGCCTCAAGGTAAGGGCTGTTCTGACGGCCCCGGGTGGTTGGGGAGTTGTGCCGGGCGACGGGGCGGCGCTGCATGCGCATGGAGAGCATGGGGCACCTGCCTGCACCTGCAGCCCCCTGTATGCAATGCCGTGCGCTTACCAGCTCTGCTTTTGTGCACCATCACTGCTGCAGGGCACTGGTGAGTCCATGGAACGAGAGGGATTCGGCGCACAAGCGGTTTTTGGGGCGGGGGCAGTGGCAGCATGGCGTGCAGCGCGTGGCAGCAGGGTGATCTGGCTGGGTGGCATGAAACTCTGCTGATGTTGCAAACAGACAGTATGTCTAACGTGGCAGCTGCGCGATGCTTTCGGCCGCCGCTGACCTGCCACCCCCACCCACCCTCTGCGCCCTGCAGGCAACCTCTGAGCGGCCGCCGCACGCATCGCAAACCCTGTTTCTAGCCTGTACTAGAAGCCCCCCGAGAAGACTGCCACCCCTCTGCTGTATGTTTTATCACGCTGTGTAACGCACTGCACTTGATATCGACCACACGGGGTAGATGCCGGGAGAGCGAAGGTGACAGCAGTCGGGGCGGCGCAGGCAACGGCAGCGGCGCAGCGGGCGCAGGCGGGCAGGCGCTTCTGTGCGGATGTGCACTCGCCCAACCCTATTGCAGCACCCCTGTTCAGCATACTGGCATCCCTCGGGCCCGCAACCATGCGGGCAGACGGCATAGTAGGGTGCAACGTGTGGGGTGTTGGCGTCGTGGCGCGCCCGCATGCGCTGCGCTGTGAGCACCCCGCCACCTGCGGATGTGGGTGTGGGCATCGGCGCAATTGCGGCGCATCCGGCGACACCTGATCGACTGACGGGCCCGCGGCGTGCACCGGTCGCCCCACTACCCCCCCCCGCAGTGCGCTGGGCCCAACATGGCAGCCCAGCTCTCCCTGGCGCGCTGCAGCAGCCGGGTGATCAGCAGTCGGCAAGTGGTGGCCCCCCGGCGGCTGTCCGCGGCCCTGGCGCCCCGCACTCGCCAGGCCATCGCTCGCAGCGCCGTGACGGAGGTGGAGGCGGCCAACTCTTCCAAGCACGGTGAGCAGGAGCGGCAGCAGCGGCGCCAGGGGCAATGCGCGCGGCTGCAGGGATCTGGGGCGGGCGCCGCTCGGGCGGCCGCCTCCCCGCTGCTCGGCCGGCGCATCGACCCTGCCAGAATGCCGCTGGCCTGCATCCGCCCCTGCAGAGAAGAAGCACAAGAAGGAGGAGGAGGAGGAGGAGTGGGACGGCCATGAGGACGACGGCCTGAACCCGCAGCAGGCGAGTGCGAGCGGCGGGGCGCCTCATCAGAGGGTGCTGACGGCGAGGCGCGCCCTTGGACCGGCTGTCGGTGCTTGAGACCTGTGCTGGCAGTGCTCTGGCTGGTGCATAGGACTGTAGTATTATGCAAAACCTTGGTCAGGCGTGCTTAGCTGCAGCGCGCAGAACTGCGCCCGGCAGTGCGCAGCTGCCCAGCTGCGGCAGCAGCCAACGCGTGCGTTGCAAGCCGCCCTGCTTCCCCCCGGCGCGCACCTCTCGTTCTCACGCTGCGCCTGCGCCCCTCCCCTCCCGCCAGGTGGAGTCCCTGCTGTCTGTGCTGTGCGAGGAGACCGACATTGCAGAGGTGGAGCTCAAGATGGGCGGCTTCAAGATGCGGGTTCGCCGCTCACTCAAGGGCTCGGCGGCCGCGCCCGCCGCCCCCGCCCNGCGCCGGCGCCGGCCGCCCCTGCGCCGGCTCCCGCTGCCGTGTCCGCCTCCATCGAGACCGCGGATGAGGACGAGGGTCTGCTGGATGTGACCGCCAACAAGGTAGGGCTCTCTTGCTGGTTGGTGGTGCCCAGTTTGGCGCTGCGCTCGACATACCGCGCTTGGCATTCCGCGTGTCACGTGTGTGCGGCACACCAACTCAACCCCTGCCTGGCCCTGCCCTGCCCTGCCCTGCCCTGCCCGTCGGCTCAAGCCTTTTCAAGCCTTCTCACGCCCCGAAACAAACCTGCCGCTGCCCCCAGGTTGGCATCCTGCGCCGCGGGCGCTACATGAAGGGCAAGCAGGTCGGCAAGGGCGAGATGGTCAAGGTCGGCGACCAGGTGCGCAACGCTTGCTGGCCTTGCTGGCCTTGGGCTTGGCACTCAAAGGTTCATGATCTGCATTCAAGTTTCGTAAACCAGTTGCTAGGGGCGCTCCGTCACAGAGTTTTGGAGGGCGTGTGGAGCGCGTGTGGACTGCCAACCGCCGCTGACTGGGCCAGGCCAGCTGTTAGGCGGCGTGCAGTACACCCACGCTTCACCGATCCTCCTTGCCTCGTTGTTCCGCCATCTTGTGGGTGCAGGTCAAGAAGGGCCAGACGCTGGCGTTCATTGAGCAGCTGGGCACCCACTGGCCCCTGGAGGCTCCCCAGGTGCGCCCTGCTAGTTAGTCTAATTAAACAGCTTAGCGCCAGCCTACTAGGGGCCCAATCTTCATGAGTCCAGCACCCCACCTGCTGCGCACAAGTTGGTCTTGCAATGGCGAAAGAAGGGAGGCAGGGCATCGCTCGCTCGCCACACCGTCCAGCGCTGCCCAGCCACCCATCGCTGTTGCGCTTCCCTTGTGCTCAATACTGTTGCGCTTCTAATGTGCTTGTTACAGCGGGCAAGGTTGTGGAGTTCCTGGTCAGCTCTGCTGCCCGGTCAGCTCTGCTGCCCTGTCAGCTCCGCTGCCCCCCCTGCACGTGTGCTTAACTGACCACGGTGTCTGATGCTATTCCCTCTCCAATCCAACAGGCGGGCGAGGTGGTTGAGTTCCTGGTGAGCGAGGGCGAGCCCGTGGAGTACAAGCAGCCCGTGGTCGTCATCTCCCCCTACTTTGGTGAGCCTGTTGCTGCCGCTGGGTCGGTGAGCCGGCTGCTGCTGCTAGGTCGTGGGATGTGGATTGTGGCGAGCCGGCAGTTGCCGCTGGGTGCGCCTGTAGCTCTCGCAAGCGTGAGCCTGTAGCTGAGGGTCGCAGGGTGCGGAGTGTTAATCGCAGGTGCCATGCAGCCGGCGGCAGTGCAGGACGCGCAGTGCTTGGTTGGGTGGTACCTGCAATGCTACTGTCCTGTCCACGCCATCCTCATTGGCAGTTGCTGGTTTTGACTGTGCATGTCCTGTTGGGTTGCAGCCGCACTGCCCTGCCCTGCACAACTGCACCACTGCTGCCCCTGTGTGCCCGCTAGCTGTGCACTCATGCATCCACTTGCACCGCCCTCCCCCGCCTGCCTGTGCGAAGGTGGCGTCTCTGGCTATGTGTAAACTCACTCGCACGAACCTTCCCAGTTGGCGAGCAACCGAACCGGTGCGCACACACCCGACCACTCCACACCCGGCTCACCACTCTAACCAGCGTTTGCCGCACGGGCTGCTGCCGCCCCGCCCGCCACAAGGGTGCTGCCCTGCAGCCTGAGGCAGCCGGGGACCCCAGCAGCGCCGTCCCCCCTCCTTGTACTGCCCAGCGTGCACGCCGTGCTTGACACACCGCTTTCGCTTCGCCGCACCTCCTGTTGTGCAGGAGGTCACATCATTGGCGAAGCCAAGCACCGCTAAGCTGAACCCGCAGCCAATCAAGGCGTCAGCCGGCAAGCCCTAAGCGGCACAGCAGCTCGCTGCGCGCTGCACCTGTTTTCCCTCGGCTCGGTTTGCGCGCTCTGCCAGCCATCCCAGCCCCATTCTTTCTGTCCCCCCGTTCCCCCTTGCATTGGATTGCTTGCTCGCTAGTGCACAGGCGCCGCTGGCCGGCCCTGGGATTGAGTGCGTTTGGTGGGCGCCCGTGTTGTCCTGCTTACCCCCCGTTTTCATTTTCCAGCACCTCATTTCTGTGCTCCCTCCCACAATGCTTCTCGGCACCAGCACTTGCCAGCACCCGCACCACCCCACACTCGCTGCATTGGCGCATTGAACAGCCTGCGCGCTGTAACTTGCAAAGCCACCAGGGCAGGGCGGAAGCAGGGCCAAGAACGGAGGGCGCGTTGTTCGTGGGCAGATTGAGGTGTGTGTGTTGCATGCGAGCAACACTGCCATCAATCATCCTTCTTATCCCCCGCCGGCTTGGCTGCCTGCGTGTCTTGCCCTGACCCGCCCATGCCGCCGCCTCGTGCCACCTTGGCCCCTGCTGCGGCAGCACCCTTGCCGCCCGCCGCCGCGCCCTCTGCCCCTGCCGGCCCCGCGACATCGCCCTCTAGCGCTGCTGCCTCCTGCCGCTGCCGCTCCGCCTGCCGTGCCACACGGGCGGCGGTTGCACGGCGCGCCGCTGCTAAGTGTAGCTTTGGCGGCACGCTTGTGCGGATGATGAAGAGCACGGTTTCCATGACGAGGGCCCCGACCATGAACAGCAGGCCAACCAAGGGGTGCTGCGAGGCATGGGCAGGAGGGGCAGGCGGTATGGGGTGGGATGGGATCAGCAGCATGGGGGCACCGTGAGGGCAGAGGCAGAGCGCTAGTGCCGAGCACAAGCTGCTGGGCTGGGATCAGTAGCACGAGGGCAGAGGTTGAGCGCCAGTGCCGAGCACAAGCTGCTGGCAGCCGTGCTTGCCACCCGCATACACGCACGCAAGCCATGCCCGGCCCCAACAGCAGGCGGTTGCCTGACACAGCCGCTCACCACCGCCGTGGTGCAGGCGAGGGCCATGCCCGCTACCAATCTGCCACCCCTGGCAGCTCAACCCTTGGCAGCGGGCCCAGCATTGCAAGAAAAGGCTCACCGCAGTCTTGTTACGGGTGAGGGCCATGCCCGCCACGTGGCCAAAGGCGTAGAAGGCAGCCATCATGGCCAGCACGTGCACGCCAAACGAAATCTGCTGCTTGTAGGTCACGAGGCCGCCCTCGCGTGCGGCTGCTGCCCGCCGCTCTTCCTGCGGTTGCGAGGGGGAAACGTGCGGCAGAGAGCAGCGTCGGGCTGTGAAGAACAAACCAGTTTGGTGTGGGTGGGTGGGCGCAGCCTGCCGCGCTTGAGAGTGCTGCAGGCACCCAGCCAACACAAGACGATGCAGCCCCAACCATGCCCCGCCGCCACCGCGGCAGCATGCTGCTGCTGCTCCAGCCTTGCACTCTCCCACCACCCGCGAACTGCTCCTGCCAAAGCATTGCACGGTCCACCTGCGTCACATCCGCCACCATGGCATCATACTGCTGCTGCCCAGCCCATCACACGTCAAATGCCTCCCGCCAAAGCGTTGCACGGTGCCCCCACCTGCGTCACGTCCGCCACCATGGCGTCATACTTCTGCTGCTCCAGCCGCGCTTTGAGCTCTTCAAGCCGCTCGACTAGCTCGGGCGGCTTGCCCGCCGACTTGCGGGGCTGCGGAAACGCGATCCCGCTGCCGGCGCACACCTGGGGAGGGTTGGAGGCACAGGCTGAAGGGTATGCTCAAGGGCCGGAAGCAGAACCGATGGCAGGCAACGGCCCCGCATGGCTAGCCGTGGCCAGAAGCGCTGCACCTGCGGCGCCGGCGCCGACGAACGCTGCAACGCCCCAACACCAAGCATGCTGTGCACCTGCTGCAGCGAGGGCGCAGCGTCGACGCCCTTGCGTTCTCGGGTGTGGCGCATCACGGCTTTGACAGTGTCCCACGCCACGACAGTGGCGCCGCTGGCGGCGCCCGCCGCCGCTGCCTCCCGCAGGTCCTGCGCGGAGTGAGGCGGGCCGGCACGACTGAACCCCGCATTCTCGCCAGCCTGCCCTGCCCTGTGGTGCAGCGGCGTCCTGTGCAGACGCACCTTGGGCACGCTCTCATCGCCGGCGGCCTCCTGGAGCACCTGGCGCAGCTGCGGGGTGAGGCGCAGCAGCATGGCGCCGTGATCGCCCAGTAGCAATCAGCCGATCAAGCCGCGCCCAAAGCCCTCGCCAATTACACATTGCTTCCCGTCCTTGCCGCATTTGCGTCGTAACCAGCGCTCCGTCGCCCTTTCGATCATCAGTGCGGCGTGGCTGGCAAAGGAACGCTTCGCTGCTCAGCCAACCCTTTCGCTCGCACAAGCAGCCGGGCGCGCTCGGCGGCCTTCCCAACCTTCCTTGGCAGATGCAAAGCTGACAGGGGGCTGCGCAGACCCGCAGGTGCGCTTGTGCGACTTGCTGGTGCGCGGTCGGAGGCCCTGTGCGTCTGGCTGGCCTGCTGCCCCGCTTGACGCCACTGCATGTAGACCGAACCCGGCTGGCAGCGCGCGGACCGCCCCACTTGCCACCCACACGCACTGCCGCCGCCGCCGCCGTCCCGCACGCACGCCGCTTGCGCTCACTGCCTTGTGGCCCGCTTTGCCTGCAGGCGCCCAGGGGCATGGGCAGGGAGCTCGGCCCACAACCAGAGGTGGCTCGCTTGCGCACCACGCCAGGCCCTCCAGCCCTCAAGAAACTGAGCGTCACCAGTTCCAGCGGCGTATCACCAGGCACCTCACCCCGGAGTGCCTCCGCTCGGCAGGCCGGCATGAGCCGCAACCGCAGCAGCGGCGGCGCCCTGGGCCCCAGCGTGGAGGCGCTGCAGCAGGCGGCGGCTGGGGCGGGTGCCGGTGGTGCAGCGGCAGCAGCACAGGGCGAGCCAGGCTCGCCGGGGGGCCAGCCCAGCCCTGCACAACAGCAGCAGCAGCAGCAGCAGCAGCAGCAGCAGCAGCAGCAGCAGCAGCAGGCAGGTGCCGGCAGCAGCAGCGCCAGCCCTAATCTGCCCAGCACCCTGGCGGCGCTGCATGCCCTCAACCCGCCGACAGCCAACGGGGCGGCGCATGCAGCGGCAGCAGCAGGTGTGCAGCAGAGCGGCAAGCAGCCCAGCAAGCAGAGCGGCTTTTTCGGCATGTTCCACCGCACGCCTAAGAATGGCGGCCGGTCGGGGCCATCGGATGCAGGTTCAGACGATGCCAGCCCCAGCGGCGCTGAAGAGGGCAAGCACAAGAAGAGCAGCAGCTGGTTTGGGTTTGGAGGAGGCAAGAAGCGGCCAGGCTCCGCCTCACCGCTGGCTTCGCCGAACGGCGCAGCCCCGCTCTCAGCAGGTGGCAGGACCGGCAGCGGCTGCCTGGTGCTGCCAGGCCTGCCGCTAGCAGAGGTGACTGGGCGGCCAGGCAGCCGGCCAGGCAGCCGGGCCGGCAGCAGCACCGGCGGCAGCGAGGCTGCAGCACCCGGCAGCGCGGCTGGCACTCCTGGCGCAGTGGCGGGCCTGCGGTCGGCACAGGCTGCGGGGTATGCGGGCGACGTCTCGGCCTCCGATGCTTCAGGTAAGCACGCGACACACCTGTGCTGTTGTTGCAGGGTATGCCGTAGCATTATGACGGGCAGCCTGGCATCACTGCGCAACACAGCCGTTCATCCATCCCACCAACCGCGCCCACTGCAACCTAACTTTGCGCACCGCCTGCCCCTCCTTTCCGCAGCGCCGTCCTCCGCCCAGCCCTCGCCTGCTGTGGCAGCCGGGCTGCCGCCAGGCATAGGGCCTGACCCAGGCACCGCGCAGCGCAAGAGCCACCGCCGGCACCGCTCCCTGACCTCGCTGCTGCTCAAGCCTGGCTGGCGGCGGCGCCACAACAGCCAGTCAGGTGGGCGGGCCAACCCTGTGCTAGCTGGCTGTGGGTTGGGACCGCGTGATCCCGGCACGAAGGCGGCCGGTGGAGTTCATGCTTGTGTTGCAAGGGGGTTGCAGCACCCGGCAGTCTGCTGCAGCATGCATGCACCTGCTGAGATCCGGCTGCCGGCCGCCGTCACCCACTTGGCTGCAGTTGGGAGCGAGGGCGAGCTGGGTGGCGACGTGACGCCTCGCTTCAGCAGCTACGGCCCTTCTCGTGCCGGCAGCCCCGCACCCGAGTCGGCGAAGGCGATGGCGGCAGCCGCCGGCTACGGCGCCTGCTTTGGCCTGGCGTCGGGCGGGCAGACGGAAGCGGGTGCGAGGGGTGGGGCGGGCTTGAGCGGTCACAGCGTTGGCTGGGAGGAGGCGTTGGTCCTGCCGGCTGATCTTCTGCCTTCACAGCGCTCCCAAGGCCATGCTGCCCGGTCACTGTCACTCACATGCTTCTGGCGTCCCTCCCCTTTGCTGTGCAGAGGACGAGGTGGTTGGCATGCCGCCGCCGATTGAAGAGGAGGCGGTGGAGCTGCCGCCGGCGCCGGCGCTGCCCCAGGGGACCACGGGGCTGAAAAACATTGGTGAGGGGTGGCTGGCCGGCTGATTGTGCTGCTGGCTGGCTAGTCGTGCTGCTGGCTGGCTGGCTGGCGCTGCTGTCTGTGGCGCGTGGTTGCGGAAAAGGGATGAGCGGGAGTGCACTGACATGCTGCGGCCGACTAGTTGAACCTTGCATTGCCTGCCGCCTGTGGTCCCGACCTCCCCACTGCCGCCCTGTGCGCTTGTCTGGCCTGCAGGCAACACCTGCTTCTTCAACGCGGCCCTCCAGTGCCTGCGCTACACGCCCGGCCTGCCGCTGCAAGTGGTGCCCGACCTGCTGCAGCTGGCGGAGCAGCGGCAGCAGCCGGGCAACCGCTCGGGCAAGTCGGTCAGCTTTGCAGCGGGCCTGCCGGCGGTGGCCGCCGCCGCGCGCAGCGGCAGCAGCAGCAGCCGCAGCGGGGCGGCAGGGGAGGAGTCTGGCCTTGAGGAGCAGCCCTCCTTGGATGTGCACCAGCAAGCCCTGGCTCGAGCATCGTGTGAGCTCCCACCGGAGGCGGTGGAGGCGGCTCGCAGGGAGCTGGAGGCAGTCAGCAGCGGCATCTGCTGTGATACTCCTATCGCTGGTACTGCCGCAGCCGTGGACGCACCTGCTGGTGCTGCAGCAGAGGCAGCAGGCGAGGTGGGCGGAGCGGCAGGCGAGGCTGCAGGGCAGCAGGCGGATCCGCGGCCGGCAGACGGGTCGGTGACCGCAGGGCAGCAGGCGGAGCAGCAGCCAGCAGACGGGGCNCCCGCGCTGGCGCCGGCGGCGCAGCCAGCAGCGCAGGCGGGCAAGCCGCAGCGGCCGCTCAAAGGCGCTCTGTTGGAGGCGTTTGCCACCCTCGTCAAGGATTTGTACCTGCAGCCCGAGAATGGAGAGGCAGCGGCCTGTGCGGCGCCCCTGCTGCGCACGCTGCGTGCCTTCCCCATTGCAGGTGCGAGGTATGCTCTGGTGTTGTGATGTGTGCGGGGGTGTGCAGGCTTGCTGGGTATCCCTCGTGCTGCCCGCGTCTGCTCCTCCAAGCGTCAGGATTGGCTGACCCGGCGTGGCGCCCCATCCTCCCTAGCGTGCCCCAATCCCACACTCGTGCAGCCGACTACTTTGACGGCGGGCAGCACTCCCTCCTTCTGACTCACTGCACCACCTCGATCTGACTGCATTTTACAACTCGTTCTGCCTCCTCGCTCCACCCGCATCCACAGCCGACTACTTTGATGGAGGGCAGCACGACTGCCAGGAGGTGCTTCGAGTGGTCATGGACCTGCTGCACGAGGACCTGGTGGGTTTCTTGTGCCGATCATCAATAGCGCGGTGCTGGCATAGGGATTTTGCTGGTTTTGGGGCCAGCTGCGGGTCGTCATGTGACCTGCTGCACGAGGACCTGGTGGGTTTCACATGTCGTTACTCATTTGTCGTTTATTATACGCCCTGCTGTGCTGGGAATGGGGGCTTGGACCAGCTGCGGGCGGGGCCCATCATGGACCTGCTGCACGAGGACCTGGTGGGCTGCGTGGCCGTGTTGGGGGTTGCCTGCAGCTGCATGCAGGGTTGCTGGCTGTTGCCTGCAGCTGCATGCAGGGTTGCTGGCTGTTGCCTGCAGCTGCATGCAGGGTTGTTGGCTGTTGCCTGCAGCTGCATGCAGGGTTGTTGGCTGTTGCCTGCAGCTGCATGCAGGGTTGTTGGCTGTTGCCTGCAGCTGCATGCAGGGTTGTTAGCGGTTGGCTGCAGCTGCATGCAGGGTTGTTGTGATGGGTTGCACCTGCACACGCGGCACGATATGTACAGCAAGGGGGGCCGTGTGCTGTGCAGGGGTTGTGCAAGTGCTGGGCCTGCTGCACAACGACCCAGCGAGGTGATGAATTGCTGTGGCATGCACGCGCGTGCTCGTCCTGAATGCCGGGGTCTCTGCTGCGTGCTGCAGCTGTGCCGACTCCGCTGTGTGTCGCTGCGTCATGTGCTGCAGAACCGGGCGGCGCCCAAGCAGCAGCAGCAGCAGCAGCCGGCCAGCGGGCAGCCCGCCGCGGCTGACTCGTCTGCAGCAGCGACTGAGCAGCAGGCAGGCACGGCGGCAGCAGGAGGCGCAGCAGCAGATGGCGGAGCTGCAGGGTCACAGCAGGCAGAGCAGCAGGGTGCCGACGAGGCACAGCAGGTGCAGCAGGCACAGCAGCAGCAGCAGGCACAGCAGCAGCAGGAGGAGCAGGAGCAGGAGGAGGAGGAAGAGGAGCAGGAGCAGCAGCCTTGCACCCCTGAAGACGAGGCAGCCAAGGCGGAGCGGTTTTGGCAGCAGTACCTGGAGCGAGACGACAGCCCCATTTCGGACCTGTTTGGCGGGCAGCTGCAGGTGGGCTGGGTATGTGCTGCTGCCTGCTGCTCTGCGCTGCGCCTGCTGCAGCTAGCTGCGATGTGATGTGAACGGGCTTGCAAGTGCGTGCAGGTGGAGTGGCAACACCGCGGCGGCTGCCCAAGTTCATTCTTGGTGCCACAACCCAACCGTCTGCCTCGGCCATGCACACTGTGCTCCATCTGTTTTGATGCCCGCAGAGCTCGGTCACGTGCCACAAGTGCGGCGGTCGCTTCACGATGTATGAGCCCTTCTGGGACCTCAGGTCCGCTGTGGGTGCCGTGCCTGGGGGTGCCTTGCCTGTGCAGTCATGCGTGTGCAGGGGTGCCTTGCCCATGCAGCCATGCGTGTGCGGCCGTGCCTGTGCAGCGGCGTGCGTGCGCCACAACAGAAGCCCAGGTGGCACTGAGGTTTGCATCACCTTGGGTCTGTGCACCTGCACTTTGCTCCATACGCTCCCCATGCCACGCTACGCAATGCATCACCGCCGCTGCCCTGCCTCTTCACCCCACTTCCCACCGCAGCCTGCCGCTGACTAAGGAGGGCCGAGGAGGCGGCTTCTCTTGGCTGGGCCTCAAGGGTTCACCTTCCAGCATTCAGGACTGCCTGACCGCCTTCACTGCCGACGAGCGGCTGGAGGTGTGTACGTATTGGGCTGCACTGGGGCTGAGGGAGGGCTGTGTTGGGCAGCTCTCGGCATGCGTTCACGCCGGCCGCGCGACTGGAGGAGGGCAGGGGCAGAAGTGAGCGCTGGTCATGGCTTGGCACTCAGCACGCATGTGCTGCGTTATCTGCTCGGCCTTATGCCAGATCGTGCTCGGCCCTATGTCCCCTGACAGTGTGTCTCCGCCATTCGGAACTGCCAGGCAAAGAGGCCTTCCACTGCGAGGCGTGCAAACAGCACTTGTTCGTAACCGCCGCATCGCTGCATCCCCCACAATCACTCACAATCACAGGGCAAGGAGGATGCCCCGTCACCCAGCACCTGCACTTGTTGGTAACCGCCGCATTGCCGCATCCCCACACTCACGACCGCAGGGTGAAGAAGCCTTCCACTGCGAGGCGTGCAAGGAAAAGACGCTCGCCACCAAGCACCTGCGGGTGCACCGCTTTCCGGAGGTGCTGGTGCTGCACATCAAGCGCTTCAAGCACAAGGTAAGGGCTGGAAGCTTTACTGGCCTTGCTGGGCACTGCTTCTGGGTGCTTTGGGGCGCACTGTCTCCGCCAAATGCTGCGGCTTCCCTGAGGTCCTGGTCGGGCACATTAAAGCACAAGGGGAGGAGTGGGTGCTTGCGAGACCAATGCCACCAGCATGAGGGCCGCCCGGCATCTGCTGCATCCAAACGTTTCAAACGTGCTACCCAGCTCCACCTCAAAACTTGCAGGGCAACTCCACCGGCAGCCTGATGAGCTGACCATCTCAGTCACCTCCCGCTGCGCGGCCCGTCACTCGTGACTGCCGTCTCTCACTCTTCTTCCCTCGTCATTCTCCCTCTCCTCAGGGCAACTCGACCGACAAGCTGACCACCTCGGTGACCTTCCCGCTGCGCGACCTGTCGCTGCACCAGTTTGCCAGCCCCGAGTGCCCCGCCCACCCAGAAGAGCTGCGCTACGAGCTGTTTGCCGTGAGCAACCACTACGGCAACCTGTCGGGTGCGCTGCTGTGCCGTGCTGCGCTGGGCTGTGCCGTGCCGCGCCGTGCTGCGCCGTGCGGTGCCGTGCGGTGGTCATGATGGGCCTGCTGTGCTGCTGTGGCAAGCGTGCGCTCCTCACCTTGCCGCCGGTAGCAGCACCATAGGCATTTGAGTTCCTGGTGCACTACGTAGCAATCCCTCCTCCCTCCGCTGCATACGACACCCAGCATGCGGGCACTGCACCGCCACATGCCTCACATGCTGCCATGCCGCGGCCCATGACAGCATTGTCTCACGATCTGCACACCACCTCGCAATTTGCCAGCCCGCCCTCCTCCCCCACCCCACCACCCCACTGCAGGCGGGCACTACACCGCCATGTGCCGCGTGCCGCAGCCCGACGGCAGCGGCGAGGACTGGTACAGCTTCAACGACGAGAGCGTGGTGCGCGTGAGCCCCTCCCAGGCAAGTTCTGCTGCCGGGCTTCGGCTTGCTGCTGTCTCGGCAGCGTTAGCTCGGACTGGTACAGCTTCAGTGATGAGAGCGTGGTGCGAGTGAGCCCCTCCCAGGCAAGTTGTGCTGCCGTGCTTCGGCTTGCTGCTGTCTCGGCAGCGTTAGCGCGGACTGGTACAGCTTCAGTGATGAGAGCGCCGTACGCGTCATCCCCTCACGGGCGGGCTCCGCTGCTGCAGATGCTCCTGGACGCAGATCAGAGGCATGCAGCTAATGCTCCGTGTGCCTCGCTTGAACAGTGGGTGGTTGCCCAGTTCGCCCATGTCCCGCGACACATGCGCCCCCTTATTCCCATTACTCCGAATGCCAACCACGGCGTTTCTTGCCCTTTGCAGGTGGTCTCCCAGTATGCCTATGTGCTGTGGTACGTGCGAAGCCGCAAGTCGTCGGCGGCAGCAGCAGCAGCAGGCCGCAGCCACAACCACCGCCGCACCAGCAGCGCAGCATCAGCGGGAGCGGCGGCGGCGGCCGGCAGCTGAGCCGCTGTGCAGGCTTGGCCGGTAGTTGTGCGCCCAGTTCAAATACGCTCACCATTCACTCACTGAGCCGCTGCCCAAGCCGGCTGCAGCCGCCTAGCCGCATCCAGCCATTCCGCTGCACGGTCAGCCTTCCAGTTGCAGCTTTTTGTTTGCACAGTGGTACCCTCTCAAGAGCCTCTCCCCCTGTTGTGCCAGCACTCGTGTTCTTGTCCTTCTGTTCATTATACCACCCTCTCCCAATTCAGACCTGCCGCTTCCCGCTGCGTCTTCCTTTCATTTTCCACGGCTGTGGGCTCTGTAGCCTGTTGATGCCCGCCCCTTACCCCACCTCACCTCACCTGCCATCCGCCTTTTGCCCTGTGGCGCGGACCCAACCAACTACCCAACCGTCCTGTATCCCTTTGTGGCGCTTTGTCTGTGCACACCCAACACCTGCATTTGCTTGCTTGCACACGCTCCTCCCTGCCGCTGTGCTTGTTGTTGCTTTGCAAGCTGCTACTCTCCCGCACCTCACTCTGCCCTGCTCCGTCTACCCGTCGCTCGCTGCTGCACATTGCCGCACTTTTTTGTTGCAGACATCCTGCCCGGCTGTGGCATGTGGGTTGGCAAGGCAAGGCAAGGCAAGGCAGGGCAGTTGCAGGGCAAACACGCGTGCGGACTGCAGGTCATGCAGCAGGCGTGCAACCGCAGCACAGGTTGTGCGGGATCAAACTGCACCCTGGCGTGTTTCATGCAACCACTGATGTGCCACATGGACATGTGTGTTGGGGAATTCACTGAGCTGCTCACTCCAGGCGCACCAGCTGGGGCAGCAGGCGGCGGACGGCCTGCTTCTTCTCCTCCTCCTCCGCCATGCCGCGCAGCCCTCGCAGGTGCGTCAGGCGGCTCAAGCTCCACAGGGCGTGGCCTGCCCCCTCCCCTGGCCCTGCCCCTGTCTCCGCGCTGCCCTCGCGCTCGCCTGCTGGCGGGCACCCCTCCGGCTGTGCCGGCTGGTCAGCCAGCGCAGCATCAATCAGTTCGTTGTCAACCTCAAGTTGCTCCAGCGCTGGCCACGGCCCGTGGGGCAGCTGCCTCAGCCCCTCATTCCATCGAATGTCCAGGTGCTTCAGCTGGAGCAGGTGCGCCAGGGACCAGGGGCACACCGGCATGTCGTGGCCGTTGAGGGAGAGGCCAGTGAGGGCAGCTAGCTGGCCGAGGGCATTCGGAAGCAGCTCCTCCAAAACATACTCGTGGTCCGCAGCGTGCAAGTAGTACTGCAGCAACGGGCAGATTGGTGGGAATAAGGCCAGCGGGCCAGCGCAGGTTGCAGCCAACACGCATTGCTCCGGCAGGCCAGCAGGCGCAGGGCGATGGACAGGCAGGCGGTGCCGCCACATGGTGGCTCATGCTGCATTTCAGCGCCGTGCAGTGGGCTGAAGCCACAGGCAGTGCACGCAAGCACTTCCCCCCGCTTTGGTTGGATACCCTTGCATGCACTCTGCATGCTCGAGCAGGTGATCACCTGGCGGTTGGAGAGAGTGGTGTTGAACTCCGCCAACAGCGCAGAGTTGATGACCAGGCTGCGCAGGCTGGTGAGGCAGGCCAGGCTGTCGAAGAAGGCCGGGATGTTGGCGGGCCGGGTGCGGTGAGGTACAGCGACGTCAGCCGGCTGGCCTGCAGGGGGCAGTGCCCACGAGGTGAGCGTGGCAGGCGGAGCGAGCTTCCGATGACACGGCACGTTTCCATGTGAGCAAGTCTGCACTCACGTGCCTTGAGCAGTGCTTCGCTCATCTACATGTGCGCACCAAAGTGTGTGCCCGGGGTGCAGTTCTGAAGCTAGGCAGCACTGATGCACGCACCAGCGCCGCCCTCCGCAACGGCACCTGCAGCCACCTGCCCGCCCGCGCACCCACCTGGCTGAGCCCCTCAATTGCTTCGTTGGGGAAGCGCACCCGGCCGTAGCGCTCCATTGGCTGCCACCACAGGCTGACCAGCTGTGACTGATGGGGCTCAAAGCCCGCAGAATAGCCCTCAAGGCTCAGGCTGGTCAGGCTGGAGGGCAGGCTAGCTTCTGGGCTGAGGACTGCTGGGCCGACCTCGTTTGCACCAAACGGACGGCTCGCATGCAGGCCTTGCAGCTGTGGCGCAGCAGTTGCGATGCAGTCCAGTGGGCCAGTGGCGCCTGCGTTGGGAATGCGAGCGATGAGCAGGGCATTGGCACAGCTTGCACGCCGAAACAGCACGGAACATAGGCAACACTGAACCTGCATCATGCGACGTGGGCTGCTCATGCACTTGTGACCTGCACGTGCGCTGCAGCAGCTGGCATGCGCTCGTGCCTGCAGACTCACGTGTGTCCCAATAGAACGACAGCGACAGGCTGATCAGTGCCGGCAGCGGGGGCAGCCGTTGAATGTCGTATGCGCTGTGAACCTCCAGAGCATGCAGATGGGGCGCCACAGCTTGCAGCACCGCTGCTGCGTGGGCCTGCGATCGCGCGGGAGGCATTTGGGTGATAGTTCACTCAGTTGGGCGGACTGGGGCAAGCACCTACCTGTTGGCGCTCAGCGCCCCAACCAGCGGTCAGTGCGCTCAGTCTACTCACCTGCACGATTTCAGTGCCCATGTTGACGGCATTGTCGGCACGTGCCCAGTGGAGCAGTCGCGTGGAATCAAACTCCAGGCTCATCTTCACCACCAGGCGGCGCTGCCGCGTTAGCCAGGCTGCCACATCGGGCAGGCCTCCGCCCAGCTTCTCTGGCTGTGCGCTTGAGCCTGGCAGGGCGTTGCCCCACCGCTTGCCCAGCGGCCAGCAGGCACCGCCGGCCTGCGCCACCGCAACCTCAAGCGGCGAGCAGCGCTGGCCCACTGCTGCCCAGGCCTTGTTGGTGCGCAGCAGCGCAGCCTGGCTGCGTGCGGGAAGAAGTGGAATGGGCACCAACGCCAGCATGTGACAGCAGAAAGAGTTGCATGCCTGCATGCCGGCGGGCGCGGACGCAGCACCAAGCAGCACGCTGCTGGTGATTCCTTCCAAGGTTTATCGCAGTCACAGCTCACCTGCTACGGTCCTGCGTGAGCAGGAAGATGTGCTCCAGCAGCTCCGGCTGCTCAATGCGCACCAGCCGGCCCTCGTGCGAGGCCTGCATGGCTGGCGGCTGGTCGCGGCAGCAGCGGCAACGGTGGCGGGCGGTGGCACTGCCCTTGGCAGAAGCTGGGCTGGCGTGGGGCTGCTGTGAGGTTGTGTGCAGCTGAGCTCTGGAGGGGCGCCAGGTTGCTAGGCCCCAGGTGTGCACGCTGGAGGGCAGAGAGCGAGCTCAGGGTGGGAGGGTGGCCGCCTGCGAGGCTGGCGGGCCCTGAGGAGGCTGTCGGTGAACTGTAGATGTGCAAGCTTGTGGGCGCAAGCAGCAAGGCCAGAAGGAAGCGGTGTTTGCGGCATGCCGTCATGCCGCCGCCCCATGGGCCGCCGTGCTGCCGCTGCACCTCGCGTGGGCTCTGCTTTTGGTCAACAAGGACCTGCCTTCGAAGCAAAAGCCAAAGCACCAGCAACGTCATGGGGCGTCCACCCTGCTCATATGTGCAGACATGCATGGAACTTCAACGGAGGTAGCGACCTGCCGCCGCCACAGGCGTGGCCGCATGAGCAGCCGCCGTGCTGCACATGCCACTAATTCGCCTCTTGTTGCAGCTTATCAGCTCCAAGACGCCTGCTACGCTTACAATCAATCGGGCGAGCTCCTGTGCACCTGCTGCGTGGAGACTGCCCCTTGTGCGCTCCACCACAGCCCAGCCCGGCCCTAGCCCAGCTCCAGCACAGCAGCTGTCCAGCCAGGGCCAAGCGGCCCCAGTGCAGGTCCCTGAGCAGCCCCCTGCCCCTCGCCCCCACTGGCCGCCGCCTCCGCCGCTGCGGCAGCGGCCAGCCATGTGTTCCATGCCAACTCAGTGCCAGTCTGACTGGATGAGTCGCCCGCTCGGGCCCCGCTCGGGCCGCCGCGCGCGTCTAATTGAGTTCCCCGCAACTATATGCATGTCTGAGAGGGCGGCGCGGGCATGCAGGACCCCCGCTGCAGGTGAATGCCATGCTCTTCGCGTGCCTGCGACAGCTCCTGCGTGCTTGCTTCTACCAGCAAAAGTAACAATCGCCACTGAAGTGGGTTAAGCTCGAGAGAAAGCTAAAGCACGCCTAAGCTACCCATGCGGGGCGGCGGGCGGCAGCGCAGCACCGTCGCCAGCAGGGCAGCATTCCAGCATCAGTGGTTGCCGCAGTTGGCGCCGACCTTGCACTTGCAGCCGCAGCCGCGGCTGCAGGGCGAGTTGCGCTTCTTGCAGGGGCACTTGGGGCCACACTGCTTGCGGCAGCTGCAGCCCTTAGCCAGGCCGCGCGCCAGCGCCGTCATCGACACCTCGGGCACACCCGCCGTCTCCACACCCTCAAAGTTCAGCTGCGCCGCGCGCTCAGGGACAGCCAGCTCCAGCTCATCGCCGCGCACATCGGCCTGCACATGTTGGGCCAGCAAGGGGGGAAGGGTCACATGCAGTTGCACACTTCAATGGGTTCCTGTGCGGCATGCCGCGGCAGTGCACTGCGACAAAGGAGGGGAGCTTCAGCACCAGCACCGGGTTGGGTGCCCACCAGATCACTGCAGCAGCAACGGGCAGTGCAGCTATGCAGCAGTGCAGGCTTGTAACATGGTGGGCGAGACATGCTCAGAAGCTTAGGTGCAGTACAGCTGAACAGCGTGGCCTAGCAACACACGGCACCCCAACCGAACACCCCCGTCCCATGCGCAGAGTGATAGCCCACCTTCAGCACGCCGTCGTTGCTGCGCAGCTTGTAGAAGGTGAGGGCGCCGCGCCCCTTCTTGCCCACCACCACGAACACCTCCTTCTGGGGCCGCACGCCGCGGGGCTTGCCGGTGGTGCCGCACTTGCGGGGAGCGAAGCACACAATGTTGCCGATGCTCCAGTGCTTGGGCTCTGCACCTGGCTTCAGCTGGCCTCTGCCCTTCTTCTTGATGTACTCGCGGTTCTTGGCCAGCACCTCCTCCAGCTTGGCGGCGTGGCCGCGGCGCCACTCGGGCTCAGCATCCGCTGTACAGGTTGGACAGCACAGGGTTGCCGATTGTTAGCAGCAAAGCGAGGCCATGCCCAAGGCATGCACAGCAGCATGCGACGCAGCAAACCGCCACATCTGCACGAACAGCAGCAATGCAGCAGCCACCAAGACAACAAGCAAGGCAGCAAGGCAGCAAAGGCACACCAGCGGACACCAGCACAGCTGCAGGCATCAATCATAACAGCGCCTCTCAGCTTCCCCGGCCCACCTTCATCATCAGGGATGCTGCCGCCTGCATCCGGATCCTCTGTCTCCTGCATCCACTCCTCGAAAGGGCGTGCCGACAGCTGCAGCTGCCGCCGGGTGCCAGCTGGGCTGCTGACTGCTGCCGCGCGTGCAGGCAGGGCCCGCGAAGGGCCGGCCTCCTCCTCGCCCAGCCCCAGCTCCAGCTCGTCTGCAATGATGGCGCCCAGCTTGGCGCCTGCGCCCTGCCGCCGCGGCCGCTTCCCGCTGCCCACCCCCAGCTCCATCAGCATTGCTGCGCCGGCTGCCTCTGCCTCCTCCTCCTCATCTGACTCTGCCACGGGCGCAGGCCGCTTCTTGCCGCCCTTCTTCTTGGCGGCGGCTGGCTCCAGCAGCAGGCCGCCCACATCGAACGGCAGGACAGCGGCCTCGCGCGAGCTGCAGTTCAAAGTGAAGCCGGTACGAGGGACGGTTGAGCACCACGCTGGGGTGCAAGGGCACATCTGTAGCCAGCACGGAGCCAGCATTCAAGCAGATTGGGCAGCCTGCGCCACTCTTTTATGCCCTCCATGCATGCATACCCCTCCAACACTCTGTCCCCTGGGCATCTGACCTGTCGAAGCCCATCAGCTTGAACAGCGCCGGCAGCGGTGGCATCTGCGAGACGTTGGGCATGATGCCGAACCGCGCCCAGTAGGGGCAGCGCCCGCCCAGCGCCGCCGTTGGGGATGTGTTGATGTGCCACTGCGCCAGCGGCAGCATGTACCCCCACCTGCAGAAGCGGGCGGCAGGAGGAGGCGGAGTGGACGGACGGACAGGCGCGTAGCCGAGGAACAGGAGCAGCACGTGAGGCGGCAGCAGGCCCAGCAACGCTGGCAGACGGAGTGCCGCGCCCCACAGCTGCCGCAGCCGGTGGCGTCACAGGCACACTCTGCTGCTAGCACTGCTTTGCGACCGCCCGGGCATGGCACTCACGAGTACTCCGGGTAGCGCAGCAGGAGGGAGCGCAGCGCGTCCTGCGCGCTGCGGTTCTTGTTCTCCACCTGGCCCTGCACGTTGGGCCGCCCCACGCTGCCGTGCTTGAACTCGATGCCCCACAGCTCGCAGAACTGCTTGATCTCGCGGGCACAGAACTCGGAGCCGTTGTCTGTTTGCAGGATGGCAGGGAAGCCCTCTCGCAGGCAGACGTGGTACAGCTGCATGTGGAGGGTGCGGGAATGGAGAGGCTGAGGGGCAGAGGCAGGGTGAGGGCCAGGCACCAACAGGCACACTGCTGCAGCCCAACAGGCACATCTGCACAGGCGGCAGCAGCAGGCATCTGCTGCGCCGCTCCACTGTCAAATGTCGCTTCCATCACCCAGTTCATTGCAGCAGTAGTCTGATCCACAGCAGACATGGCAGCAGCAAACGCAACAAAACAGATGGATGGCAGCACAAACACCGAAACTCACCACCATCAGCACCTCTTTGGCCGACTTGGTGCGCAGCGCATACAGCTCCACAATAAACTTGCTGCCACAATCCACAATGTTCATGCCGTAGCGCTGGTTGGCGTCGGTGCCGTCCGCGTTGTCAAACAGGTCAGTCTGTGGGGACAGGGAGGGGGGCAGGCAGCACCAACAGCTCAATTGAGCACCAAAGCATGGCTGAACCTGCCGCACCCTGCAGGGCATGCCTCCTGCCATGCTCAACACCCGCCATCATTATGAAAAGCCAGCTGGACGTGCCTGCCAGTGCTCGTTGACACGGTTCACCATGAAGGGCTGCGTCTGAGGCTGGGCAGCGGGCGGCACGGGGCGCCGGTCAGCTGCCACAATGTCCAGCTTCATCCAGGCCTTAACACCGTCCTTGCCGATGCCCTCAGCGCCATCACCGGTCCAGCGCGGGGTGCCGTCTGGGTTGTCGCTGAGCCGCACCTTGAACTGGTTGCGCGCCTGCTAACAGGGACAATGAGTGCAGGGGACCAAGTGCAGGTGAGGTGGTGAAAGGAGACAGAGGTGGGCAGCTTCGCCAGCTGAGGCGTTCGTCCATGGCTCCCTGCATGCAGCCCTTACAGTGAGCACACACTTCCCACCTTGTCGAAGGCGCGGTTGATGCCCAGGCCTGCCAGCGAGAGCGAGAGCAGGAAGGAATCCAGGTCTTCTGCGGGCACCACATAGTGCCAAGTAGCTGCTGGCGGCTCGCCGCGCTGCTTCAGCACAACCAGCACGCCGTTGTGCAGGCGGTCCAGCTTGAACCGCTTCAGCTGCTGGTCTGAAATGGGCTCAAAGTCCGGGAAGGGTGGCAGGGGCCCCCCTGCGCCGCGCTGCTGCTCGGCTGCCGCTCCGCTGGCGGCGCCCGGCATGTGCACAAAGCCCACCCGAGCGCCGGGCTGCAGCCGCCCGCCGATGTTCTGGAGGCATTGTTTGCTCAAGTAGGTCACCTCACGCTTGGTCTGGCGGTGGACCTTGATTGCCTCGCGCAGCTGGCGAGCCGACATTCAAACTTGCAGGAGCTGCGCAGCGCAGGGGGAGTTGGAATAACGTATAAAGACCTCAGGAACGCGATTGGATGCGCGCGGGCGGCGTTCGAGACGCCTGCAAGCCGCCCCATCCAGTCAGACTGGAGCTGAGTTGGCATGGAACACATGCAAGCGCTGTGCGAAGGCCGGCTGGTGCGCATGCAGCAGCCGGAGCTGCTGGAGCACATCTTCCTGCTGACCGAAGACATCACAACGTGAGTTGTGCTGTATGCTCTCATGGCCCATGGGCATATGCTGCAGCGCCATGCAGGGTCATTGAGCTGGGAGGGCTGGGCGGCGCTCTGACCGTCACACCAGCATGCACACCGCCCCACTGCCTTGATGCATGCCCACCTTCCAAACCATGCAGCCAGGGGGCGCTGCTGCGAAGCAGCAAGGCATGGGCAGCGGCGGGCAGGCGCTGCTCGCCCCTCGAAGTTGAGGTGTACTCGACTGGCGGTGGATGCTGGCCGCTGGGCAAGCGGTATGGCAACGGTTTGCCGGGCTCGCGGCTAGAGCCGGCGCAGCTGCCGAGCGGCCTGCCTGCTGTAGCCACGTGGTTGGCACAGCAGCGCCGCCTGGTGGGGAAGATGGATGTGAAGCTGTCTTCATCGGGGCTGCGTTACGGCGAGGCCGCCTCATCGCAAGTGCCGGACGAGCCTGCGGTGCAGGTGAGCTTGAACCTCCGAGTCAGCTGACCTGGTCTTGGAGCAGGCGTCGGACCAGACTCCCCTTTGTGACCCCCTGGTCAGAACAGCCCTGGTGGCAATATTGTTTCTGCCATCTGGCGGCGCTGAAAGTCGTCCACTTGCTGAACTTAAATGCTCATGTTAGGCCGCTCATGCTGCGAATGTGGCGCATGGTGCCCAGGCATTGCACTCGCCTCCATGCCTATGTGCAGCTTTCTGGAAGCTCCCGCATGCATTGCCATCCTGCCGCAGGACCAGGCCGCTGCCGTGGTGGCGGCAGCTCCCAGCCTGCGCAGCCTGGATGTGTGGGGCGGGTACAACATCCAGTGGCTGCCTCGCCTGGCTGCGCTGACCAACCTGTCGCTGGACTTCAGCTGGACGCGAGAGGACTACGAAGGTGAGAGTCACTCAGCTTGTGCTGGCTGCGCACCACCATGCCTGGCTTGGTTTCGACCGCTGGCGGTGCACTGTGCCAAAACAAGCCCCACAAGCAACACCCGCACGACTGCACTTAGCTGCCCCTCTGCCACTCCGCCCCCCGCTCGCCTGCAGAGGGCGCCGGCCCGCTGGACTGCATCGCCCGTGTTGCTCCCCGCCTGCGCAGCCTGACCCTGGGCACACACCTGGCAGCTGC
Source organism: Chlorella sp. Dachan (assembly GCA_006782975.1). NCBI lineage: Eukaryota > Viridiplantae > Chlorophyta > Trebouxiophyceae > Chlorellales > Chlorellaceae > Chlorella > Chlorella sp. Dachan. The sequence continues at coordinate 3,005,932 of RRZL01000082.1, read as the reverse complement.
TGAGTACAACGCACCGTTCCTCAGCCCCGCCACCACGCTGCCGCCCAGCCTGACCCGCATGCACATCAACGGGCTGGTTGAGGGCCTGGGCCCGCACCTGTCGCAGGTCAGCATGTGCGCCTGCGGATGGGAGCCTCAGCGTTTGTGTGTGTCGCAATGTACCTCGGTCTGGTTCCATTGCAACGTTGATGGCAGGCATGTGCTGTGCTGTGCTGTGCTGTGCTGTGCTGCAATGCTTTTGCCTTGGCTTGCAGCAGCTGCTGCTGCCATCCATGCTGCCTGCACCCTGCGCGGCAGCCCTGTCGCACCCGGAATGCCTTCAATTGCTGCAGCTGGAGCATCTGGGATGGGGCCCGTTGGAGCGACGCTCCTGGTTCCCCTTGCCGAAGGACGCGATTGACGGGCTGAGCCAGGTGAGCAGTTGATGCCCATTGGCCAGTGCACTTGGTAGGGACAATGCGCTTGCTGCCCAGCTACTCTGCACCCGCATGCAGTTACCAGCCACTGGTGCAGCCATTGCTACAGTCACCGCACATAGTCAGCCCTGTCGGACCGGGATGCGGGCCACGTACTTACAGAAGCTGATAGCCACGGACACTTCGAGGGTGCTGAGCTACCAACGGTGTCCGTTCTTCCCTTCACCCTAAATCTGCACGCAGGCCAGCCGGCTGACATGGCTCAGCCTCTCGGCGCCCAGCCCCACCAACATCCGGGCTTTCTTCGAAAAACTGGCCTGCATCACCGGGCTGCTCCACCTCAGCATATGCGCCTGTAATGCATTACAGGCGCGCCTGAAGACGGCTGCGTCACACCCCTCAACCCACACGTGAGCAGAGGTCTTGCACATGGCGCTGCATTGTAGCTGCAGGCTGCTCGTGCTGGGTTCACCGCGTCTTGTCTGCTGGCAGTTGCACCACTGTGCGGTGTTTTGGATGCAGGCGCCTCTTGAGTTTTCAGCTTCAGTTATCTCCAATCACCCCCACTCTGCCTTGCTGCAGAAAGAAAGAAAGAAAGAAAGAAAGGCTACGCCCTTAGGCGTGGGTTGAGGAAGCCGGCGGGTATTAAGCCATTTCGGCACCGCCCAAGCTACCGTCCCAAGCTACCGCCCAAGCTCTGCCTTGCTGCAGTACTACCGTTCCACAGAGGACTATGAATGCGTGATGGAGGAGCTGCTTCCCACCGCATTGGACCACATGACCTCCCTCACAGAGGTCGCCCTCACCGATCACGACATGCCGGCATGCCCTTGGACCCTGGCGTGCCTGCCCCAGCTGAAGCACCTGGACGTTTCTAACAACAGCGGGCTGAAAGAGCTGCCCCGCGGGCCCTGGCCAGCGTTGGAGAGCCTTGGAGTCGACCCAGAACTGATTGAAGCAGCGCTGGCCGACCCACCCAGTGGGGGACAGCCGGCGGGGGACGCGGCAGCAGGCGAGGGCGGTGCAGATGCAGGGGAGGCCGAGGAGCCGGGCCATGCCTGTGGGGCCTGAGCCGCCTCACCGGCATAAGCGGCCTTTGGATGAGCGGAAAGGGCAAGCAGGAGGGGGAAGAGATGAAGCAAGCGATCCGCCGCCTGCTGCCAGGCCTGAAGCGCATTTACTGAGGCAGCTGGCACAGTGTAGCGCTGCACCTCCAGACATTGCATATCGGCCTTGCGCATTGCGTTGCGCTGCTTTCTCCGCGTTGCATGATAGCTTGATGAGCAGGATGCATTAAATGTGACAGTTGTGACCGTAGAGCGAATGAAATGCACAGAGCACACCATGCTGGCTAGTGTAGTGTACAGCCGCTGGAAAACCGACGCCGCAGCAATCAGATGCGTGAAACAACGCTGACAAGGCCAGATGGGCCACAGCAGAGACTGCAAATTCTACAAGGCCGAGGGTGCTGCCTGCCGCTCAGCAGCTGATTTTAGGCAGCAGCTCAGGCGCCGCAAACGGCGCGGTCAGCTCGTCGGCACACGCCAAGCGCAGGCGCTCGGGTGTGGCGGGCGAGTCCAGTCGGAACCAGCCGGTCAGACCGGCATCTGCCCGGGCCGCGTAGCAGGCCTCCTTGAGGGCATAAAACACAGAGGTGCCTGCGGGGCGTTGTAGAGAACAGGACAGCGTGAGGCAGACTGAGGCGTGCGTGGCAGGGTTGACTGGCAGAAGGCAGTGAAGTGGGCACACGCAAGGGTGCCTCTGGAGCACACCGAGGAAGAAGGGCGGGTCCCCCACCGCCTACTAGGGCTAGTAGCTGCTGTACCGAGACCGCAGCAGCAGGCTCCTCATCAAGCGCACTCAGCCTAGCAACAAGAGTTTGCAAGTTTACCTAGGAAGAAGGGCGGCTCGCCCACCGCCTTGCTGCTGTGCACCATGGGCGTGCGGTCGCAGGGCGCGTTGCGCAGCAGCGTGACCCGGAAGTCGACTGGGATGTCGTTGGCGGTTGGGATCTGCGGATGCAGGCGCAGGCGGGGGCCGATCACGGAATTGCCGAGTGCACTGTGAAGCGGCACGGCCACCACAGAGCCGTCAAACGGGGTCAGCTGCAGGTCTATGCCACGACAGCCAACCAAACCAGCAGGCCAGCCAGTCATCGCACACAGGCACCATGCACGCACACACGTGTGCAAACCCACCTTGTACGTGCCGGGCCCGCGCGTGAACAGCTGGCCGGGGCGCACCCAGGAGTGCTGGGCATCGCCCCACACCAGCTCCTCGATGCAGCTCCAGCCCATGCCCTGCACAAAGCCGCCCTCCACCTGCAGTGAAACGGTTCGGGCGACTTGCATTTCTAATCAGCACATGTGCGTCACGCCAGCTCTTCAGTTCATGCTTTGCACGAAGCCGCCCTCCAGCTGCAGGGCATGGGCACAGCATGAGCAGCCGGGTTGGTGAACAGGGAACGGGTCCACACGTGCCTCCACACGCCAGTCTGCATGCATCCACTACAAAAAAAACTTGACCGCTGCCACAGGCACGTGCAGTAGTGGCTGGTGGGCCCGTGGCGCGGGAGTCAAGCGGTGCACAATGACAATGCACCACAGCGCTGCGCAGTACTCGCTACCCTTCCCTTCCCAAGTTGAGGCAGCGGGTCGTGCCAACCCGTGGCCCAGCTGCCTTGCCTGCCCGATGTCGATGGATGGGTTGAGGCTCTGCCCCACGTCCATGCAAATGTCGGTGCGCAAAACCTGCAGCCATCCAGAAATGGGAGGCTCAAAGGCAGTGAGAGTGTGTCGGCGCCTGAGCAGCAAGGGTGTGACGCACGCCCATGCAGATGTCGATGCGCAGAACCTACAAGCGATTTATTTCAAGGGCTGAGTGGCACAGTGTGGTGCGGCCCCTGTCCCGCAGCTAGCGCGCTGCGCCTTGGGCCCGCCAATCCACAGCAGCAGCGCCAACTGCCGATGCCCAGTTGCAGCAGCAGGCAACCGCCTCAAACATGCTGAGCTGCAAGCACATAGCGACCAGTTCTTGCCTGCCAGTCGCCGGTCAGCGTGTCCAGATCCACCTCGCTCACCGCCGCGCCTGCACCGTACCAGCACACAAAGAGAAGGAAGGGTAAGAATACGTGAACGGAGCGCCTTGGGTTTGAAGCAGCAGCAACGGTGTGCAACTTTGCCGCTTCCCAGCCACTAGTGCGCAGGCAAGCGTGCGCCGGCAGCCAGCCACATTGGGTGATAATTGAGTCACGAGTTCCCAAGAATAGGGGCCATGAATTGGTGGCACGGACCGTAGCACAGGTAGTTGAAGGGGCGGTCGCCGCCGAACCCGGTGATGTCTGGGGTTGCGTAGAAGCCGTGCGCCGACAGGTCCACACGCTCCAGGTAGGCGGCCATAACAACATCCTGCGGCAGGTAAGAAGGAGCGACAGCGCAGTCCAGTGATGGAGTGATGACAGGCCCACTCGGTCCAGGTAGGCTGCCATGACCACCTCCTGCGGCAGGTAAGAAGGCGCAACGTTTGTTTTGTGATCAAATTTGGAGGGGCGGAAGCCGTGCACTTAAGCGGTCCAGGTAGGCGGCCATGACAACCTGCAATAAATAGAAGGGCGGCAGTCAGTGGTAGCATACGGCGCATCACTGATGCAGGCAGGCAGGCAGGCAGGCAGGCAGGCTGAATGACCCCGAATGCAGCGGCAATGCTGCTGCCGAGTGCAACCACGAAGCATCGTGTCCGCGAGAGCTGCAGGCAGGCGGCCGAGGGCGAAGCCTCAACACAAACTCAACACATAGAAAGCCAACTGGAAGCTCCCATCTGCCCACCTGAAAGCTCTTGCCCGGCAGGCGCTCAAAGTAGGGCGCCAGGCGCTCCTTGAGCTGCCGGCAGGCGTCCACCGCTGCCGAACCGTACATGTCGCTAGATGCCGAGGCGGCGGTGGGCGATGCGTTGGGCACCTTGTCTGCGGGCAGAGGCATACAGAAGGGAGTCGTGTGAGGCATGTTGCACACATTTTGAAACGTGGCGCATTTGGGTAGTCGCTGACTGGACTGCGGGCGGGTCTAACGCAACTCATGTTGCGGCAACAGTTCCACACACTCACCCACTCGACCTGCCCGCAGCTGCACCCACCTGTGGCAGTCTCAGCAATGTACACCGACTGCAGCGGGACGCCCAGTGACTGGGCCACCACCTGCGGCAGGGGGGGCGCCAGGCTGGCAGGCAGCCTTGCACTTCCATCCAGCGTGTGGATCGCCTTGCAATCTGCGCGGCATCGGGGCATGCAGGCGTAGCCCCGCCACACAGCAGGCATGGCATGCTCTCACACGAGCGGTAATTACATGATGAGATTATAAGCTCACCTGGGCCACCTTGGTGTGCAGGCCCTGACCCATCTCCACCCCGCCATGTGTCACCAGCACCGTGCCGTCTGCGCAGAAAGGCAGCAAGAACAAGGCATGCTTGCAGGCGCTTCGCAACCGCTTCTGCCTCTAGCACCGTGCCACTACAAGCACCACGTCTGCAGTAGCGGCTGCAAAGCGTTTTGCGGGAACGGTTGCAGCAACGGTTGCAAAACGCACACAGCACTGTTCAGGTGGACCCGAGCTGAGCCCAAGGCATGGCGCATGCCATCTGCAAGCTGCGATCCCCCTGTAGCGCCTTCCGGCCGCTGGCATGGCGTGGGCCCAGGACCGTTCGCACACGACCCAGAAGCTGCACGCAAGATGGAAGCGAAACCCAAGCCCACCTGTGTAGATGTGGACAAGCGCCCCCGCCTGGTTCAGAAACTTGGTGGTGAACGAGATGCCAAACTTGGTGGGAACCGCCGCCAGGCCGCGCTTGCGCCAGCGGTGGGCTGCGGCAAGGGGGTGGTGTGAGGGAGGGTGCAAACATAAGTCCGGGCGGGGCACAGCAGCTGGAGCAGGGCACTGCCGCCAGGCCGCGCTTGCGCCAGCGGTGGGCTGAGGCAGGGCTGGGAGCAGTGCGCATGGACCTGGGTGCATTGCAAGGGGCGCGAAGGTACTGGTCTGCAGGTGCACTGCATGCTGGCGCTCCAGCGCCTGTTAACAGCCGCTGTGACACAGCACCTCCAATCCTCGGCACTGGCTCAGATGCCCGGGACCACCCACCTGCATTATGCTGCTGCACATCTTGCAGCCGCTGCTCGAAGGCGCTGGAGGCAAGCACCTCCTCCCAGCACCGCCGCGCCTGGCAGCCGTCCAGCCGCTGGCCAAAGGGAGCGACGTCACCCTCCTGCAGGGCATGGCCGATACATCGCCCACGACTTGATTGACATTGCAGCACGGTGCGTGCTTGGCAGCAGAGCGGGCACTGTATTGTTTTGCACCTCGTGCATTTGGACCTTGACCTCTTCCACTGGCCTCTTCGCCGCCTTCAATACCAGTCACACAGGCTCAGAACATCTATTAAACAGCTGGAGGTCCGCACCTCGTACATGTTGAGCGCCTTCACTTCGTGCACCGGCCGCCCCACGTGCCGCGCAATGCGCTCCATGATCTGCTCACACACCATCATGCCCTGTGGCAGAAAGAAAGAAGAAAAGAATACGCCTCGGCGTGGGCTGAGGGGGCCAGCGGGTGTTTAAGCCCGGGGGCACCAGCCAGCCACCTCATCATGCCCTGTGGCATGGGGAGATTGCAGGCAGCGCAACAGCAGGAACGGTGGATGTCGGACCATGGGCCGTGCGGTTCACGCATGGTTGTGTGGAAACATGCACGTGAACACAGCGCACGACGCACGTGTCAGCTGCCTGCAGTTTCGATAGACCTGACAGACCAATGCAGTGCTAACCAGCGGCAGGGAGTGGATTCTGGTGCCCACCTGCGGCCCGCCAAACCCTCGGAACGCGGTGTGGGAGGGCAGGTTGGTGCGGCACACGTGGCCCTGGGCCCGCAGCGCTGGGAAGCGGTACACGCAGTCACAGTGCATGAGGGCGCGGTCCATGATGGAATGGCTGCATGGACACAGCACAGCACACTAAGTGTGACACCAAGTGTTGCAGCGTGGATGAGCAGCGTATTGGCGATGCAGCCTCCGCGTGCAGCTGCGGCTGCGCAGTTTCGGCATGCAAGCTCCGCAATGCAGGGCGGCGCATCAGCGACCCCAGCCAGCGTTCTGCCACGCAGCCCCTGAACTGCGCACCTCAAGTCGAGCGAGTTGCCGGCGTTGGAATAGAGGTTCAGGTCCAGCCCCACGAGGCGGCCCTCCCGCGTGAACCCAACCTGCGAAACAAAGCAGTCAGGCAGCGATGGTGGTCAGTTTTGCTGGTCAAGGCTGTGGCAGTGTCTAACTCAAGTTCAAGGCAAGCGCTGAGGCAGCCCTCCCGCGTGAACCCAACTTGCATACATTCCAGAGAGTTTGCACCCACTGAAGAGTTTGCACCTACAATCAGTGGTCCACAGCTGAGGTGCCGGCAGAGCGCGACAAGGCATGCAGCTGCCATGCATGGAGGACCTTGCTTGGATCAGGCACATGCATCCCTTCCTGGCTCAAGCCCACCCACCTTGTATCGCCCCATGAAGGCGTGGCGCTGCCCGGTGATGGCCATGTCTTCATCTCGATCCAGCACGATGCGGACCTGCAACGACAAGAAAGAAGTATTCTTTCTGAAAGAAAGAAAGATGACGCCCTGCGCGTGGATAAAAAAGAAGCAGCGGAGCGAGATGGCCGAGGGCCAGGCCCCCCACGCTACCAACCCGCCACCGATCCGGACCTGCAACGAAGGCACATGCTTTGTAAGTTGTGCATGTGGCTGTTTGGTGGATGCTGCCGCAGAGCGCCCAAGCAACATGCGTCTGAGCACAGCAGCAGGCGCACCGGCCGGCGCAGGTGCCAGGCGGGGATGGCAGCCGCTGCGTTGACAAATGCCGAGCGCGTCTCCTTGCCGCCAAAGCCGCCGCCTGCAGGCAGGAAGCCAGAGCTTGTGTCGTCAAACCGACTTGCGTGCAATTGAGAGCGTCGGACGTGCTCAGCTTGCTTTCAAAGCCGCCGTTTGCGCGAATGGAGCGCATGCAGTGGCAAACAAGTTGCAGCCGCTGGCCGGGCACAGTTTACTTACTGCGCAGCGTTTTCAGCATGAGCCACTAACCTCACCCAACTGCTTGGTGCGCACCACCACCTTGTGTGGCCAAGCTCAGGTTTACATCCATGAAACACGTATCCATCAGCACGGGAAAGCAACAGACTTACCAAGCCGCTTGGTGCGCACCACCACCTTGTGCTGCGGGATGCCCAGCACGTGGGCGATGTACCGCTGGTGCTTGTCGGGGCACTGCACAGGTGGTCGGGAGACGCAGCAGGCAATCGGCAGCAAGCGCGTAGGTGCAGGAGCGCGGGCGATTCGCCTGCGCATTCCCAGCCCAGCAATCTGCAGCATGCAGCAGCCAGCCATCCACCACTGGACTCGGCACACTGCTGGGAATGGGGGCATGCACTGGACATCCAGGCAGCCCAGTTTGCGCACCTGTGTGCTGGAGTAGCTGACCATCTCATCCGCCTCCCCCGGCACCACAACTGACGCATTGGGCTCCAGGTAAAAGTGTTCCTGTGGAGCATAGCATTGGCCGGCAGCCGGGCGTGGTTATCATCTGGGATAGCTAGATGCCCGCATGGCAGTATGATGTCGTCGGCACCTGCATTTGGAGAGCAGTAGGCAGCCGCTACCACCAGAGTTGACAGCAGACGAGAACGGCGGCGTCCCACCTGTTGCTTCACGCACATGTCAGCAGGCAAGGCAGCTGCCCACCTGGCCACCCATCGCTACATCTTCCTCCAGTGGGCATTTGCAGAACCAACACAAGAGACCACAGCCTCCAGTTCAGTTCAGTACAAGAGCTCCCCAACTGGCCGCCCATCTTGACTTTCCTCTCCAGGCATTAGCAGAACCCAAGCAACATGGTACAGCCTCCAGTTCAGTTCAGTACAGCCCCTAGTTCAGTTCAGTACAGCCCCTAGTTCAGTTCAGTACAGCCCCTAGTTCAGTTCAGTAATAGGGCTGCCCACCTGGCCGCCCATCTTGACTTCACCCTCCAGCACACACTCGCAGTCGGGCCCGCTCATTGCCGCCGCCACGTCACCGCTGGCCAGGCTGTGCCCCCAGCTCTCGTAGTAGCTGCCGGCTGCATGGAAACATGGAGGGGTGGGATTGAGACACGTGCCTGCAAGTACAGATTGCTGTGCAGCTCTGACTCCAGCCCTCGAATGGGCTGCCAGCTGCAAGGCAAGAAGAGGAGTCCAATGCTGGCCTGGCTGCAAATCAGAGGGCTGTTCGATGCAGCCGGCGAGCCGTCAAACCCTGCTGCGGCAGATAAGCCCAAACTCCAAAACACGGGCGAGCCCGCCTGCAATGGCGGCCTCAATGTCCAGGACCGCAGGCAGATCCTCGTACTCAACCACCACTGCCGCTGCCGCCGCCCGCGCCTGCTCCTCAGTGTCCGCTGCCACGATGCCCAGGGGCTGGCCAACGCACGTGACCAGCTCCTGCGGCATACAGGAGGGGCGGGTGAGGGCAGATGGATGGGGCGGGTGCGGGCAGATGGATGGGGCAGGTGGAGTGCGAGGCCGCCGCAAGCCGCCCTCGGCTGGGCCGAGGCTGCACAGCTGAAGGTTGCTCGCGACAGGCGCCAGGCGTTTCTGTTTTGTCTTTTGTTGCCCCTTACCGTGGCAAACAGCTGCTCGTCGTGAATGACTGGGCCGATGTCGTTGCCGCCAGGGACGTCCTTGGCTGCCGACGGGAACGGGGATGGGAGGGGGCAGCAGGGAGGGAATGGGAGGGAGCAGCAGGAGCGAGCAAAGGTTCAGCCCAGCAGGCGCGGGCAGCTGCCACGCAAGCCTCCCACCGACGCCCACCCCGCAACGCCTGCCTTCCCGCCCCACACACTGCCCACCTGTGTAGATGCCGTGCACCCCCGGCATTGCCGCTGCGGCCGCTGCGTCGATGCCCAGTATGCGGGCGTGAGGGCGGGTGGACAGCACCAGGGCGCAGTGCAGCGAGCCGGGCGGCAGTTTGATGTCGTCAACGTATTGTGCTGTGCCGCAGACCTGCGAAGATACGAGGGGCATTTGGCACGTATCAGCAGCACAGCAGCGAGCCCGGCGGCAGTTTGATGTCGTCTATGTGCTGTGCCGTGCCGCAGACCTGCAGGGATAAGAGCAGTTGATAGGTATCAGCAGCACAGCAGCGACATCGGCGGCAGTTTGACGGCATCAATGTACTGTGCCGTGCCGCAGACCTGCAGGGATAAGAGGCGCAATTGGCATGTATCAGCAGCAGTGCAGTGCGCTTGACGGCAGCTTGATGTCATCTACATACTGCGCTGCGCCGCAGAGCACCTGCAAATACAGGGAGGCGCACCAGCTAGGGAGGGCATCAAGCGGCGCCCATGCGGCACACCGGCTTAGGCCTGCAGGGTGCGCAACTGAGAGACGCGCATGGCACAACCACTCGTGGTGACAGCAGGTGCCAACGCTGGCACTCAGGCCCCTCGTGCCACAGCTTGCCTGCTGGTCGGCCGCCATGTGCCGCACCGGCTGCCCCACAATGTCCTCTCCAGGCACGGCCGAGAAGTACTGCAGGCCGTGGGAGGGCGGCCGCTCATACGGCTGGACCGCTGCAAATAGAAGGGCGGGCGTGGAGTGAAGGCGAGTGAGCGGGTGATTGGTGGTGGTGTCTAGAGGCACTCGTTATACCAGTGTTGCCTCTCGTCGCATCATGTGGCGCAGCCGCGATTGCAAACGGTGCCAAGCCGGTGCACCAGACGTGTCCCACAAGAGCAGTGCGAGCCCAGATAAAGCGAGGCGTTGGCAGGGGCGTCCCCCTCCAGCTGCTGGCCACTAACACACCGAACCCACGACCATTGAAACCAAAACCAGCATCCGTGTCCACCTGAGCAGCGGTGCCCACCTGAGCGGTACGAGTCCGGGAAAGGCGAGGCGAAGGCAGGGGCGTCGCCCTCCAGCTGCTGGCTGGCCCACAGCAGGCCCTTGAAAAGGAAGGAGGCCGCCAGCGAGCGCCGGAACTCAACCATGCCGCCTGCAAGCATGCAAGGGAGATGGCAGATGGGAACAAATGACCACAAGCAGGCCCCCGCTAAGAGCGGGAGGGAGGCCGCCAGCGAGCGCCGGAACTCAACCATGCCGCCTGCAAGCATGCAAGGGAGATGGCAGATGGGAACAAATGACCACAAGCAGGCCCCCGCTAAGAGCGGGAGGGAGGCCGCCAGCGAGCGCCGGCTCAACCATGCCGCCTGCGCAAGGTAGTGGCCCCACCACCATTTCACACATAGGCTGCATTGTGAAGTGACCGTAGCACATGACCAGAGGGCAGCAGGCAGCTCACACACGCTGCTTGAACATGCTTACTGCATCACAGTCCGGCTCAAGTTGCCGCCCCAAAGCTGCAGCCACCGCCTTGCCTGGGTGGCGCATTGGCCGCAGCCTGCACATCCTGCTGCCAGCCTGCTCATGTTGTCGCAAACACATGCCGCTGCCGCCCACCTGGCGCATTGGCCGCAACCTGCACACCCTGCTGCCCACCTGTTCATGGTGTCGAAAACAAAAGCAGCTGCCCGCCAGCTCATAGTGTCGAAGACACATGCAACTGCCCACCTGGCGCATTGGCCGCAATCTGCACATCCTGCTGCACCGCCTGCAGCGCCGCTTCCAGGGTGGCCGCTTCGATGAGCTGCCCCGCCAGCGCTGCCATGGTCTGCAAGACACACATAAAAATGGACGGGTAGCTGCTGCAAGCGGGACCAGTGGCAGGCTGCTGTTCGAAAGAGAGCGGCCGCCTCCACAGCAGGCTGAGGTGGCTGAGGTCCAGTTGCGTCTGTGTGCCGCACACATGCCACACATGCCGCACAACATGTGTTGCACATGCCATGCCGCACATGCAGAGGCGCCGCCCCACAGCGAGCAATGCCCGAGCAGTATGGAAACGGTGTGGGGCGTCACCTTGTGAGCCATGACGGTGAGAGGAGCCACACCACCATAGGCAATGGCAGCCTCCGCTATCCGCCACTGCCCATCTGCACAGCAGGGGCGGGAGGGCGCAGCAAGCAGGCGGTCGGCGCATGTGCTGCTAGTGGGCTGCATCGAAACACATGCGGTTCACATGCTGTTCAGCGTTCAATCATCGACCAATAACCACGCATTCAGAAACAGGAACGCGGCACCTCGGCAGGCAGCGTACTGGGACCTCTGGACTCGCCAGCCGCTTGCTTCGGCCGGACACGTCGAGCTGGCAGCGGTTCGCAGTGACAAGCCACAAGACAGGGAGAGCGCTCTACCGCCCACAACCGCTCACCAGCCGCCTGGTCCAGCCGTAAGCGCATGCCCGCATTCACGATGGCGATGTCATCGTCCCGCCGGTGCGCCTGCGCAGCAAGTGGCAAGTTGCAGCTGCTTGGGTCGGTGGGCGAGAGGTGAGCTGCGCGAGTTCCGTGGGCTGATGCTGATGCGTAGTCAGCAGGCTCAGCTCCACATCGAAACAAAAGCAAGCTGACCAGCTGCAAGTCCCACCTGCTTGAACTCCTTGACATACTCATGCCGCCGCGTGAAGGGAACGAACACCTGGGAGCGAAGAAGAGGGAGGGCGGGGCACGTCCATCGGATTCAACTGTGCTAGCACCAAACCCTAAACCCCAAGGATGCACATTCGGGTTAAACTCGTCTCACACCTTGTCTGGGGGGTCCTGACGCTAACCGGGCCTGGCCCAAACCCTTCCGACCCCGCGTTCACACCCAGGCACGATTCGCACCTTGACCAGCACTTCGTGCGGCGCCAGGTCAACCTTTCGGTAGCCCAAGAAAAAGTCTCGGGCTGCCACGGTGCGCTGGCCAGTGCCCTGGCCTGCCACCGTGAACTGGGCACCTGCCGCCATCCAAATTGGGTTCAGGTCTGCAGGGAAAATCCACAGGGAGAGCAGGTGGCATGCACAGCACATTGGAGCACCGCTGCAACCGACACATTTGCCAACAGAGGCTAATGCCAATCAGACACTGCAAGCCGTGGTACAGTGCCTGCCAAGGAGAAGGCAGGAAGTTCACACCCGCAGCGCCGACGCCTGAGATGGGGCGGGCGGAACGCAAGCTACCGCGCACAGCACAACCGCGCCACACTTGGGAGCACAATCGGCCACGAGGCAGCAACACGGACAGGCACCTGAGATGGGGCTGGCGGTGCACACGTTGCCGCCCAGCGCGGCTCCATTACGGATGGGCGGCCCCGCAAACCAGCGCAGCTGCTCCACCACAGCCCGCAGGGTCGAGGTCTGCAAATTAAGGCGGGGCGGAGCAGACAAAACCCCACATCAGATGTGCGGCCTACAACCCAGCGCAGCTGCTCCACACGCTGGTCAAGGTCTGCAGCAGTGCACAGCAGTACACAGCAGTACACACGCCCAGTCAACGGCAGGTGGGCGGGCCTGCAAACCAGCCCAGCAGCTCGCACCACTGCCCGCAGGGCGGCCGTCTGTGGTCATGGCAAGTAGCCGGGCTGTTTGTTCAAGCGGGCAAGCCAGCAAACCCTAGCGCATGCGGTACCGCCAGCCGGTCTGCCCAGCTGGCTGCAGTATCTGGGCGGGCCGCTGTTGAGGTGCCAGGCAGCCCAGGCCACAACAAGTTGCACGAACTACACAAGAGCAGCCCACCTTCCAGGGGCACGTACCTGGTGCGCCGGCAGGGTGGCACTCAGCTGCTTGAAGCTCTCCATCAGGCGGGTCAGCGTCACGCTGGCCCCGATGTGCACGCCCCGATCGTCCACCTGTACGTGAGTGAGATAGATAGAAAGAAAGACTACGCCCTGGCCGTGGATTGAGGGGCGAGGCTGGGTATGAAGCCCAGGGGGCACCAGCCAGCCACCCGCGCACGTGAGCGAGGCGATCGGCTTGTCCAAAAGGACCGGGCAGCAGCGACGGCAGGGATGTGCAAGCCGCAGTTGTTCGCATGCAGGTGTGCCAGAGATGCTCATGGGTTCATGCATATGCTCATGAACTTATGCTCAGAGTGCATGAAGGCGCACAGATGCTGGCCATAGGTCTGGTGCAGCCACCGGCCGGCCACCCGCCCGCCCACAGCTCGAAACCGCCCACCTCAATTGCGTTCAGCTCGGGCACGTGGGTGACACCAATCAGCACGGGGTAGCGCTGCCCCTTGAACTTCGTTTCGATGCCCACCTCTGCAGGTACAAACAGGCAAGGGGAAGGAGAGGAAGTGGACCTGCTTGCAAGGTGAAGTTTGAAACCAGAAGTGGTGCTGCCGCGCCTTGAACTTCGTTTTGATGCCCGCCTCTGCAGCGCGAGGGAGGAAGAAACGTGTGGAGAGCCGTCGCTTGCAACACTGCACTGACCAACGCCTGCTATAGCTGCCCCCGACCTTCAAGTCACGGGCCGCGTCTGCACCGTGAGTAGGATAGGTAGCAGTCGCCTGAGCGTGCACGTTGCCCCGACCAGTGTGACGTGCTCACAGCGGGGCTGTGCCAGTTCAGTAGCAGACCAACACACCCTTCCACACAGCTCACCGGTGTTTCCCACCACCAGCTTGGCATCGGGGTGTGTCGCCTTGATCTCCAGCAACCGGTCCAGACTGAGAGGGCGGTACCAGGCGCAGCGCGGTCCCGGCAGCGCCAGCTCAGCAGGCACCCGTCGGCGCAGCTCGGGCGGAAAGATGGGCTCCACTGCGGGGGACAGAGTGGTGCAAAGGGTAGCACGGGCATCACAGCACAACGATTGGGGTTCGGGGGGAGTCCGGGTGGAACGTCGGGCTCCACCGCACAGTTGCAGTGCCCCGCTGGAGACGGTGCACTCAGTGCTGGCTGAAGTGACTTGGTAAGGTCAGCAGCAGCAGCAGCAGCCAGTGCACCCGCTGACCGCCACACACCAGCCCGGCGGTGTGGCAGGGACCTGCAGTCAAGCAGCTCGGCTGCAGCCAGCCGGGCAGCACCGCGCACCTGCCGGCCGAGTGTGCGTCAGAGGGCCACACGCCTCCCCCTTGTGCTTGCTTGCCGAGGTGATGGTGCCACTCTGCTCATCCAGCTCGCCAGCGGCTGCACAGTCGCAGGGCCGGCCAGTGCTGGGGCACACCCGCTGCTGCTTGCCGCTGCCGTTGGCATGCCCGTTGGCGGCTCCGCAGCAGCCGCCCCCGCCGCCGTTGGAAGCAGAAGGCGCCGCTGCTGCCTCACTGCTGTCGTGGCTGGCAACACCGCTGCCATTGTGGCCGCCTGCAGCGCTGCTGCCGTTGCCCGCCTTGCTGGCCGCGATCGCTTCCTCAGTGTACGCTGCTGCGTCCACTTTGGCAAATGCCTTGAAGGCATCGAGGATGGGCCGGTAGCCGGTGCAGCGGCTGCGGGGCAGTGAAGGCAGTGAGGTGGAGCACAGATGAGCAGGTGGGCTGACGCGGTGAACGTTTGGGAAGTGGGTGCAGGTCATTCGCAGGGCTGCACAGCACAGCGGGCGCAGCATGCCGCCGACATCGTCGCCAGAAGGACGGCTAGTCTAGTCTAGTTAAACAACTTAGCGCCAGCCCACTAGGGGCCCAATCTTCATGAGACTAAGAAATAACTCAAAGCTCAGGACAGCACCCACCAGAGGTTGCCAGCCAGGTTCTCCTCGATCTCCTCCTCGGTGGGAGCCTGAATCGGAAAGAAGGCGCATCCATTTAAAATGCAACGGAACATGCAGTGGACAGCACTCAGAGTCTCCTCACTCTCCTCCTCGGTGGGAGCCTGGGAAGATGGACGGAAGCTCTGGCAAGCATGAACATACATGTCCAATGCCATACACACTGGCTCCACGGAAAACGCGGGCAGGCAAGTCAAGTGAGCAGGCCTCTGGCACCTTGAAGCGCAGCAACGCGACCTGGCAAGCACAGCTGTTCGCTCAACTTTGTGCACACGGCAACGAGCAGCCAGCAGGCGCACTGAATGCAGACGATAGCATTCGCACCGACCTGGGGCGCCTTGGAGCGCAGCAGCGCAACCATGGACATCACAAAACCGGGCGTGCAGAAGCCGCACTGGCTGCCGTGCGCTTTGGCCAGCCGCTCCTGCGAGGGGTGGAGGAAGGAAGAGCGAGCCGGGCGTTCTGTGCTTGGGGCAGGGTGCTCCATATTCAGTTCAACAGCGCAGCGCGGCGAGCGAGCAGCGGAATGCAGGGTGTGTCGGACTGGGGAGGATCGGCTGGGAGGGAAGGCGGGACGGCACAGGGGTGCGCCACAGGGGCACGCTGGCATGCACGCAATCGCTGCTGGAAGCAGCACGAGCTGCAGTGGAGTGGAGTGACCTGTGGCCAATTTCGGCTACTCGTGTAAAATCTAAATCTTAAGAAACTCGTGGCCTTGCACACCTGCACCGGGTGCAGGCCGTCCCTCGTGTTGCCAATGCCCTCCACAGTTATCACGTGCATGCCCTCCACCTGCAGCCACGTGGGTGCAACCAGCCGGCTGGTCAGGCCGCTTGCTTGGCCGCCGCGACAGCAAGCTGCTGCTGCACCGGCCGCCGCGACAGCAAGCTACTGCTGCACCGGCCACCGCGGCAGCATGCTACTGCTGCGGCACCACTTGCGGCTGGACGGGCGCAATGCGATCCGTGCTTGGCTGCAGCACACTAAGCGCCGCCGCCAGCAAGCGGCATCCAGCTGCATGCCAGGCTCATCAGCGCAGCACAGCGCAGCACAGCAAAGCGCAGCGCAGCACGCGCACCGCGTACAGCGGGCAGAGGCAAGCGTTGATGGAGCGGTGGTGCAGAGCTCCGGTGCCTTGATCCACACTGGACACCAGCACTGTGCAGGCGCCGCAGCCGCCCTCGCCGCAGCCCAGCTTGGCACCCGTCAGGCCCAGGTCTGTCGCAGGAATGGAGCAGAACAGTGCAGGGGTGTAGAGGCGCACTGCCGACGAGCAGTCGGCAGACCCGTGGGCAGGGATTGGGGCAGCAGGCCGCACCGGCGGCAGCAGGCGGCAGGCGGCAGCGGCGGCGGCCCTACCTCGGCGCAGGTAGTTGAGCAGGGTGACTTCGCCTGCGCCCTGCGGCAGCACGTGCCGCTTGCCGTTGACATACAGGATGGGCGTGACTTCCAGCCCTGGCTCAACTGAGCCCTGCTGCTGGGCCGAGCCCATCCCTGCTCCTGCGCTGCTTCCGCTGCTTGATTAAATCTTGCAACTTGATCAAAAGTGTCGAGTGCGCACTGCAAGCCTGCCGACCAGGCGGGCAGAATGCCCTAGCTCGCCCTCGTGCGTGACAGCGTGCGCCAAGGTGCTCAAACCTTACTCCAATAGTTGCACAGAAACTTGCGCACCTCGTGGCCAGCAAGGGCCTCACACCGAGTCTGCATGAGGAGGGAGCCTCCCACTGGAGCCCAAAACGCGCTGCCGAGCGGTCCTGCGGCCTTGTATTGCGTCACCAATTCTACCAACCCGAGCCAGGGCCCTCGCTCGTAGGTGCGCAGGTTTGTCAAGTTGTGCAGCCTGTGGTGCGGCTTTACGGGGCTCGGCCGCTCTTAAAACTGAGCAGCGGCACCTCTCGATGCTTCAGCAGGCGTCAGGGCGCCTGGGGTGCATGCTAACACAGCCGCCGCCGCCGCCGCCTGTGCTGCTGCCCGCTGCCGCTCGCTCAGGCGCACCTCTCCCCCACCAACCCTGCAGCCCTCGCCCCTCGCTGCATGGTGTCGGCCAGCAGCCTGCGCTCTGCTGCCTGGGGTCTGTTTGGCCCGGTCAGCGTGAAGACCAAGCGCGGCACGCGCATCACCTTTGTGGCCGGGTTCATCACCCTGCCGCTCACTGCCCTCTCCCTGTGGAGCCTGTTCCACGGCGGCGACCAGCAGCAGCAGAAGTGCCTCCCACCCGGCGGTAGCAGCAGCCGGGAGTTGGATCTGAGCGACAAGTGAGCCGGCGGCAGCGTGCAGGACAGGCCGTGCTGCCGCAGCCGGCACCAGCCAGCAGCTGTGCAGGCAGAAGGCGGGGCAGGTAGCGGGGCCAACCGACCTGCTGCAGCCTCAGCACCGACGGCGGAGCGGCATACACGCACCTGAGCAGCCCCCGCTGTGAGCTCAGTAGCCATGGCCAGCTCGGTTGCTCGGCGGGTGGCCCAACGGGTGCTGGGCAGCAACGCCGCCTCTGCGGCAGCCCGAGCAGCCTGGTCGGCAGGGCAGCCCACCCCTGAGACTCACCCAGACCTGCTGCAGCCAGGCGAGCTGCTGCCAGGCCTGGCGGCAGCGGAGTTTGCGGCGCGGCGGGCGGCGCTGGCGGCGCTGCTGCCTCCGGGGGCAGTGGCGCTGCTGCCGGCGGCACCCATCACTTATATGGCAGGTGGGGCAGCCTTCCCGCTATTTTGCTGCTGTCGTGCGCTCCACCTGCCCTGTCACGTGTGTCTTGCACATGATGACCGCCGCTCAGCGCCGCTGGGCACTGCACGCCAGCATGGCGCAGCATGGCATGTCCGGCTGGGAAGACTCGCTACGCCGCTTGCTGCCTCCTGGCCTGCTGCAGGCGTGATCCCATACCCGTTCCGCCAGTCCGCCGACTTCCTGTACCTTACTGGCATCACCCAGCCATATGCGCTGGCAGTACTAGACTGCGATGCGCGGTACAGGTGCGTGTGCCCACACGCCTGGTATCCCAGTGGCACTGCAAGAAGCGTCGCTGGCGGCTGTGGGCGTCTGCTGCGCATTGCCCTTAACGTTCAGCGACATCTGGCGCCGCCGCTACTGCAACCTGCGGCTCACCTTGCCTATGTTTGCACTTGGTTTGCACCCCTCTGCCACCCCTTGGGCGGTGTTTCCAAGATCCCAATGCCTGGTCATGCCTGGCCGGATACATGGCAGCCCAGCTGTTGCTGCCAAGTGTCAAGTGCAACCCACCATGCCGTGCCCGTGCACCCCTCTGCCACCCCTCAGGCTGTTTGTGCCTGATCCCGATGCCTGGCGGGAAACGTGGGACGGCGCGCGGCTGAGCGCAGACGCAGCGGCAGAGGTGTTTGGGGCGGACGAGGCCCTGCCGCTGTCACAGGTCGGTTGAGGTGTTGGCTTCTGTTGGTTATAGTGGTTGCTTTTGCCCTTGTCAGCAGGCGCAGCGGTGGAGGTGGTTGGAGCAGACGAGGCGCTGCCGCTGTCGCGGGCGGGTCAAGGGGATGTGCTGCGGAGGGTTGGGGCAGATCCCTCACAGCGTCCAGTCCATGCGGTGCCTTGCCCTGTAGCCGCGGTACGTGCCTGCTGAGCTGGGCATGCAGCTTGCCGCCACAGAGAGCCCTCCCGAGAGCCTGCCAGCTGACTCGCGGCTTTGGCTGGCTATGGGTAATCCCTCCCCCCTTCAGATGCCTGCGGAGCTGGGGCCGCAGCTAGCCGAAGCAACATCCATCTTGATAGACACAGAGGCGCCAGACCAGCGGGGCTGTGCCGTGCGCAGCCTGCCGGCGTTCCAAGAGGCGGCCAAGCAGCACCGAGTGATGCCGCTGCGCCCGCTGACGCACCGACTCAGGTGCGCTGGGCGCGCTGTGGCTGGTGGCAAGGCTTGCCTTGAGGGGCTGCATCCCTGGTAGTGTCCCACGAGTCGCGCAAACACCCTGCTGAGGTGGGCGCTCATGCGGTGGGCTGTAGCTGGCCGCCGCGCATCTTTTCAAGGTCCTGCCGCCGCATGTTTTATGCTGCAGGTGGCGCAAGAGTCCCGCTGAGCTGGCGCTCATGCGGCGCTCGGCCCAGCTGGCGGCAGCAGCCATGACACAGTGCATGCAGCAGTCGCGACCAGGCGTGCACGAGCACCAGCTGGCGGCCACGTTTGAGTACCAGTGAGCGGGAAGGGTGTGTGGGAAGGGGTGTGTGGTGTATCTCTCAGCAGCCAGCCAGCCAGCCAGCCAGCCAGCCAGCCAGCCAGCCAGCAGCAGCCAGCAACAGCCAGCATGCGCAGGTGACCACCCCCAGGTTGACAGTTTGGCCCTGGTCGTGCAGCCCTTGCAGCCTCTGCACACCCCTCCTGCCTGCACCCTTGCCACCCCTGCCACCCTGCATTCATGCTCCGTCACCCGTCTCGCCCCCTCAGGTGCAAGGCGGGCGGCGCGCAGCGGCTGGCCTACCCTTCCGTTGTGGCGGGCGGCCCTGATGCATGCACCATCCATTACTCGCGCAACGACAAGGCGCGCATGCGCTCTAATTTTCAGGCTGCCCCTGGTTTGAGGCATGGGGTCGTGGGTTGTGAAAGGCTATCTGGCAGCCCGGATGCATGCACCATTCACTCGTCGCAGGGCATGGTTGGACGGTTGGTTGCTGGCGCTTTCGCGCTTCCACTGCGCCTAATAGTTAGATGGCTCGGACATGGCACTGCAGGCATGCTGTAGCTGCTGGGCCACAGATGGGGACACAGGTCGAAGCACTGGCCTGCCCTGCCTGCCCCAAGATACAGGCTGGTGATCCCCGCTGTCGCACTCCTCCATTGCCGCTGCAGGCGATTGCGGGGGATCAAATGGTGTTGCTGGATGGCGGCTGCGAGCTGCACGGCTACTGCTCAGACGTGACCCGCACCTGGCCCGTGGGCGGCAAGTACAGGTGTGCAAATGGTGTGTGTTGGAGGGGCTGGCAAGCTTTCGTCTGCTGCTCAGACGTGACCCGCACCTGGCCCGTGGGCGGCAAGTACAGGTGTGCAAATGGTGTGTGTTCGGAGGGGGGTAGCAACCTTTCGTCTGCTGCTCAGACGTGACCCGCACCTGGCCCAACAGGCGCAGCGCGGTGTTCACAGCTAGCCGGTGCATGAGGCATTGATGATTGATGAACCCCACCTCACCATCCTCCTCACACCCTCCTTCCATGCGCGCACCGCAGCGGCGCGCAGCGCGTGGTATACGAGGCGGTGCTCGAGGTGCACCAGTCCTGCCTGGACATCTGTTCAACTGAACATGTTCTCTGCCCTCTTCCCGCCTCCCTGTGCAGCGGCGCGCAGCGCGCGGTGTACGAAGCGGTGCTGGAGGTGCACCAGGCCTGCCTAGACATCTGCCAGCCTGGGGCCACCCTGCGGCAGCTGCACCACGTGTCGGTGCGCCTGCTGGCAGAGGCGCTTGCGCAGGTGCGGTTAGCTAGCTCCATATTCTGCTGCATTCTCTTTGGTTCGCCAGCTGCGTCACGGGTTGGTGCGGCTGCTGGCTGAGGCGCCTGCGCGGCTGCGGCTGCAATTTGGCATGTTCTGAGTTGTGTCCTGCCCACGAGTTGCAAGGGCGGCACCGCTGCTGTTGGACGAACCCGGTGCGCGCACAGCTGAACTGCCCTCTGCCCGTCCCCCGTTTGGACACGGCATGCCCACTTGAGGACACCTGCTCTGCCCTGCCTCCCTCCCGCCACTGCAGCTGGGCGTGGTGCGCGGGCGCAGCACATCCGACATCATGCAAGGCACGGTCCGCCGTTTCTACCCGCACTCGGGTGGGTTGCATGGGGCTGCCTTGGTGTTTCGTGCTGGCAGTTCGACATGAGCCAGGCAAGCGTATGTTGCACTGTTGCTGCCGGGACAGCCTGCAAGGCACGGCCTGCAGCTTCAGCCCGGACACGCGCTGGGGTTGAGCAGGATGTGGTTTCGCAAGTTGGCTTCTTTGTGCAGCATGTTGCCTCCCGTGTGGCAGCAGCACGTTGTGGCTTGGCGAGCATGGCATGGCTGCTCATTGCATTGTGGCCCATCTTGCCCTCCCACAGTGGGCCACTGGCTGGGGCTGGATACCCACGACAGCAGCACCATGAGCCACGACCGGCCGCTGGAGCCAGGTGAGAGCCAAAGGTTCCATGCCAACGGCTTATAAGGGGAGGTTGGGGCTAGCTTCATAAAAGCAGTACCATGAGCCACGACCGGCCGCTGGAGCCAGGTCAGTTTCAGTGCCGCAGCGCTAGTGGTGATCAGCATGCATGGCATACTCTGCAGGGTGGCGCTGCATGCTGCAGCCCTTGCTGTCACATTTGGCTGCGGCAGCCAGTTCGGCATTGCCGTGGGCTTTGTTGGCAGCGCCGGTTGTCTGCAAACCCTAGCCAACACGCTGCATCCCGTCGCCCACCCTCGCTATTCCAGGCGTGGTGCTCACGATTGAGCCGGGCCTCTACATTCCAGACGACGAGGCGTTTGGGCCTTTTGCCGGCATTGGAGTGCGCATCGAGGACGATGTGGCCATCACAGGTCAGCATTTGCAACGGTGCAAGTGGGCTGTAGGAGCTGTGCTGTTTGGCACCGTCTGTCACTGACCGGCTCCCCGCACATGCATGCGGCCGTCTTGATGCCCTGCCACCGAGCCCTGCCCGTTGTCGCGCCCCCTGGCCCAGCCGGGCGCATCCAGCTGTCTGCAGCCTTCAGAACGCGCTCCAACCGCTCCGCACTGACTTGCAACTTTTGCCCTGGCCCCGCAGAGCGAGGCCGCGAGGTGCTGTCCGCCGATGTGCCAGTGGCACCCGATGAGGTGGAGGCACTTGTGGGCGGCAGCTGAATGGCTGAGCTGAGCGCCGGCACAGCAGCTGAGCGTGGCGTGCGCGCCAGCTGAGCACTTCACGGCGCAGCGGCGGCCCTGCGTTGGGTGGCAGCTTCTCTCCCCTTCCCGCCTCCTCGCCGCATTGTTTACCGTGTGGCCTGAGTGTCCCGTCTACTCAGCATCCTCTCAAAACCTGTGGCTGCGCAGTTGTTCTTGGATCAGAATAGCGAAGACCTGCCCGGCACTATGCCCCTCCTTGCACACTCTATCTGCCACCATCGGCCACTGTCGGTCCGTGTCTGCGTGGTCCAATGTGGTGGCGTGTAACATAGGAATGCATGCATCGGTGGATGGCAACAGGGTCGGCGTGCGGAGGAAGGATCCCAGGAGGTGAGAAGATAAAAAGAATCACTGGAATGGGTCGAGAGGGCAGAGGTGTCGGTCTGGGTTCTTCATGTGTTTGGAGTACGTCGCAAGCGGTGGCTGGCAGCTCTCAAATCGACAGGAAATCACGGCAGTACGAGGGGTGTAGGGGCGTCGACATGCGCTGCTGCGCGAATGGCTTATGCGGTGGCTACGGTAACTGCCCATTGCAGTTGTGCTGGCAGGTTGGGATCTGCGATGTGGGGCAGCGGGAGCATCAGCCGGGTGAGAGAGAAGCGGCATGGCCAGGAGCACCAGCATGCAGGTATAGCAGGGCAGGCAGCAGACGGAAGGAAGGCCCGCACAGCTGCAGCCTCGCGCAACAACGCAAAGGCGGCGACCAACAGCAGCTGGCTATTCCGCCGCCAGCACCGCTTCTGCCAGCAGCAGGCAGCTCGCATCCACAGCCGCGCACCTTGACAGACGTAAGCCCCCCCAAGAAGGGGATGTTTTCACAGCAGGTAAGGTTGCGCTCAGAGTTGCAGGTGCCGCCCAGGCCGCAGGGGGCGCCCTGCTCCCCAATGGCTGTCCGGGGGCACTCGCTCACTTCCTCGCTCGCACGCACGCAAGTATCGGGCAGCTTGCCAGCCCGCCCCGGAGAGCCCAGATAGCCGCAGCACTGCATGCCGAGATCGCATGCGTGCATGATGTTCTGCGCCTGCCACTTGGGGTCGGACGTGTTGCGGCACAGAGTGTACAGCGTGCCTGCGGAGAGACAGCGAAAAAGGGTGCGCGGGGTGCTTAGGTTGAGGCAGAAAGTTGGACTGCAGCGGCGGCAGCAGCAGCGGTGAAGAGCGAAGTGCAAGCTTACAACGTCGCCCCCACCGCACCCTGCTGCCTGGCTCCCCGCCTTACCCGCGCCGTAGATCTCAGTGAAGGCCAAGATCGTGTCTCGATCCAAATCGGTGGCCCGCAGCTGCGACGGCAGCGGCAGGCCTCCCTTGGGAGGCGGGGCAGGCGCTGCCTGCGTCCAGCACCTGCGAGAGCGGCGGCGGAGCGGCGGTGGTCGGCGTCAGCGTCGGTGGGTTGCTCCGGCGGGCGGAACAACTTGTCTGTGCATCCACGAAGCTCAATTGCGGCTGTTCGGTCCAAAAAAAAAAAAAACCGCCGACCGGGCGGGAATTGGGGCCAGGCTGCCGCTTGCACCCGCTGCGACCGCCCATCAGAGCGCACAGATCGGTGATGCGCAGCGCGCCACCAGCCGCCGCTGGTGCGGCAACCTCGCCTGGCCACGCTCACCTCCCACACATCGCTGCAACCAGCAGAACCAAGGCTGGACTCATCGTGTTGGGAGCGGCACACTGGTGGCCCGTCCAGTGGGGTAGCTGTCTGTTCATGCCCAGAGCGGCTGACCTGGGCATGCCGGCAGCGGCGCGAGTGTCTCGGCATCGCCAGGCTGGTCGTCGTGCAGTGTCAACAGGGATGTCTTCGCACTACCCATTGCGCAGTATCAGCTGCCTGAAGGCTGTGGAGGTGGCGCCAGCTCCAGACGTTCTGCCTGTTGGGCACGCAGCGCTACCCGCCCACGGTCGATGCCAGCATGTCACGTGCTGTGGCATTTGACCAGCAGAGCCTGTGTAGACGACTAATGACACTGGGTCGAAATCAACAAACTTGCAACACCTGCTTGGAGGCGCCGCAAGGGTGCACGTGAGGCTTGTGGGTGTGCTGCTGTACTTGATCCGCCAGCATGAGGCACCATGGTCTGCGCTGCCTGCCGTCTGCACCTCACTCGGCGTTTCAGAGACGAGCCATGCGCAATGCAGGTTACAGACAACAAACCACTGTATCGGGCATGCAAGGATAACAACAATAGATTATA
Organism: Chlorella sp. Dachan; assembly: GCA_006782975.1. NCBI lineage: Eukaryota > Viridiplantae > Chlorophyta > Trebouxiophyceae > Chlorellales > Chlorellaceae > Chlorella > Chlorella sp. Dachan. The sequence continues at coordinate 2,981,838 of RRZL01000082.1, read as the reverse complement.
TGCAGGCCGCCGCCGCAGGAGAGGAAGATCACATTTTGACGGGCGACAAAACTGGGCCTTGACTTGCAAGGTGGTCACGTAGAGCAGCCGCACAGGCTGTGAGGACAGGCGTGGGCCGCTGGGCGGGCGTGCATTAGGAGACGGAGCAAGGAGGTTAACAACACAGACTTGGGCGGGGTTGATTGGGCGGAAGAGAGGCAAGTGAGAGTGGGTGAGAGGGCGGGCCTCTCAATAAGACAACAGAGTACGGCAACAGACTACAAAGTCTCGACAGTGTGCTGGCTGGCAGCACCATCCTCAACCCGTGTAGCTACACCGCTCCCGGCGGCAGCGCTGCGGCGGTTGCAGCAGTGCAAAAGAGCGCCCGCAATATCGCCCGCAGCTCCTTCACGACCTCCGCAGCAGTTGGCCTGCGAAGAGGTAGACGGCAAGACGTGCAGCTGTGGCTCTGGTTGCTCACGCACGGGAAGTAGCAGGCACGCATCTGGCCGTTGCTGATGGGCAAAGGGACAGACACGAGCCAGAGCAGCAGCTTGCCAGGCCGTGCTACTTGGCTTACTTGCCAGCTACATTCCACTGGGTCCCTTGTTGCCCAACCCCCACGTGGTCTCGCCAAACACATACGCACACACTCACCGCTCCGCAGTTTCGTGCGCCCAGCAGTGCTGCATGAGTGCCGCCAGGGCGGGCGGGCAGCCCTCTGGGATGGGCGGTCGGAAGCGCTGGTACGCGACCAAGTATATGACAGACAGCGGGTTGGAGCCCGCATGGGGGGAGGCACGTGCCACCAGGCCCCACACTGAAGCGCGGAGGGGGGATGGACGAGCGGGGGAGTGGTTGGCGGTTGGTTGGTGGTTAGCAAGTGCACACAGCGCATGTGCTGGGCCAGGGGCATGCAGTCGTGTGCGCTGCGGCAGCAACGATTGCAGTGCCGCTGCATGGCCCTGGCAATAAGCCCCGTGGATCCAGAGTCACCTATGGGTCCCAGAGAGTAGATGTTGGCTGCCTGGGTGCGCTTGCCGTCTACATACAGCTGCCACAAACCCAGAAACGCAAAAGCACCAACTCACTGATGAGGCCCAGCGAATAAATGTCGGCTGCCTTTGTCAGCTTGCCATCCGTCAACAGCTCGGGGGCAGCAAATCCAGGGGTACCCGTGCTGCCGGTGTGGACGCTGGTCTCATCCTGCGGCCGCCGGCAGCAGCAATGCCTGGTTTATTGCTTGCGCAGTTCCTTAGTTGCAGGCGGGCATGGGGCAGTGCAATGCCCAGCCGCTGGCCGCCCATCACCAAGCTCCTGCCCCGTCCGCCCCTGCTGCCGACTTTGCTGCTCAAGTCTTACCGGGTTGAGCAGGCGGCTCAGTCCGAAGTCTGCTAGCTTCACAGTCACGCCCCGCCGGTCCGTATAGGCGGGCACCGAGCGCAGGAGGCAGTTGGCGGGCTTCAGATCGCCATGCACCTGCAGACAGAGCGGATCACGCGAGGTGGCTGCTGGGGAGGGACTCCAGAACGATGCAGCCGGGCAGCTGCAGTTGCGATCAGCGACAGCCTTAACAACACAGTGCCATGCAGGTACGACACATCCACCGCACATTATGGTGCATGGCCACAGCGGGACCCACCATGTTGCAGCACGAGTGCAGGTAGTCCAGCCCCGAAGCCACGTCCAGCAGGCACAGCAGGTTGCCCAGCATGCGCTGCTCAGGATCGGAGCTGCAGCAGATGCTGGCACGCAGGCGTGCCAGCCTGCCATTGCCGCTCCCGCTGGCCGTGCCGCTGCCGGGCTGCTGGCTGGCCGCGCTGCTGCTGGATGACGAAACGACGTCTGCCAAGCTGCCGGCGTCGCAATAGTCCTGGACAAGCCAGGACTCGTACAGCCTGGTGGCATGGGAGCGGCAGTGGGCGTGGTTGCCAGCGCCAGCATCCCACGTCTTCAGACTGCACACACAGCATGTAGCCCAACCCCAAACCACACGGCGCACCGACGCTGGCATCCCTGGCATGCAAGCCACCAAAACGCCACACGCCATCCATGCGCAACAACGCACCACACGCCATGCATGCAAACCCAGCAGCAGGCCCAAACTCACCCTGGCTGCAGCGGCTCGTTCAGCGGCACAAGCTCCGCACTGATGCTGCCCTGCTCATCCAAGCCGGCACTGCGGGTGCGGCTCAGCGGGGCCGACCCGCTCCCCTTGGCAGTGGGTGCATCGTCCGGGCGCGCTCCGTCGCTCAGGCAGCCAGTGTCGTGCGTTGCCGTATGCTGGTGAGAGCCGGAGCTGAGGCGCAGCACGCACACCTGGGCAGCACGTTGGCAGGAGGGCAGGGGGGCAAGTGAGGGGGTAACTCATCTGCCGCCGTCGCTGCTTGCTCGTGCTGCGCATGCCTGCTGCAGATTCCCTGCCTTGTGTGGCCCTGCCACTGCGCACCTTGTGTGTGGCGACCACATTGGGATGCGACAGGGTCAAGCTGCAAGGAGTGGGGAGTGGGCCAAGGAGAGGAGGTTGAGCACAGCGGGGGCAGCACACACACCCAAGGGCAGCATTGCATGGCGACCCCATGGCGGCTGCCAGGCGCTTGCTGAATAAACTTTCCACAGAGCTGGGCTCCCTGCCCACCTGCGCAGCGGCTCGAAAGGCAGGTCGCCATTTCCACCTAGCCTCTGCTTCCCACACATGCTGTCTGCCGGCCACCGCCCCATGCACACCCACCCCGGCTCAGCCTGCTCCCCACCTGAGCAGCGGCTCGCGGGACAGGTCGCACGTGCTGCCGGCATGCACCTCGTATTCAATCACTTTGACCGCCACCACCGCGCCCTGCCAGCGGCCTGCACAGCGTGGGAACGGGAGGCACTCAGGGTGGGACAGCAGCGCACGTGAAGTTGGGCGCTCAACTGACTGCCACCACCGCGCCCTGCCAGCGGCCTGCGGAGCGTGAAAGCAGAAGGCAGGCTGGCTACACAGCGCTTCTCGAGGTGCTGCGGAGCTGCGCAGCCAGCATGCGCATGCAAGCACGGCACATGCACACAGTCACTCACCCTTGAATACGCGGCCGAACGAGCCCCTGCGGAGAGAGAGGCAGCCAAGTGAGCAGTCAGCACAGAGAGATACATACAATCCAGGGCCACCTGAGTGAGGGCAGTGCCCGCAGCTGCTGCTCCCTCAAACAGGTCAGCCGCAGCCTTCAACGCGGCCAGCCCCGCACAGCCCGGCCCAGCCAGCCCAGCACACCCACCTGCCCAGCAGCTCCCCCAGCGCCACTCCATCCAGCGCCCCGCTCCAACGGCTGCGCATCAGAGCCGAGTAGTGGGTGTCTGCCGCCCCGCGGCTGCCGCCCGTCAAGCCACCAGCAGAGCTCTTAGAGCCAGACGAGGAGGCTTGTGAGGCAGGGGCTTGCTGCGATACGGCGGCGCCGCAGACGCCTCCTGCGGCGGCGGCAGCGGCAGCTGCCTCCATGGCTGCTGCGCTGTCTGTCGGCTCCAATGCTTCTGCACCACCCGCTTTGCTGCAGAGTGCATCGTCCGACGGCGTATGCGCCTCGCTTCCCTCCCCCCCGCTGCCGCCTTTTTCGGCGTCTGTCTGCTTCACCTGCCGCCGCAGCTTGCGGCACCAGACGTATGCTCCCAGCGCAGCTGCTACCAGCACCAGGGCACCGATGACTGTGCCCACAACAATCGCGGCCGTGTTGCTGCCGCCGCCGCCGCTGCCGCCGCCGCTGCTGCTTGCGTTTGCGGATGCTCTAGTGGAGTCGTAGCATTCCAGCGTGCTATTGACTACAGTGTACATTGCGTTACCGACTGCACAGGGAGCCGGAGCAGCCAGCCAAGGGGAGCGAGAGCAGAGTGAGGGAGTCGGCAGCGTCTGCGCAGCGGGCCTCTTCTGCAATGCCCTGCAGCACTGTCCCCCTTCCTGCCATGCCGCCTGCAGTGCAAGCAGCATTGCAACCGGCGCTGCCCCGCACCCTGCAGCCACCCACCAAGCCCCGCCCAGCCGTCGCACCCTGCTGGTGGTCGACGGTAACTTCAATTGGGATGGGGGACGGCACGTACGGGAAGTAAGCGGCGGTGCCGCCCAAATAGGTGCCCACATCGACCCGCCCCAGCATTTGGTGCAGCCGCCGGATCTCGGTCTGCGCGGGAGCATGGGCAGCAGCGTGCAATCGCTCGGATGGGGGCATGGGCCTGCCATGAGGAGGGCCCCCGAGTGCTGCGCCCAGAAGCTGATCGCCTGGCACCACAAAGAGGGGCGTGACTGGAACGGCTCCCCCCGCGGTGGCACTCGCCTGCACCACCTCGGGGCTGCACCCGGCCACATCATGAAAGATGTAGGAGTTGACCATCACAACCTGTGGCATGTGATATGACATGTTCATGGGTCATGGAAGATGTAGGAGTTGACCATCAATACCTGACAGCGCATTCCAGCGGCAGCAGGCGCATGTGAGAGCAGAAGTGAGCCACAGGGCGTGGGGTTAGTGGATGCCGGCTGTTGTGGCAGGCCTCGCAGCGGCTGCCCAGCAAGCTGTGGGCAATGGTGGCAGCGCGAAGCCGGGTGCAGGGCTTGCAGGCGTGCTGTGTGGCTGCCCCAGGGACGTGCCGCGTGCCCGTCAGCCGGCAGAGCCGCTCATTGTGTGCCCTGCAGCCCCAGCGACTCACCGTGTGGCCCTCTGGTCCGCTCACGGTGGGCCACAGGAAGCTTCCCTTCACTTCCACGGGCAGCTTGTTGCGGGCACCACCGTAATCTGCGGGCGTGGCAGGGAGGGGGCATGAGCGGCGTTCGGGCACGAGTCTAGTCTAGTCTAGTTTAACAGCTTAGCACCAGCCCACTAGGGGCCAATCTCATGAGCGGGCATGAGTGCCGGCGGAACGCAGACAGGACATGGCAGTGGCGGTACCGCGCGCCCATGCCATGCCTTGCACCAGCCCGCTCCATCCCGCCTCCTTACGCACATGGTGCAGGGTGCTGCGACACAACTTGGTCAAACGCGAGCGTGGCACCAGGGGACACCTCAACCACGCCGACACTGCTGCCCCAGTCAATAGCCACCCGCCTGCTTGTGTTCGCTGCAGCAGTGGAGGTGGACAGCAGGAGCATGTTATGCAGCGGCGGTGCCAACCATGCATGCCTGTAGCGGCGGCAATTTGAGTGTGGCGGCGGCATCCAAGCCGCATCGCCGGTGTCACCACCCAACGCCATACCAATTGCGTGGCGCTGGTGCAGTACCGGAGTGGCTGCAGGCCAGGCCTCACCTGGGGCGTGCACCAGCACGGTGGCATTGGGTTCTATGACGATGGGCAGCTGGAAAAACTGCGCCAGAACATCGGGCGTGAGCGTGATGTTGCCTGCAGCAGGGCAAAGTTCAAGGGTTGCAGATTCTGTGGTCGGCAAGGCTCGCAGCGGGCGGCCGGCAGCGGCACCGGCAGCCGGCCAAACAGCAGTGCGCACCTGTCAGTGTGATGTCGCCCACACCGCTCTCCAGGGCTCGCAGGAACTGCGTGGCATCTGTGGCGGTGGCGGCCCCCGGGCTAAGGGCGCCCCAGAGCGGCGGCTCGGCGGCGGCGGCGGTGAGGGCTGGCCCCGCCGCCAAGACGAGCAGCAGCAGCGTGGCTGCTCTCATGCTGTCCCGCCCAGCATTTGAAGGGGCGTGGGCGCGGGCTGGGAGCTCCCCACCAGGGCAAGTGCCCCAAGCTGGGCTCAGGAGTTGCTGGCTTGCGGCGGCTCCCGTGCAGCCGTGATACCTCTGAAACCGCTGTGCGAGTGGAATGCAGCTGGCTTGCAAGGCGGGGGCGGGAGGTACTTGCAGAATATCGCGGCGCGCTGCACAAAAGGGCTTTCTCGATGGAGGCGTTGGAAACTATCGAGAATCGGTTTGTGAGGCTGTGGCGCGAGTTGCAGCGCTGCAGGGGCTACCTAGGCTCAGCCCACCAAGCTGGCGGGGCAGCGCATGCTCGTTTCAGGGGTGCTGATCCGCACGAAGGGAGGGCGTGAGATGCTCAGGAACCGTACGGCCTTCCCGCCGCAGCCCTCTTCTCTGCCGCCCCAGCTGCCGCCCGGCGCCGCCCTTGCGCGGTTTGCCGCCCGGCGCACTTCAGGCCCCTCGGTTGCGCATTGAGCGACACTGCCAGCTTACAAACCACGAAAGGCGAGAGTTGTACAGTTAACCACGACGGGAAGCTCGGCCGCTCCCGCGTCACTGTGCCTCCGCCTCGAGGGTGGCAGTGACGGTGACCGCTTGCGGCGCCGCCTGCTCCACGCCTCGCAGCGCCCGCACCTGCACGGTTTACGCAGGCGTAGGGGCAGCGGAGCTGGGATTGGGGGGAGCAAAGCGAAGCCAGGGGGTGGCGGTGGTGGTGCCGCTCAAACGCTAGAACACAGAACAGTGCAGCAGCGGGGGAGGGCGTCTCACACCGGAGCTCAAGCTTAGGGACGGCAAGTGGGAGAAAAATCAGACAGCCCCAGCACCAGTCTGCATGCAGCAGCTGCTGCTTGTGACAGCGCCCGCGCACCTCCACTGTATCCCCCACATTCCGCTCGTCCAGCAGGCTGGTCAGGTCAAACAGGTTGCGAACCGGGCGCCCGTCGATGGCCACAACCACGTCGCCTGCATCAAAGGGGCAAGGAGAGTGAGTGCGGGGGTGCTGCCCAGGTGGCAACATGCATTGCATTCGGTAAAACAACACATGCTGCTGGGAGCATGGCCGCCAGGGTCGCTGGGCGCCACTGGCCGCGCAGCACTCGCACAGCGAAGCAGCAGGGGCTCTCGCACGTTCCCTCGCCCATCTTATGTGCTTGTGCATCAGCCTCACCGGGTACAATGCCGCCCAGGCTGCGCCGCGTGGGCAGCAACCCCGCCTTTGCCGCCGCCCCCTGGGGGTCTGCCGTCTGGATCAGCACGCCCTCAGACACCTGGGAGTGAGGTGGGGAAAACAAAATCGAAGTGGGGCAGCGAACAGGCATCAACGTGAAAACTTGGGAAGCAGCCAAAAGGCCAACGCCAACCAACACGCTGCCTGCCACATCCTGAGCGGACGTGCAGCAACAAGGTCTGCCGTTGGCTGGAAGCCCGGGAAGGCGGGCCCATCAACACCGACCAGCTGGCTGCCCTCATCCTTACCTTGAAGGACCGCGCAATCGGGTCTGCCGCTGGCTGGAAGCCCAGCGATGCGCGCTGCACCGCGCCAAATTGAATGAGCTGCGGCACCACGCGCCGCACAACAGAGGAGGGAATCGCAAAGGCGATGCCCGCACTGGCGCCTGCGACAGGGGGTGCACAAAGGTGAGTTGGGGCACTGGCATAGCGCGGGTCGGGTAGGTGGGCCCTGTCCTCTGTGCGTGGGCACGAGTTGGCTGCCAAGCACTGTCAAGGCAAACTCCCCACCTGTGGCTGCCAAACACTGCCAAGGCAAACTCCCCACCTGCGGCTGTAAAGCACTGCCAAGGCAAACTCCCCACCTGTGGCTGTGAAGATGGCGGTGTTCACGCCGATCACGGCTCCAGACAGGTCCAGCAGCGGGCCGCCGCTGTTTCCGGGGTTGACTGCATTGATGGGCGTGCAGTGTGTGCATGGTTTTCACGTTTTCATGGTGAGCAGCAATGCCAGATACCAGATTAGCAGGGCCGGCTGCAGCTGCTCACATGCGCACACCCTGCTGGTGCAGCCCTACAGCCTGCGAGATCGCTGCCCTTTGTCAGCTCAGAGCCCACCTGCCGCGTCCGTTTGGATGCCGCCGCCAATGACCGAACCAGTCTGCGACTGGAAGCCGCGGCCTAGCGCGCTGACCACACCCGAGGTCAGCGTGCGCTCAAACCCAAACTGCAGGGCAGCGGCAGGACAGGCTAGTCGTAAGCTACATGGCCTCACCAGAGGGCTGGTACTCAGGTGCGCAAGCTTCACATCTTGGTGGCCCCAGTTACTTGCAACAGTTCCTTGCCAGGCATGTCCAGCCGCTCCAGGGTGCCCCGTGCCACAAATGCCTGCCCACCCCTCAGCGGATGGGTCCCCACGCTGCCTGGGTTTTCGTCGCCTCCCGAGTAGCCTCGGCGGCCATCACTCACCGGATTGCCCAACGCCAGGCAGGCCTGCCCCACCCGCACCGCCGACGAGTCCCCCAGTGTGACGGGCCGCAGCAGGTTGGCAGGCGCCTTCACTTTGAGCACTGCCAGGTCTCGCGCCTTGTCGGCGCCTGCGCCAGGAGTGGAGCAATTGTGGCTGAGTTCAGAGTGAGAGGTTACAACAGAACGGCGCAGCTCAGCCGTGCGCCTTGTCGGCGTCTGCAGCAAAGAGTTGAATGGCAGGGTGGGCAGGGCACCAACAGGTGCATTTGGGGGATGGCTGCCCAACTAGAAGCAAGTGTCCTGGAGTCTCCACAAAAGCGGCAAGCAGCAGCAGCAGCAGCAGCAGCAGCAGCAGAAAGGCATGCTGCACGCCAAAGGCCTGCTGGTGCACGCCTTCGCGGTTCAGCAGCAACGAAAAACAGCAGCCGGTAAACCATTCCAAACTCTGCATGTCTCAGAGCCCACCCCATCCGCACTGATGAGGAAGCCGTCAAAGGACTGCTGGTGCACGCCTTCGCGGTTCAGCAGCAACGAAACATAGCAGCCGGTAAACCGTTCCAAACTCTGCATGTCTCAGAGCCCACCCCATCCGCCTGGTGCACGCCTTCGCGGTTCAGCAGCAACGAAACATAGCAGCCGGTAAACCGTTCCAAACTCTGCATGTCTCAGAGCCCACCCCATCCGCACCTATGAGGAAGCCGTCAAAGGCCTGCTGCACGCCTTCCCGGTTCAGCAGCAGCACACGCGCCACAAGTGCGCCCGGCAGCACCTTGCCGGCAGCACCCGACAGCACGCTTGTCAGCACATGGTAATTTGTCACGATGTGGCCGTCTGCATGCCAGGATGCATTGGCGCAACTGCTCAGGCGAGGGGCACATTTTGCGAACAAAGTGGCCGAATCCAAGCGCGCAAGGCATGCAGCAGAATGGCGCAGCTGCGGGTCTGCTGCGCGCACAGGTGGGAGCCATGCACCACAAAGACGCCCCAGGGCACACTCACCCTTGTCCCACACAAAGCCGCTGCCAAGGCATGCAGCAGAATGGCGCAGCTGCGGGTCTGCTGCCCGCACAGGTGGGAGCCATGCACCACAAAGACGCCCCAGGGCACACTCACCCTTGTCCCACACAAAGCCGCTGCCGTTGCCCTCTGGCTGCTCCACCGCCTGCGGCCCTCCGGGGCCGGTGCTGCGCAGCGTGATGTCGTACACCAGTGCCACCGAGGGGGCCACGCGGTCGTACACATCTGCCACGGCCGCTTCCCTGTGGTGAGGAAGGAAGAGCGGCTGTGGTGGGAGAGTAAGAGCAGCTGTGGTGTGAGAGTGAGAGCAACTGGTGGCTGTGGAAGTCCTGCAAGGCGGGCGAGGGAGCGCAGGCTGGACTAACAACCCTACTACTGTAAGCGGCGTGGCCAAGCCGCTGGCTGCCGCAGACCCACCTGGCTGTCAGGGGTGCGGCGGGCACGACGGGCGGCGTAACCTCTTCCAGTGTCAGCGCTGAGCTGGGGCTGCTGGCCAGCACGAGCGGCGCAAGCAGGGCCGAGGAGAGCAGCGCTCGCCGCCGCTGTGCCGGCGCCGCCGGCGGGAGCGGTGCTGCATTCTGGTGCTGGGCGTCGCCAGCAGCCGCTGTAGTCACTGCTGATCGCCGACGGGGGGCCACTCCTGGTCGCCACGAGCGGCAGGGAGCGCGGCAGACCGAGGCCATCCGGGCTGGGTTGCGGAGCCACTTGCAGGCCGGTGTGATTGCTGCCAGGGCGCGATGGCAATGCCGCCGGTCCTTTGGGGCTGGGCACACGCGCATTTGGGCAGGAGGGACCGCTGCCTTGCTGGCAGCCGCCTATGCAGTTCTCGAGGTGCAGGAGGCGCCCTGCATGCACATTGCCTGAACTGCCGATAGATCAAAGTATTGACGCAGTGACCAGCCACGCCCCTGTGTCGCCGCAGTGCGCCAGGCTTTTGCGGCGCGCTCGGAATCGACAACCAGCGCGCTTTTCAGCCGCATAGTAGCATCTGGCATCGTACCAGGTGTGTGATATACTGGCAGCCAGGCTCTCAAGCATCGCAGCCCTTGCCGCCGCTGCCGCCGCCGCCGCCGCCTGCTCGGTGCTGGACTGTCTGGTGTCGTCGCCCAGGCGGGCTGCACCTCGACTACCCGCTGAGTTCACTCCTGTCACATTAACGCAGGCCTTCACTAAGCTCTCTTAGCCAGCCAGCCAGCCAGCCAGAATGGGCAAGAAGCGCGGTGGCGGCGGCGGCAGCGGGCGCGAGTTTTGGGACGGCCTGTCGGGCTGGAAGGCGGTGGATGTAGGCGACGACCTGCTGCTGGGCTCTGATGAGTACGGCTTCTGCGGGCTGGAGGAGCTGGACGCCTCTGCGCTGGGTGAGCGGTTGTTGCCGGCTGGGTGAGCAGTCGTTCCGACGCCAGGTTGACTTGCACGTTGTGTGCCCCTGGGCGAGCAGCTGGCGGCTGAAGCATTGGGACAGGCCTGCCGCCAAATGAAGGGCATCTCCAGGTAACGTCTGAACGCTGGCCCTACTGCCGTCCAACCGCTTGGTGCTGTAGGCAGCTTGATTTTGCCTGGCGGCGGCGAGCCGCCGCCGGGCGGCGAGGCGCAGGAAGCTGAGGGCGGCGAGCCTGCGCCGGCAGCAAAGCAGAAGGGCAAGAATCGGAAAGCTGCCGAGGCAGCGGCTGCTGCTGCTGCTGAGCCGGCTGGCAAGAGCGCAGGCGGCAAGGCAGCCAAGAAGGGCAAGCAGAGGCAGCAGGCGGCGGCTGCTGAGGGCGGCGCTGCAGCGGGTGCGGAGGAGAGCGGCGAGGCGGCGGCGGCAGATGACGCATCGGTGGCAGCTTTGAAGCAGCAGCTTGCGGTGCTGCAGGCGGAAAACAAGCAGCTGAAGAAGCAGCAGAAGAGGGAAGAGAAGGCAGCCAAGCGGGCGGCGGCAGCAGCGCAGAAGAAGGAAGAGCGGCAGGCGCGGCGGGCGGCGGCGGCGGCGGCGGCTGCCGAGGCGGCTGCAGCGGCACAGGAGGCGGCGCCAGCTGTGGACATCTCAGCTTGGAAGGAGCT